>CM064345.1:14792005-14799505 GCA_032595735.1 Pelochelys cantorii
CTTCACCCCCCTCTCTCTGTTCCAGCCACAGCGCCTCAGGAGGAACCCACCACCCAGCCCAGCCTGGGGGAGCTCTCGGCCTCCGACGTCACCCACAACTCTGTCCTGCTCTCCTGGACTGTAGAAGAGGGGACCTTCAACTCCTTCCTCCTCCAGTACAAGGACGCGGAGGGCAAGCCCCAGGCGCTGCCCGTGGAGGGGGGATCCCGCACGGTCACCGTCCCCAACCTGGCACCTTCCCGCCGATACAAGTTCAACCTCTATGGTGTGTCCGGCCGCAAGCGCCTCGGCCCCGTCTCCACCGACGCCACCACAGGTCAGCAGCTGTTCCCGGGGCACCGGCCCCTTCCCCTCCTGTCCCCTTTGCTGTACAGTGCAGCGTGGACTGGAGAGACCAGCTGGGGCCTTCCTTGGAAGACGTTTCCCAGATTCCAACCTCCCCGACCCTCCTACTGGCCATGGAACAGAGAGAGGCTTGTGGATGGAGGTGGATGGGTGGACTGACAGACAGGCAGATGGATTGACCTGTATGAAGCAGGCTGAATGAATGGTTAGATAAGTATGGAATAAATGAATGAATGAATGAATGAATGAAATGTTCGGTGTGGAATGATTGAATGAATGTGTTATGAATGAATGAATGAACAGATGAATGAATGGGGTGGAATGAATGAATGAACAGATGGGTGTAGAAGGAATGAATGAATGAATAGATGGGGTGGAATGAATGAATGAAGAGATGGGTGTGGAAGGAAGGAAGGAATGAAGGAAGGACGGAATGAAGAGATGGATGGCTGTCATTAGGGGCCAGTGGGGATGGATGGGTAGGGATGGTCATGGATAGATGACCGAATGTGTATGAGGAGGGATGGCTGGATGAGCGATGGACAGCTGGCTGGCTGGAGGGGATGGGCATGCGTTTGTCGAGAGAAGGGTGGATTTTTATTGAGATTAAAGGACCAGCAGAGGTCAGGCCGTGGGCATGGATGCTCATGGGTAGATAGGGAGCTGAATGGACATGTGTGAGAATGGCTGGAGTTTAAGGAACTATCGGGGAGATTTGGGGAATGCCCAGTAGAGGCGTGTGTCTGCCCGTCACCCTCCTGCTGGGTGGAAACTGGAGGGGCTGTGGTGGGAGCGGTGATGGATGCCTGGGGAGCTGGACGCGACTGGACATAGGTGGAGGGTGCATGGATGGGTGGGTGCCCACAGGGAAGGTGCTACAGGCATGTCTGGGGCTGGGTGGGCGTCACTGGGGATCCCTCCATTGCCATGATGACTTCAGTTCAACCCCTTCTCTTCCCATCTCATGTTTTCATCCTTCCCGCCCGTCCCAGCTCTGCTCTCACTGAGGTTTGTGCTGGTTGCTCTGGGCTGACTCCTCCATGGAGGTGGGGTGGCCATGGGGAACCCGATGCAGGAGCCACTTTGCAGATACGCCCCGTCCACCTGTCTGTCTCCAGCTGTCCTTCCCTGCAGCAGGATCCATCTGTGTCCTGGGACAGATCCCGGGGGCTCACTGCGCCCTTCCCCAGTAAACCTCCCTGCAGGTTCCTTTTGCCTAGGAATTACCTCGCCCGCAAGGACCCTGTGAGCAGCCACCCCCCGCACACACACCCTGGATTAACCCCCTCTCTCGGTTGCAGCTGCAGCCCGGCAAGAGGAGGAACCCCCCTCCCAGCCCAGCCTGGGGGAGCTCTTGGCCTCCGACATCACCCACGACTCCGTCCTGCTCTCCTGGACTGTAGAAGAGGGGACCTTCGACTCCTTCCTCCTCCAGTACAAGGACGCGGAGGGCAACCCCCAGGCGCTGTCCGTGGAGGGGGGATCCCGCACGGTCACCGTCCCCAACCTGGCACCTTCCCGCCGATACAAGTTCAACCTCTACGGCGTGTCCGGCCGCAAGCGCCTCGGCCCCGTCTCCACCGATGCCACCACAGGTCAGCAGCTGCTCCCGGGATGCTGGCCCCTTCCTCTCCCTCCCCCTTTGTCTTGCAGTGCAGCAGTAACAGCAGCCACTACCCAAGACTGTCGTAGAAAGACACTTCCTTGATTCCATGACCCATCTGCTGTCCATTCTACAAAGAGAGATGGATGGATGGATGGATGGATGGGTGGGTGGGTGGGTGGGTAGGTGGATGAATGGACAACGGGCAGGCGGGTGGGCAGATGGATGTATGGGTGAGTGGATGGATGGTTGGACAGACGGACAGGGTGTAGATGGATGGAGGGATTCTTGGGTGTCCATGGAGGGAATCTTTCCACTGATGTTGGTGGCTTTGGTTCACCCCTTCTCTCTCTCTTCTCCCAGCTCAGCTCAGCTCCCATGGAGGTTTGTGCCCAATTGCCTTGGGCTGCCCCTACAAGGGCAGGATGGCTGTGGGGAAATGGGGAAGGTGGGGTCCTTCTTACAGACATGCTCCATCCGTCTGTCTGCCCATCCCCAGCTCCCCTTCACCACAGCAGGATCCATCTGTGTCTTGGGCAGGTCCCTGGGACTCCCTGCACCCTCCCCCCACCAGTCCTCTCTGCAGGTCCCCTCTGACTAGGAATAATCTGGCTCCCCAGGGATCCAGCAAGCCCCCCCTTGGCCATGCCCTTCACCCCCTCTCTCTGTTCCAGCCGTGGCGCCGCAGGAGGAACCCGGGCCCCAGCCCAGCCTGGGGGAGCTTTCGGCCTCCAACGTCACCCACGACTCCGTCCTGCTCTCCTGGACCGTCCCGGCCGGGGACTTCGACTCCTTCCTCCTCCAGTACAAGGACGCGGAGGGCAACCCCCAGGCGCTGTCCGTGGAGGGGGGATCCCGCACGGTCACCGTCCCCAACCTGGCGCCTTCCCGCCGATACAAGTTCAACCTCTACGGCGTGTCTGGCCGCAAGCGCCTCGGCCCCGTCTCCACCGACGCCACCACAGGTCAGCGGCTGCTCCTTCCTCTCCACCCCCCACCCCAGCATTTCTAAGGAACCACTGCCCCGCCCCCTTCACCTCCTCTTCCACCCGCCCCCATGCCTTGCCCCCCTGCCCTGCTGCTTTCCCATCTCTTTCTCCGCCTTTCTTCTGCCTTTCTAGTCCCGGGTTCCAGCTGGGGCCTCCCCGACCCTTCCCCCAGCCACCAATCGCTCACCCCCCCAGGCAGCCACCCCCCTTCCTTTGTTCAACCCCCTTTCCCTGGCCAGGTGAGAGGTGGCTGGGCCATGGCCTCCGTCTCTTGGTTCAGGAGACCCCCCACCTCCCCCACTGGGCCCTGCACAGACACAGGCACCCCCAGAGTACCTGCAGAGCAGCCTAGGTTCACAACAGCAGACAGCCCCCCACGATGGCAGACACCCGTACTGGGGTGGGGGGAAGGGCACTGGGGCCGGGGGAGCGTCGCACATGGGAGAAACAAGCTGGCTCCCACCTCCACATGCTCACGGACAACCCCCCCCCCCTCCCGCCCCAGCACATCCGAACCCAGCAGGCCCCCGAGACAGGCGTTGCCGTGGGGCGGCCTTGGCCAGCTCAAACCCCAGGGCCCCACCAGCCCCCTGGAGGGGCAGGACCCTCCTGCCTGGCCCCAGTTCTCCCCGCCCCCTGTGCTCACCAGCTCTGGTCCTGGGCCCGGAGCTGTCTCCAAGGGATATTGGCCCGCACACGGCTGCAGCTGCCGGGTCCGGGTCTCTCCGAACTGTGCCAACCTCTCCGGCCGGCGGGGCGCAGCCGGGCCCCAGAGCCGGCCTGTCTGCCAGCTTCTCCCTGGGGCTGGGCCCAGCTGTCCCCTCGCTGGCCGGGCCCTGCCCCCGGGCTGCCTGCCCCATACAGGCACCTCCCTAGTGGTTGCCAGACCTTCTGTGCCCACCCGACACCAGACCGGGCCTGGGGTGAGCCGCTGACAGAGCCACCGCCCCTGGGCAGTGTCCCGCAGACTCAGGCTGTTCCTCCTGGAGCAGGGAAGCCCCATGGGGAGGGGTCACGCAAATGTGCCCCCCCTTTCCAGTCCCTTTTTTCTCCCTTTCCTGCCCCCCCCCCATTGCCCCTTCCCCACCCCCAGCCCTGCCCTGCCAAGCCACGAGACCCATCTCCGCCTCCTTCCCCCGGAGACGGCTGTGTCTGAGAGGTTTGGCCTCTGCAGCTCCCCCCTTCCAGCCTCTGGGGCAGCTCTCCTGAGTCTGCAGACAGGCTGAGCTCCGTGCTCTGGGAAGCAGAGGCTGCCCGTTCGCCGGGCCAAGAGTCACCTGCCCCCTCTGCGCCCCCTCTCTGTTCCAGCCACGGCACCGCGTACGGAAGAACCCACTCCCCAGCCCAGCCTGGGGGAGCTCTCCGCCTCCGACGTCACCCACGACTCCGTCCTGCTCTCCTGGACCGTGCCGGCCGGGGACTTCGACTCCTTCCTCCTCCAGTACAAGGACGCGGAGGGCAGGCCCCAGGCGCTGCCCGTGGAGGGGGGATCCCGCACGGTCACCGTCCCCAACCTGGCACCTTCCCGCCGATACAAGTTCAACCTCTATGGCATGTCTGGCCGCAAGCGCCTCGGCCCCGTCTCCACCGACGCCACCACAGGTCAGCGGCTGCTCCCGGGGCGCCGGCCCCTTCCCAGGAGTAAATTGCCCAGGGGGGTTCTGGAGTCTTCATCCCTGGGGATATTTAAGAGCAGGTTGGACAGACACCTGTCGGGGATGGGCTAGATCAGGTCTACTCAACACGCGGCCCGTTTGTTTGCAGCCCGCTGTGCGGTTTGGGTTTACACGGGGTCCAACACACGGCCCATGGGTGGGATCCTTTGAACAAGGCCTCCACTGGGAACATGCTCCACAACGATGAGTCAATATAACAACGGTCTTCTGTCCGTATGCGTTTCGGCAGCTCAGTTCCTGGACTGGCATTGCCCATTCAAAGTGCTGTCCTAGGGGTGAGAATCGGGTCAACATTGCATTGTATTAATATCAGCAGAACTGAAGTAATGGGGCCTGCGTGGCGTGTAGTCTGGCCTTCATCTTTGTATTCACGCCCCTCAGTGTGAAAGAAGCTATTTGCATATAACACAGGTGTGTTGTGAGCAAGACACGAGAAGTCATTCTTCCGCTCTGCTCTGCGCTGGTTAGGCCTCAGTTGGAGTATTGTGTCCAGTTCTGGGCACCGCATTTCAAGAAGGATGTGGAGAAATTGGAGAGGGTCCAGAGAAGAGCAACAGGAACGATGAAAGGTCTAGAGGACATGAGCTAGGAGGGGAGGCTGAAAGAATTGGGTTTGTTTAGTTTAGAAAAGAGAAGATTGAGGGGGGACATGAGAGCAGTTTTCAGGTATCTAAAAGGGTGTCATAAGGAGGTGGGAGAAAACTTGTTCATCTTGGCCTCTGGGGATAGAACAAGCAGCAATGGGCTGAAACTGCAGCAAGGGAGGTTGAGGTTGGACATTAGGAAAAAGTTCCTGTCTGGGTGGTCGAACACTGGAATAAATTGCCTGGGGAGGTTGTGGAATCTCCATCTCTGGGGATATTTAAGAGCAGGTTCGATAAATGTCTATCAAGGATGGTCTAGACAGTATTTGGTCCTGCCGTGAGGGCAGGGGACTGGACTCGATGACCCTCGGGGTCCCTGCCAGTCCTCGTGCTCTAGGATTGTGTGGCGGATGGGTGGAGCAGTGGGGTGCGTAAGGATGGATGGAGAAGGTGTGATGGTGTGTCGGGGACCCCCCGACCCTGCACCCCCGTCTGCAGCCAGATGTGACTCCGCCAGCCAGTAGAATAGGGGGGTTTATTGCTTCTCAGAGTTACAGCCCAGCCCAGGTTCAATGTGGGCATAGGAGTAAGGGGGCTGGCAGCCTCAGACCCCTTGGGGCAGGGGTACCTAGGCCCCTGAACCCCCAGTACCCGATTTAGACTCTTCATGTTTGCCCAGCCCAGACTGCCCAGCTCCCAGGCCCTGCCCCCAAACCAGGGGTCTCCGCCTCCCTCCCTTTGTCTCTCCCCCTGGGAAGAGCCTTGTTATCTGCTCAGGCTGGGCCTGGGTGTCTGGGCCAACACACATGTGGGTGAGTCAGTGGGAATCACACAGCACAGCCGGGTGGGGACACCAGGGTACAGAGCAGACAGCCCCCCCACTACGGCACAGAAGGTGGAACCGGCTGGGGGAGATGGGGGTCACACAGGTGGGGGTGGGGGTGACCCTTGTGCCAGGACGCAGCTGGAGGGGCTGTGACAGGTCTGATCATGGATGCCTGGCGAGATGGACGTGACTGGACATGTCGCCGCCCCCACCCCGGCTGCACCCGTCACCCCCTCTCTCTGTTCCAGCTGCGGCACCGCGAGAGGAACCCGGGCCCCAGCCCAGCCTGGGGGAGCTCTCGGCCTCCGACGTCACCCATGACTCCGTCCTGCTCTCCTGGACCGTCGAAGAGGGGACCTTCGACTCCTTCCTCCTCCAGTACCGGGACGCGGAGGGCAAGCCCCAGGCGCTGCCCGTGGAGGGGGGATCCCGCACGGTCACCGTCCCCAACCTGGCGCCTTCCCGCCGATACAAGTTCAACCTCTACGGCGTGTCCGGCCGCAAGCGCCTCGGCCCCCTCTCCACCGACGCCACCACAGGTCAGCGGCTGCTCCCGGGGGAGGGTCCCAGCCAGCATCCACCGCCAGCCGTCTCCCCCGTAATACAGGGCAGTCCTGGGGGCGCCGCTGGGAGGGGCAAATCAGGGCAAATTGCTCAGAACTGGGGCTACTTACAGCCCCAGCCTGCAAGCCCCTTCCTATAAGGCACCAAACCAGCCCCACCGAGCACTTCTGTTTGCCACAATGGCCAGCAAGGAGTCTCACAAGCAAATACCCTCAGGCCCCCAGTGTTCCCTGTGCCCCACCCAGCCCCCCCACACAGGGGAGAGGTTATAGCCCATCCCCCACCTCCCCTCACACACCCCAGTGCTCCCTGTGCCCCACCCAGCCCCCCCACACAGGGGAGAGGTTATAGCCCATCCCCCCCACCTCCCCTCAGACCCCCCCAGTGCTCCCTGTGCCCCCCCCAGCCCCCCCCACAGGGGAGAGGTTATAGCCCATCCCCCACTTCCCCTCAGACCCCCCCCAGTGTCTCCTGTGCCCCCCCAGCCCCACCTTACACAGGGGAGAGGTTATAACCCATGCCCCACCTCCCCTCAGACCCCCAGTGTTCCCTGTGCCCCACCCAGCCCCCCCACACAGGGGAGAGGTTATAACCCATCTCCCCACCTCCCCTCAGACCCCCCAGTGCTCCCTGTGCCCCACCCAGCCCCACCTCACACAGAGGAGAGATTGTAACCCATCTCCCCACCTCCTCTCAGACCCCCCAGTGTTCCCTGTGCCCCCCCAACCCCTCCCAGGGGAGAGGTTATAACCCATCCCCCACCTCCCCTCACAGACCCCAGTGTTCCCTGTGCCCCCCCCCCAGCCCCCTCACACAGGGGAGAGGTTATAACCCATCCCCCCACCTCCCCTCACAGACCCCAGTGTTCCCTGTGCCCCCCCCCAGCCCCCTCACACAGGGGAGAGGTTATAAC
>CM064345.1:14802005-15139505 GCA_032595735.1 Pelochelys cantorii
AGATAGATAGATAGGGGGGTGTGAGGGGATAGATAGATAGATAGATAGATAGGGGGGTGTGAGGGGATAGATGGATAGATAGATAGAGGGGAGGGGGCGTGGGGATAGATAGATAGAGGGGTGTGAGGGGATAGATAGATAGATAGATAGAGGGGAGGGGGCGTGGGGATAGATAGATAGGGGGTGTGAGGGGATAGATGGATAGATAGATAGAGGGGAGGGGGCGTGGGGATAGATAGATAAGAAAGAAAGAAGAGGGTCAGTTGTTAAAGGGATCCAATCACACACACCACTGGCATGTGCTTGTAGCAGAGATAGATGAATCGGCGGGTTTCTTAGTCTCCGGAGCACGCCCTCTGTTCGGACGGGTTAACGGACGCATCTGGGCTCTCTCTTCCCACAAGCTGCGTGTGAGGTGAAGATAGAGAGGGAGGAACCCCCAGGACCCGTTTCTCCCCTTGCCTGTTGGTCTCTCTGTGTAAATGTGTGTCCAATATGGAGTCTGTGACATGAGCAAGTCCCCTGGCCGGGCAGGACTCGGTCCATTTTCGGCAACAGCCCGGCTCAGGGGCCGGTCCGAACGGCCACAGGGAAGCGCCACCACTCGAGGTGCATTGTCAGTCAAGTGTTGCTGGTCTCTCGACTGGCCGCCCTGCTCCTGCAGACGGGGGGCCGGGCGATACGCCCCCGGAGCTGACATGGGAAAAGCCGGAACAGCACCGTCACTCCCCACTCCAAAGTGACCCAGGCCGGGCAGCAGTGTAAACAGAACCGGCGCCTCCCCGGCTCTCCGCAGGCCCCGCTTGCTCCAGGGTTCAGTGCCAGCACAGAACAGTGGTTGCAACAGTGTTTTGAATGTTCATCTCGGATTCTGATCGCCCCACCCTTCCCCCCCCGCCTCCCCTCTCCGCCGCATTTCCTCCCCCAGATCACTTTTCACTCCTCCAGCTGCCCCTCCTCCAGCAGAGCTGCTCACCCGTGTCTTAGCTCCCCACCGCCCTCTTCTGCGTCCCTCCACTCGGCGTGCAAAGGATCTCACCTCCATCGGTCTCTTAGCTCCACTATTTCCCCCCCTACTGGGGCTGCTTGGCCCGGACCTCAGCAGAGACAGTGCCCAAGTTTGCAGAGAGCCTGATTCCATTGCTCCGAGGTGGGGGGAGCGTCCACTCCCTTTGCCCCTCAGGTTGTTACCGCGGCCTTAACTCTGCCCTTAACTCTCCCCCTCTGTTCTAGCTGCGGTGCCGCGGAAGGAGGAGACTGGGACGCAGCTCCGTCTCGGGGAGCTCTCGGCCTCCGACATCACCCACAACTCCATTGACCTCTCCTGGACCGTCCTGGCCGGGGACTTTGACTCCTTCATCCTCCAGTACCGGGACGCGGAGGGCAACCCCCAGGCGCTGCCCGTGGACGGGGGATCCCGCACGGTCACCGTCCCCAACCTGGCGCCTTCCCGCCGGTACAAGTTCAACCTCTACGGCGTGTCCGGCCGCAAGCGCCTGGGCCCCGTCTCCACCGACGCCACCACAGGTCAGCACTGGGGGATTTCACCCCCTCCTCCTGCCTTCCCCCCGCCAGTGCAGCTGATGGGCGAAACCTGCCCTTTCCCTCTGTCCCTGTGGGGCGAGCTTTGCATTGGAAATGCCGATTCACTTTCAATTGACACGCTTGGGAAACAGGATCCCCTCTTGCAGATTCTGGCCCCCCCTTCCATTCCTTGCGGGCCCCCTCTTCCAGCCCTGCCATCCCTCGAGTGTTCACGGCCTCCCAGCAGCCCCCCAGCTCCTTCCTCCCTCTGCCACGTATCGTCTGCTGCTGCCACCCCTCCCCACTGGCTCTCCCGGCACAGCTCTTGCTCCATGTCCATGACACGGCTGTGACAACGCGTTGGGGGCCCCCGTGTGGCGTAGCGGGGGGCTGTCTGCTCTGTGACCCGGGGTCCCCCTGCGCGGTGAGGTGCGGTTCCCACGGACTCCCCCACCCGCGGTGATGGAGTGTCAGTACCTGGCTGGTTGCGGTGCTTGGGCTGTGACTGACCCCTACTGGCCTCTGCCTGTGAGCGCTGCCCAGCAGGGGGGCTGCCTGAGGCACTGGACAAAGACCCAACCGGCCAGAGGAGTGGGGGCAGCGAGGGACCTAGGGGAGTGAGTGTTGGGGGGAAGGGGCCCTCTGGGGCTGGAGCCATGAGGGAGACAGACTGAGGGTGCTGGGGCGGGGGCTGAGGGGTGACGGACCCTAACCCGAGGGGTCTGAACCACCCTGGCCCCGAATCCTGTGATCACCCCACGTCTGTGCTGGGCTGCGTCCTGGAGGGGCAATAAAACCCCTCAATTCTACTGCTGGCGGAGTCCGTTCTGGCCGCTACGGGGGTGCAGGATCGGGGGGAACCCCGACACGACGTCACACGCCGACCCTGCCCCCCGTCCGCAGCCAGAGGGGGGACTCAGCTGGGCCGTAGAGTGGAAGGTTTATTGCTTCTCAGAGATACGTCTCGACGTTGCCACCGGAGCCAGGGCAGAGCCTTAGTCCTCTTGGGAGGGGGGGGGGGGTTCCCAGGCCCCTGAACCCCCCCTGTCCTGACTTAGTCTGCTCCCTTCATGCTTCCCCCAGCCAAGCCTGCCCAGCTCCCAGCCACTGGTCACTCACACCCCAGGTAGCCACCCCCCTTCCTTTGTTCACACCCCTTCCCCTGGTCAGGTGGGAAGCTGCTGGGCCATGGTCTATGTGCCTGTTCTCAGGGACACCCCCCCGCCCCCACTGGGCAGTGCACACACACGCACAGAATCACACACACACACACACACACACAGAGTCTCTGCAGACCAGCACCGGCCAGTAGGGGTCACCCCCAGCCCAACACACCAACCAGGGGATGCAAAAACCAGAGTGGACCCAGGGCCACAAGAGCGGCCAGCCCCCCCCTCCCCCCCACGACGTCGCACCCGCACATTCCCGACATCCCCGGGATCCGTGACTCGCACGTTGCCTGTTCCCAGATCTCTCCGGGCTCACGGCCATGGCTTGCGGTGACGGCGCGTCGGGGACCCCCAACCCTGCACCCCCGTCCGCAGCTGGATGTGACTCCGCCGGCCAGTAGAATAGGGAGGGTCTATTGCTTCTCCAAGATACAGCCCAGCCCGGGTTCGATGTGGGCATCGGAGTAAGGGGCCGGCAGCCTCAGACCCCTTGGGGTGGGGTCCACAGGCCCCTGAACCCCCAGCATTGGATTTAGTCTGTTCTCTCCCTGTTTGCCCAGCCGAGACTGCCCAGCGCCCAGACCCTGCCCCCCAGCCAGGTGCCATCCCCTCCCTCCCTTTGCCTCTCCCCCTGGGAAGAGCCTTGTTATCGGCCCAGGCTGGGACGAAGTGTCTGGGCCAATCCACATGTGGGAGAGACAGTGGGAATCTCACAGCACAGCCCGGTGGGGACACCGGGTGACAGAGCAGACAGCCCCCCCCGCACTACGTCACACTTGTACAGAGACACGGGCTGGGGCCCCGGTCTGAGCGGCATGGGGCTGACACTCACCCCAGCCAGGACCAGCCCTGAGTAGCGCGAGAAACTGCCCGTGTGGGTGCAAAGGGATGCCGGCTGGGCCAGGCCCGAGGCCGCCTGCAAACGAGCCAGCAGTTTGCGGCTTTCGTCCAGCTCCAAACGTGGCGGGGGCGTGGGGGGCTGAGATGTGCGGGGGCTGGATCTGAACTGCCCCCTTCTCCCAGGCCGGCCGGAGGAGGAGGAGGAGGAGGAGGAGGGGGAGGACGGTGCCCTCCTGCCCGCACTGGGGGAGCTCTCGATCTCCGAGGTCACCAAAGACTCCGTCCGCCTCTCCTGGACCGTCCGGGCCGGGGGCTTCGACTCCTTCCTCCTCCAGTACAAGGACGCGGAGGGCAGGCCCCAGGCGCTGCCCGTGGAGGGGGGATCCCGCACGCTCGTTGTCCGCAACCTGCTCCCCTCCCGCAAGTACACGTTCAACCTCTACGGCGTGTCTGGCCGCAGGCGCCTCGGCCCCGTCTCCACCGACGTCGTGACAGGTCAGCGGGCGGGCGTGGGCCTCTGCCATCCACGGCCTCCTTTCCACCGGGCTTCCTGGGGGCCAGGGGCGAGCCCTGATACCTGGGGTCTCAACCTGGCTCTGGGAGGGCAGTGGGGGCAGTGGGGTCCAGTGGTTAGAGCAGGGGGACTGGGAGCCCGGACTCCTGGGGTCTCTCCTGGCTCGGGGAGCGGGGTGGGGGCTAGTGGTTAGAACAGGGGGAGGCAGTGAGCTCGGACGCCTGGGGTCTCAACCTGGCTCTGGGAGGGGAGTGGGGTCTAGTGGTTGGAGCAGGGGGGCTGGGAGCCCAGACTCTTCTGTTCCCTGCCACCGACCCTCCAGGTAACCATCCAGGAAGCCCCATGCCTACCCCATACCTCAGTTTCCCTCTCTGTAACACGGGGTTAACAAACCTATAGAGTTGCTGACAAGCCCCGTGGCTGGGTCCTTCCTCCTCTGGGCCTCATCCTGCCCCCTCATTCTCCGCCCTCTTCCCACCCCTCAGCAGTTAACCCTTTCTACTCCACGCCGGAGTCCCGGGGGATAAATGAACTCACCTGCTCCCAGGACACCCCTTGGCTCCCAGGCAGGTGCATGATGGGACAGAATTATCTCCGGGGCCAGCCCCATCTCCCCAGGGACAGTTAGCCCCATCCCTCAAGATCCTAACCCCCCATCCTGCCCCACAGCCTTCCCCGAAGCCTCCGGCGTGACGCCAGCCCGGCTGGGCCCGCTGCTCATCTCCGAGGTGACGCCGACCTCGCTGCGGCTCCGCTGGGACACGCCCCAGGGCACCTTCGACAGCTTCCTCGTCCGCTACCGGGAGGCGGGACACGGGCCCGGACTGGGGCCGGGGCCCGCCCGGGAGCTGCCGGTGCCGCGGGCCCTGCGCTCGGCCGTGCTGCGGGGACTGCGGCCCGGCACCCAGTACAGCGTGGCGGTGCACGGCCTGCAGCAGGGCGAGGAGACGGCCGACGTCCACGGCATGGCACAGACCAGCAGCCTCGGTATGGGGTCCCCGGTGCAGCGCCCCCTGCTGGGTCCTCCTTCCGGCGCAGCGCCCCCTGCTGGATCCTCCCCCCAGCAGAAGGAAGGAAGGAAAAAGAGGGAAGGAGGGAGGGGAAGAAGGACGGAAGAAAAAGGGAGGAAAGAAGAAAGGAAGGAGGGAAGGAAGGAGGGAGGGAGGGAAGGAAGGAAGGAAGGAAGGAGGGAGGAAGGAAAAGGAAGGAGGGAAGGAAGGAGGGAGGGAAGGAGGGAAGGAAGGAAGGAGGGAGGGAGGGAAGGAAGGAAGGAAGGAGGGAGGAAGGAAGCTTTAGTTTAAGGTGTTTGGTTTAAGATTTCAGGTTTCACATTGTTCAAGGCGTCACACCCCCCAGTGGCCAGGGTCTCGGTGCCGGCGTGTGGCGGAGGGGGGACAATCTGAATTCACCTGCCCGGAGCAGACCCGCCTCCCTTGCAGGCCCAGTTCCCAGCAAAGCGGCTCCTGACGTGATGAGCGGAGTGAAGCCAAGCGGAGGCGCCCCGGGGTCCCTTCGTGCCCCTGCCCGCGGGGGGGGACCCTGTCACCGTGTGAACGCGGGTCCCGGGGTGCCACTGGAGGTGCCAGGGCCCCCGTTCTGGGGGGGCGGTTCACGGGAATGTCCGGTGGGCGTCGCCGGCGGCTCCCCCGCGGCCTTGCTCCTTGGCTGGTCCCTGCTGGGCCGGCGGCCTGGCCGGGGCTGGGATCTGCGCCCCTGCCGAGGTTCGGCGCAAAGGTCTCCCCTGACTGGCTCTGCCCACAGGCCCCACGGGCCCCCTGACTCCTGCCCCCTCTCCCCAGAGCTGGAGAGCCCCCGGGAGCTGCACTTCAGCGACGTGCGCGAGACCTCGGTGGGGGTGAGCTGGGGGGCCCCGCCCAGCCGCGTGGACCAGTACAAGGTGTCCTTCCAGCTGACCGATGGGGGTAAGTGCCCCCTGCCCACACCAACATCTCAGCACCTCGGGGCGCCCCCCCCCCCCACAGCGCCCCAAGCTCGACCCCCCCCCCAGAACTGCCTGCTGCACAGTGCCTCCTTACTGGCCCTGCCCCACCCCAAGCCCCGCCCCCGCCATGTGGCCCCGCCCTTGCCCTTGCTCCGCCCCCACCATGTGGCCCCACCCCCACCGCATATGGCATTGACCCCCCATGTCGCTCCAGGGGAGCCACAGAGCAAGATGGTGGAGGGCGCCCGGCTGCAGACGACGCTGGAGGGGCTGATCCCCGGGGCCAGCTACGAGGTCAGCGTCATGGCCGTGCGCGGCTTCGAGGAGAGCGAGCCACTGGTGGGCTACGTCGCCACCGGTAAGGCCGGATGCCTGGGTCCCTCCCCTGCCCGGACACCTGGGTCCCTCCCCTGCCTGGACTCCTGGGTCCCCTCCCTGCCTGGACGCCTGGTCCCCTCCCCTGCCCGGATGCCTGGTCCCCTCCCCTGCCCGGATGCCTGGGTCCCTCCCCTGCCCGGACGCCTGGGTCCCTCCCCTGCCTGGACTCCTGGGTCCCCTCCCTGCCTGGACGCCTGGGTCCCTCCCCTGCCCGGATGCCTGGTCCCCTCCCTGCCCGGACACTTGGGTCCCTCCCCTGCCCGGACACCTGGGTCCCTCCCCTGCCCTGGGGCCAGGGCTGGACACTTCCCACTGGGGTCCCCACCGTACCCGGATGCCTGGGTCCCCTCTGTGGCCCCCTTCCGAGGCTCTGCGCTCTCTCCCCACAGTGCCCGATGGCCCCTCGGACCTGCGGGCCGTGAACGTCGCCGACTCCTCGGCCCTGCTGCGCTGGCGCCCGCCCCGTGGCCCCGTCCAGAGCTACGAGCTGAGCTACGGGCCCCCCCAGGGTGAGCACGGTGGGGAGGGGCAGGCTGGGTCCCCTCGCCCCCCTCCTCCGGCTCTGGCTCCGGCATCCTCCGGCCTGGGCCTGGCTCTCTTGGGGCAAGAACCTCCTGACCGCGGTGGGCAGCTCCGTCGCTGGCACCCAGGTCCCTGGCATCCCTCACCCACTTCCCTGGGCCCGTGCGGGCATTTCCCGGGCACTGGGCCCCTCACCCCACACCCGACCCTTCATTCAGTGAGCAGGGATGGGGGGCAGTTCAGACACGGGGTCCCTGCCCCCTGAAACTCCCTCACTCCCCTCCTGCCCTGCCCCTGACGCCAGCTCTGCCCCCCAGGCCCCGCCACCACCGTGCAGCTGCCCAGGGGCCGGGCCGAACACCCCCTGTCCGGCCTGCAGCTGGACACCGAGTACCAGGTCAGCCTCCACGCAGTGACGGGCGGCAACCGCAGCGCCCCCGCCAGTGCCACCTTCACCACCGGTATGGGGGGCATGCGGCGGGGGTGGGAGGGGACAGAGGAAGGAGTGGGGGAGGGGGAGCGGAACAGGGTGGGGTGCAGAGGGTGGGGGGGGAGGGAGGGGAATGGGGTGGGTGCAGAGGGTGGGGGTCAGGGTGGGGGGGAGGAAGGGGAACAGGGTGGGGGCAGAGGGAGGGGAAGGAGGCGGGGTGCAGAGGGGAGGGGGTCAGGGTGGGGGTGGAGGGAGGGGAAGGAGGCAGGGTGCAGAGGGGAACAGGGCAGGGTGCAGGGGGAAGGGAGTCAGGGTGGGGGCGGAGGGAGGGGAAGGAGGCGGGGGGATTCATTGAGGGAGGGTCCCTCTTTCACTCTCCCCTCCCCCAGGGCTGGACGCCCCCCGGGATCTGCGAGCCACCGAGGTGACCCCCCGCAGCGCCCAGCTGTCCTGGACCCCCCCGGCCGCCCCCCCCGCCGGCTACCTGCTGAGCTACGAGACACCCGCCAGCCAGGCACAGGTACCGCCCACCCCTGCCCCTCCCCCCACAGTCCCCTGCTCAGCCCTCCCAGCCCCTCCCAACACAGCCCCTTTCCAGCCCCCTCCCCCCCACGGCCACCCCAGTTACAACCCCTCCCGCCACAGTCCCCTCCCCGCCCGCCTCTTCCCACAGCTGCACCCCCACAGCACTTTGCCCAGCACCCACAACCCTTCCCTACCTGCCCCACAGCCTCCCCCATTGCAACCCCTCGTCCCACAGGCCCCACCACCCTGCCCCACAACCCCTCCACCCCATAGCCCCCTGCCCAGCCCCCACAGCCCATCTCTGGACTGACACTGGTAGCCAGAAACACCCCTCCCGACACCCCTGAACCCCATCTCTGCTCCCTCCCCCACTCCCTTCGCTCCCCCCACTCATTCCCTATTCACCCCCCAGGAAATCCGCCTGGGCGCCGACGCTGCCTCCCACCAGCTGAGCAACCTCATCCCCTCCAGCCGCTACCAGGTCCGGGTGCAGGCGATCCGGGGGGGCCAGCCCAGCACCCCCATCGCCACCTCCTTCAACACCGGTGAGCTGCAGGGCGCCCGGCATCCCTCCCCCGGCTGGGGGGGGGGCGGGGCTGGGAGCCAAGCCTTCTGGGGTCTGTCCAGGCTCTGGGAGGGCAGTGGGGGCTAGTGGTTAGAGCTGGGAGCCAGGACACCTGGGTTCTCGCCCCAGCTCTGGGAGGGGAGTGGGGGCTAGTGGTTAGAGCAGGGGGGGCTGGAAGTCAGGACGCCTAGAGTCTCTCCCTGGCTCTGGGAGGGGAGTGGGGGCTAGTGGTTAGAGCTGGGAGCCAGGACACCTGGGTTCTCACCCCAGCTCTGGGAGGGGAGTTGGGGCTAGTGGTTAGAGCAGGGGGGGCTGGAAGTCAGGACGCCTAGAGTCTCTCCCTGGCTCTGGGAGGGGAGTGGGGGCTAGTGGTTAGAGCTGGGAGCCAGGGTGCGATGGGTCCACCCCTGTCCCCGCAGGCTGGCTGGCCTACCCCTTCCCCCGGGACTGTGCGGAGGAGCAGCAGAACGGGCCGGGCCCCTCCCGCGAGGTGACCATCTATCTGGGGGGCGACCGGCAGCGCCCCCTGCAGGTGTACTGCGACATGGAGACGGACGGGGGCGGCTGGCTGGTGAGTGCGGGGCCGGGGGTGGCGATGCACCGGAGAGGGGGGGCACCATGCGGCCAACCCTGACTCCCACCCCCAACTCCCCCAGGTCTTCCAGCGCCGCATGGACGGGCAGACGGATTTCTGGCGCGACTGGGCGGCGTACGCCCGCGGCTTCGGCAGCGCGTCCGGCGAGTTCTGGCTGGGTGAGTGAGAGACCCCAGTGACTGGGGCTGCCCCCCTCCCCCCCCCGAGAGCCAGGGACAGACCCTGGCATCCAGGGCTGCCCCACGACCCCCCCTGCTGCCCCCCGAGAGCCAGGGAGAGATCCTGGCGTCCAGAGCTGCCCCCCGACTCCCCCCCCCCCACTGCCCCCTGAGAGCCAGGGAGAGACCCCTGTTGTTCGGGGCTGACCCACAACCCCCCCCCCCCCGGCTGCCCCCTGAGAGCCGGGGAGAGAACCCAGCATCCAGGGGGCTGGGCCTTTGGGTCTCCCCCACCCAGTGTCCAACCACTGTCCTGGCTGCTGGGTGAGGTCACAGCTGGTCCAACCTGCCCCAACAACCCTCCTCCCCCAGGTTACACCCGGGGAAACTGAGGCACGCACAGGGTGCGCAGCAAATCCCCCCACTTCATCACACACGGGGAGAGAACCTAGGTGTCGGGGCTCCCAACCCCCTCCCCCGCCCCGCTCTAACCACTAGACACCCCTCCCTCCCCGAGCCTGGGTAGAGCCCAGGCCGGGGCGTCCCCTGCCCTGCAGTGGCGGAGCAGGGACACGAACCCAGGCCTCCCGCCCCCCAGGGAACGAGGCACTGCACCAGCTGACGGCCGCGGGGGAGCAGGAGCTGCGGGTAGACCTGCGGGCCGGCGCCGAGGCCGTGTACGCCCAGTACCAGCGCTTCCGGGTCGACCCCGCCAGCGAGTATTACCGCCTGCACCTGGGCGGCTACCGCGGCACGGCCGGTGAGGGGCGCACGGCCGGGGGGAAGCGGGGGGGGGCACACGGCCGGGGGAGAAGCGAGGGGCAGGGGAGGCTGGGGCGCATGGTGGGGAGCCCCATGGGGAGGGATGTTTGGGGGGGCTGGCAGGGGGGGCGAGGAGGAGGAGATTGGGGGCAGGAGGGGGCGGCAGTGTTGGGGGGCAGTGTGCGGAGAAGCCCACGGGTGGGAGGGGGAGTTTCCCCTCTCACCTCCCCCTGCCCCCCAGGTGATGCGCTGAGCTACCACTCGGGCAGCGTGTTCTCGACGCGGGACCGGGACCCGAACCGGCTGCTGACGCCCTGCGCTGTGTCCTACCGCGGGGCCTGGTGGTACCGCAACTGCCACTACGCCAACCTCAATGGCCTCTACGGCAGCAGCCGCGACCACCAGGTACGGCCCGGGCTCCTGGGGCCTCCCCTGGGTGCCTGGGACATCCCTGGGCACCCGGGTCCTCACCCAGCTGCCTGGGTCCCCCCTGGCCAACTGGGTCCTCCCCTGGCTGCCTGGGGCCTCCTCTGGGCACCCAGGTCCTCCCCTGGCTACCTGAGTCCTCCCCTGGGCACCCGGGTCCTCCCCTGGCTACCTGGGTCCTCCCCTGGGCACCTGGGGCCTCGCCCAGACCCCTGGGTCCTCACCCCGCTGGGAGCCCTGACACGGGGGGGGGGCTATTTGTGTCATCTCCCCACTGGGGGGAGGGGGGATCTGCTGGCCGAGTGGGGGAGGAGCCAGGACTCCCGGGGTGGCATGTCACTCCTTGCTGCCCAGCAGGCAGCCAGTGCAAACCTGTGGGGAAACCGAGTCACAGCCCGGGCTGTGCGCTGTTCCAGTAGGCGGGGCTCTCCCCCCTCCCCCGTTTCTAACCCCCCACCCCCCCGCAGGGCGTGAACTGGTTTAACTGGAAGGGCTTCGAGTTCTCAATCCCCTTCACGGAGATGAAAATGCGGCCGCAGCGGGGCTGAGCCGGCTGGCCAGACAGACGGACGCACGAGGGAGAGCAAGCGAGAGAGGCTGCAGCACTGCTGGGTGCCACCAGGGGGCGCCGGGGCATTCCCCCCCATAGAGCGCCCCGCCCCTACAGATGGCCCCGCCCCCGCCACTACATTCCCTCCCCTCCCCCGCCGCTCACCCATCCCCTCCCGCCCCCCCTGTAGGGGTCACGGCACCAGTCCCAGCCCAGTGGGGGCACCAGCCGGGTGGGGGGGGCACATGGAACCCAGGAGTCCTGCCCCCCCGGCTGTTCCCATCCCCGCCCCACTCAGGAGCAGGGGGCCTGTGGGGCAGGCAGGGGAGCCAGCAGCGACCCCCTGAGGCTGGTGGAGCAACAGCGGTGGATGGGCCCAAAGCACCTTTATTCCTTCGCACAGCGCAGGGGAGGCCCTCGGGCTGGGCAGAGCCAAGGGGGTGTGCGGGGAGATCAGGGGGCAGAGTTAAGGGGGTTCTCAGGGGGTCTGTACAGAGTCTATCGAGCAACATAGTGTATATATTAATAAAACAGCTGAAATGGTTACAAACCACCCCCCCCCCCCACAAGTGGGAAACTGTTGCGGGGGGAGTGGAACCAACCCTGGGGCCCCTGGGACAGGAGGGGGGGCACACCCCCATGGCCTGGAGGGATGCAGGCGTGTGGCGAGGGAACGAGGCCGTACCTGGGGCGGTCTCGGGGACCCAGAATAGATGGGGGCTCAGTGGGGAGCAGCGGTGGGGGGGGGTTCTGGGTCACTGGGAGAGGGCAGACACCGGGGTATAGGGCAGTGGGACCCCTGGGGTACAGCCCAGCCCCAGGGGGGAGGCACGAACCCTCTCCAGCCCGGCCCGCTCTCAGGCTGGTTCCCCGGGGGTCGTGGGAGCAGACGTGGCCCCCCCCTCCAAAAATCTCCCTCCTGGGGCTCCCGTGTCCAGCGCTGTCACCAAGGTGGGGGAGCCCCGGGCCCTGCCCCCCCACTCACAGCCAGGGGGACTCCCAGCCGGCAGGGGGCCCAGGAAGGTCACTGGTCCCAGGGACCCAGCATGGCCCAGACTGGGAGCACAGGGGACAGGAGCAGCCAGGGCAGCCCAACTTAGAGGGGGGGAGCGCAGAGCCAGGGCCCTGCCCCCCATCTCTGCCCCCCAAGCCAGCCAGGCTCAGTCACACACCCAGCAGCCCCGCCCGGGCAAAAGGGGTCACCTGGTTGCGCTCCCCCCCCAGGCTCCGGTGACAGAAGCATTGGCCGCTGTGCCTGGAGGGGAGGCCGCCCCCCCAAAAAATCTCCACCCCCACTGTGCTAGGGAAACTGAGGCACACACCTGGGGTTACTGCAGGCCGGTAGAAATCCCCTGCCACAGAACAAGGGGAATAAAACCCCCAGAATCTCCCCCTTGGTCACAAGAACTCACGGGGGGGGGAGGGGAATGTCTCAGCTGGGACCCTGGGGGGAACTGGGGAGATATGGGCTCCAAGGGGTGAGGGTTGTGACGGCGCGGCGGGAAGCCCCCCCGACCCTGCACCCCCATCCTCAGCCGGAGGGGACTCCGCTGGCCAGTAGGGTAAAATGGGTTTATTGCTGCTCCGAGATACAGCGCAGGCCTGATGCAGGCATAGGAGGACGGGCCGGCAGCCCTAGCTCCCTGGGGGGGGTCCACAGGCCCCTGAACCCCCTAGACTGGGGAGTCGGTTTCCCCCGTGCTTCCCCAGGCTGCGACTGCACGAAACCCCCCAGCAACTGGTCCCCAGCAGCCCCGCCTCCTGCCTCATCCTGAGCCCAGACCCACGGCGTCTCTGTTGTCCCCTGGTCCCCAGGAGGGGGGAGACTGACACACTTCCCCAGCGAGTCCTGCCTGGGCTCTCCCCCGTCCTGCAGAGAGAGCTGGGGAGGGGAGGGAAACTGAGGTACATACACTACATCACAAGGGTATCAGTGGGGTTCCTGGGGAGGCCAAGAGGGGTTACCTGGGGCAGGAGGAGGAAGGGGGGGCAGCACCCCACAGGGTTCTGTGGGGCTTAGGGGGGGCCCAGGGGCAGGAGGTGCAGGCGGGAGGGGCTCGGGGGGGCCCCGGGGCAGGAGGCGCAGGCGGGAGGGACTCGGGGGGGCCCCGGGGCAGGAGGGGCTCAGGGGGGCCCCGGGGCAGGAGGCACAGGTGGGAGGGGGGCAGCGCCCTCGGGGGGGGCCCCGGGGCAGGAGGCGCAGGCGGGAGGGGCTCGGGGGGGCCCCGGGGCAGGAGGCGCAGGCGGGAGGGACTCGGGGGGGCCCCGGGGCAGGAGGGGCTCAGGGGGGGCCCCGGGGCAGGAGGCGCAGGCGGGAGGGGCTTGGGGGGGCCCCGGGGCAGGAGGCGCAGGCGGGAGGGGCTCGGGGGGGCCCCGGGGCAGGAGGCGCAGGCGGGAGGGGCTCGGGGGGGCCCCGGGGCAGGAGGCGCAGGCGGGAGGGACTCGGGGGGGCCCCGGGGCAGGAGGGGCTCAGGGGGGCCCCGGGGCAGGAGGCACAGGTGGGAGGGGGGCAGCGCCCTCGGGGGGGGCCCCGGGGCAGGAGGCGCAGGCGGGAGGGGCTCGGGGGGGCCCCGGGGCAGGAGGCGCAGGCGGGAGGGACTCGGGGGGGCCCCGGGGCAGGAGGGGCTCAGGGGGGGCCCCGGGGCAGGAGGCGCAGGCGGGAGGGGCTCGGGGGGGCCCCGGGGCAGGAGGCGCAGGCGGGAGGGGCTCGGGGGGGCCCCGGGGCAGGAGGGGCTCAGGGGGGGCCCCGGGGCAGGAGGCGCACGCGGAAGGGGGGGCAGCGCACCACGGTGCCGAAGAGGCCCTGCAGGGACGGGAGGGCGCCGGGCGCGGGGGGCAGCAGCTGGAAGTCCCGCAGGAGGCAGCCCAGGAAGACGAAGATCTCGGCCCGGGCCAGGCTCTCGCCCAGGCAGGCCCGGGCCCCGCAGCTGAAGGGCAGCAGGAGGCGCTGGGCCAGGCGGGGCTCCTCCGCCTCCAGGAACCGCTCTGCGGGAGACAGGCTTCAGACGGGGCCCGGCCCCCCCCGGAGAGAACCGGGAACCCCCGCGCCCGCCCCCCCCCGAGAGAACTGGGAACCCCCGTGCCCGCCCCCCCCGAGAGAACCAGGGACCCTGGTACCCAGCCCCTCCCCCCCGAACGACCTGGGGACCCCGGCGTGCGGGGGGAGCGCCCAGCCCCCCCCCCGAGGGCAGTGGGGGGCCCCGCAGTACCTGGCCTGAACTCCAGGGGGCGGCTCCAGATGGCCTCGTCGTGGTGGGCGGCGAAGAGGTTGGGGATCACGGTGGTGTCCTTGGGGATGGCGAAGCCCAGAAGGCTGCGGAGACAGGCGGGGGGGGGGGCGGGGGTGTCAGATGGGGGAGGGGGAGTAGGGAAGCCAGGGGCAGGGAGGTGGCAGATGGGGGGGCCATGGGGCAGGGTGAGAGGAGGAGCAGGAGCCGTGGGGCAGGGCGGGCGCTGGCACCGTGGGGCAATACCTGGTGTCCCGTGTGGTGCGGTGGGGCAGAGCGAGGGGGGGGAGAGCAGGGACCGTGGGGCAATACCTGGTGTCCCGCGTGGTGTGGTGGGGCAGGGTGAGGGGGGGGGAGCAGGGACCGTGGGGCAGTACCTGGTGTCCCGCGTGGTGCGGTTGGGCAGGGTGAGGGGGGGGAGCAGGGGCCGTGGGGTGGCGCCGTGGGGCAGTACCTGGTGTCCCGCGTGGTGCGGTGGGGCAGGGCGAGAAGGGGGGGGGAGCAGGGACCGTGGGGCAGTACCTGGTGTCCCGCGTGGTGCGGTGGGGCAGGGCGAGGAGGGGGGGGGAGCAGGGACCGTGGGGCAGTACCTGGTGTCCCGCGTGGTGCGGTGGGGCAGGGCGAGGAGGGGGGGGGGAGCAGGGACCGTGGGGCAGTACCTGGTGTCCCGCGTGGTGCGGTGGGGCAGGGCGAGGGGCGCCACAGGACGCATACGCAGCGTCTCGGAGATGGTGGCGCTCAGCAGGGGCAGCCGCTCCCGGTCCCCATAAGTGAGGGGGCGCTCGGGGCCCAGGACCCGTTGCAGCTCTGTGTAGATCCCGTCTTGGATCTGTGGGGACCCACGGAGGCTGACCCCTTAGAGCTCCCCCTTGTCAGCGGTCACCCCTACTCTGTGTGGGGGGGGCCCATCCCGCCGGCGATATAGATGGGGAAACTGAGGCACAGGCCGACTTGACCCTGGTCACCTGCAGCGACCCCCAGGACACCCGCCCTCCACCACTGCATGCAGGGCAGTCACAGGAGGGGGCGTTTGAGGGGAGACTACGGCGGGGGTGAGAACAGGGGTGCAGGAATCTGGGGGCTATGGACTGCAGGGACTGTCGGGGGGCTGAGGGGTGTGGGGCAGCAGGGAGGCCACGGCCCAGGTGAACGGGGGGATTGTGGGGGACTCAGGAGTACGGGGAGATTAGGGGTTCGGGTGTCATGGGCCCCCCCATCCTTTATGAAAATGAGCTCATGAATATGAATGAGCATGCAGAACCGATGCTTTATGCAAAGCGTGCCCGTGACCCGTGTCTGCCCGGTGCAATGCGACCGGCGTCTCTCTCTCTCGCCCGGCCCAAGAGGCAGGAGCGGGGCCGGTTCGGGGTCCATGGTGCTCTGTGGGGGGCTGCGACCCCCAACGCTGTGCCTTGGCCGGGAGAGCCCCACAGGACGGGGGGTGAGGTGCCCCAGGGGGCAGGAAGGCAGCTCCGTGGTGCGTGGGACCAGCAGCAGAGAACAAGTCCCGGGGGGGTTTCTGGGACGCAACCCGCCACATGGGGGTCCGGGGATTTGGGGGTTCAGGGCTCACCTGGGGGTGATGCAGCAAGAAGGCCACGGCCCAGGTGAGCAGGGAAGCCGTGGTCTCCGTGCCCCCGATGAAGAGGTCAACAAGGGCCATGTGAATGTGCTCCGGGGTGAGGCCCCCCTCTGCCACGGGGTCCCCCCCGGCCCCCGTCTCCCGCCGCTCCCCCAGCAGCTGCAGCATGTGGTCCACCATGTCCCGGGCACCCTCCGGGCTCGGCGACTCCTGGGAGACGCAGGAGAGAGGGGAGACATGAGGGACCCCTAAAGCCTGAACCCCCAACCTACTGACCCCCCAAACCTCACCCCATAGCTTCGCACTGGAGAACCCCCACACCTCATCCCTGCACCAGAGAACCCCCAAGCCCTCCATCTCCCCTTCCCACCCTGCAGAGCCCCCATGCCCCACTCCCACCCCACAGACCCCCCCAACCTCACCCCATACCCCACTCCACCCCACAGGCCCCCCAAACCTCACCTCATACCCCACTCCACCCCACAGGCCCCCCAAACCTCACCTCATACCCCACTCCACCCCACAGGCCCCCCAAACCTCACCTCATACCCCACTCCACCCCACAGGCCCCCCAAACCTCACCACATACCCCACTCCACCCCACAGGCCCCCCAAACCTCACCCCATACCCCACTCCCACCCGCAAGACCGCCCCAAACCTCACCCCATACCCCACTCCACCCCACAGGCCCCCCAAACCTCACCTCATACCCCACTCCACCCCACAGGCCCCCCAAACCTCACCTCATACCCCACTCCCACCCGCAAGACCCCCCCAAACCTCACCCCATACCCCCCCCAGTGATCCTTTGAACCCCACTGGCAGCCCAGAGGCCCCCACACTCCACCCCATACTCCACCCAGGTGATCCCTCAAACTCCACCCCCATACCCCACCTCCCACCCGAGACCTGCTCACACTGGACCCCGCCCCTATTCCCTGCCCCCAGGGACACATCCCACCCCCACTAGCAGGGCACCGCAGACCCCCGCCCCCACCTGGTGCTGCTGGATCTGGGCCCGGACAAAGGCGTCTCGGAATTGGACCTGCCGGAGGAACCGCCGCAGGGTCCCGTTCGGGAACAGCTGGGGGGGGACCCCGAGAGTCAGCGGGGAGGCGGCGCCCCCTGCCGGCCTCTCCCCTTCCCGTAGCACCCCTGCCCCCCCAGGCGCCCCCTGCCGGCCCCTCCCCCTCCGGTAGCATCCCTGCCCCCCCGGCGCCCCCTGCTGGTCCCTCCCCCTCCCGTAGCACCCCTGCCCCCCCCGGCGCCCCCTGCCGGCCCCTCCCCCTCCGGTAGCATCCCTGCCCCCCCGGCGCCCCCTGCTGGTCCCTCCCCCTCCCGTAGCACCCCTGCCCCCCCAGGCGCCCCCTGCCGGCCCCTCCCCTTCCCGTAGCACCCCTGCCCCCCAGGCACCCCCTGCCGGCCCCTCCTCCCTCTCCCGTAGCACCCCTGCCCCCCCCCGGCGTCCCCTGCCGGCCCCTCCCCCTCCGGTAGCATCCCTGGCGCCCCCTGCCGTCCCCTCCTCCCCCTGCCCTCCCACCCCTGCGAGCCCCACTGTCCCCGACGCCCCTCACCCGCAGCAGGGGCAGCGAGTCCAGCGCCTGCACCGCCCCACGGCCCCACAGCTCCACCAGCTCCGTGATGCAGCGGTGAATGTCCTGGATGGCAGCGTCGTCCGGCGTCTGTGGGGGCGGGAGCGAGAGGGAGCCCCCAGAGCGTCCCGGACGCCTGGGTCCCTGGGGTGCACGCCCAACACACTCCCCCCCGGACGCCTGGGCCCCTGGGGTGCACGCCCAACACACTCCCCCCCCGGACGCCTGGGCCCCTGAGGTGCGCGCCCAACACACTCCCCTCCCGGACGCCTGGGTCCCTGGGGTGCGCGCCCAACACACTCCCCCCCGGACGCCTGGGCCCCTGGGGTGCGCGCCCAACACACTCCCCCCCCGGACGCCTGGGCCCCTGAGGTGCGCGCCCAACACACTCCCCTCCCGGACGCCTGGGTCCCTGGGGTGCGCGCCCAACACACTCCCCCCCGGACGCCTGGGTCCCTGGGGTGCACGCCCAACACACTCCCCCCCGGACGCCTGGGCCCCTGGGGTGCACGCCCAACACACTCCCCTCCCGGACGCCTGGGTCCCTGGGGTGCGCGCCCAACACACTCCCCCCCGGACGCCTGGGTCCCTGGGGTGCACGCCCAACACACTCCCCCCCGGACGCCTGGGCCCCTGGGGTGCACGCCCAACACACTCCCCCCCGGACGCCTGGGCCCCTGAGGTGCACGCCCAACACACTCCCCCCCGGACGCCTGGGCCCCTGGGGTGCACGTCCGGCTTCCCCCCGGACGCCTGGGCCCCTGGGGTGCGCGCCCAACGCCCCCCGCCCCGGACGCCTGGGCCCCTGGGGTGCACGCCCAACACACTCCCCCCCCGGACGCCTGGGCCCCTGGGGTGCACGCCCAACACACTCCCCCCCGGACGCCTGGGCCCCTGGGGTGCACGCCCAACACACTCCCCCCCGGACGCCTGGGCCCCTGGGGTGCACGCCCAACACACTCCCCCCCGGACGCCTGGGCCCCTGAGGTGCACGCCCAACACACTCCCCCCCCGGACGCCTGGGCACCTGGGGTGCACGCCCAACACACTCCCCCCCGGACGCCTGGGCCCCTGGGGTGCGCGCCCGCCCCCCGCCCCGGACGCCTGGGCCCCTGGGGTGCACGCCCAACACACTCGCCCCCCGGACGCCTGGGCCCCTGGGGTGCACGCCCAACACACTCCCCCCCGGACGCCTGGGCCCCTGGGGTGCACGCCCAACACACTCCCCCCCCGGACGCCTGGGCCCCTGAGGTGCGCGCCCAACACACTCCCCCCCCGGACGCCTGGGCCCTGGGGTGCACGCCCAACACACTCCCCCCGACGCCTGGGCCCCTGAGGTGCGCGCCCAACACACTCCCCCCCGGACGCCTGGGCCCCTGGAGGTGCGACGCCCAACACACTCCCCCCCGGACGCCTGGGCCCCTGGGGTGCACGCCCGGACACACTCCCCCGGCGCCTGGGCACCTGGGGTGCACGCCCAACACACTCCCCCCCGGACGCCTGGGCCCCTGGGGTGCGCGCCCGCCCCCCGCCCCGGACGCCTGGGCCCCTGGGGTGCACGCCCAACACACTCCCCCCGGACGCCTGGGCCCCTGGGGTGCACGCCCAACAGGCCTCCCCCCCGGACGCCTGGGCCCCTGGGGTGCACGCCCGCCCTCCCGCCCCGGACGCCTGGGCCCCTGGGGTGCACGCCCAAACATCCCCCCCGGACGCCTGGGCCCCTGGGGTGCACGCCCAACACACTCCCCCCCGGACGCCTGGGCCCCTGGAGGTGCACGCCCAACGGACTCCCCCCCCGGGCGCCTGGGCCCCTGGGGTGCATGTCGGGGCCCACCCCCGGACGCCTGGGCCCCTGGGGTGCACGCCCAAGGCACTCCCCCCCGGACGCCTGGGCCCCTGGGGCCGCCGGGCCCCAAGCCACGGGCGCCTGGTGCCAGGTCCAGGGGTGGCACGTCCCAACAGCAGCTCGCCCCAAGCCGGAACCTGGGGGCGCCCTGGGGTGCCGCCCAGACACACCCCCCCCGACGCCTGGGCCCCTGAGGTGCACGCTCCAGGGGACACAGGGCTCCCCCAAGGGACGCCTGGGCCCTGGGGTGCACGTCCGGCTTCCCCCCGGAACGGCCTGGGCCCCTGGGGTGCGCGCCCGGGCCCCCCGCCCCAGGAACGCCTGGGCCCGTGGGGTCCGCATGTCGAGGGCCCAGCCCCCGGAAGGGCGCCCTGGGCCCCTGGGGTGCACGCCCAACACACTCCCCCCCGGACGCCTGGGCCCCTGGGGTGCACGCCCGGCCCCCCCCCGGACGCCTTGGCCCCTGGGGTGCACGCCCAACACACTCCCCCCCGGACTCCTGGGTCCCTGGGGTGCACGCCCGGCCGCCCCCCGGACGCCTGGGCCCCTGGCTGGGCTCACCATGGGGCCGAAGGCCAGGGCGCTAATGGTGCGACAGGTCTGCAGCGAGAAGTCTTGGGCCACGTCCACCGCGGCTCCCCCATAGCTACGGAAAATCTGGGGGCAGAGACTGATGAGGGGGCCCCAGAAACAGCCCCCCCACTGGCCATGGGCCCCGATGCCAAGGCGAGCGCCCTCCAGGGGACAAAGGGGGTCCCCAAGGGCAAAGGGAGGTCCCTAGGGCGTGAAGGGGGGTCCCCAAGGCAAAGGGGGTCCCCAGGTGGGTCCCAGGAGTGAGGGGGTCCCCAATGGCAAAGGGGGGTCCCTAGGGGTCTTGGAGTGAAGGGAGGTCCCCAAGAGCAAAAGGGGTCCCTAGGGTACCAGGGGGTGCAGAGGGTCCCCAAGAGCAAAGGGGGGTCCCTAGGAGTTCCAGGGGTGAGGGGCGTCCCCAAGGGCAAAGAAGGTCCTGGGGGGGTCCCCAAGGGCAAAGGGGGGTCCCAGGGGTGAGGGGGTCTCCAAGAGCAAAGGGGGGTCCCTAAGGAGTTCTAGGGGTCAAGGGGGGGTCCCCAAGGGTAAAGGAAGTCGCTGGGGGTGAAGGGGGCCCAAGAGCAAAGGGGGGTCCCTAGGGGTCCCAGGGGTGAGGGGGGTCCCCAAGGGCAAAGGGGGGCTCCAGGGGGCTCCCAGGAGTAAGGGGGTCCCCAAGGGCAAAGGGGGGGTCCCTGGGGCTCCTCACCTGGCAGAGCGCAGCAGCCTGTGCCCCCAGCACCGTGTCCATGTGGAGGCGCTGGGTGCGGACCAGTGCCGAATGCGCCACCTTGCGCTGCAGCCGCCAGCTGGGGGTGAAGTCGCCCAGGGACAGGTCACGGCCCCCCAGGGACATGAGATCCCCTGGGGGGGGTGGGGGAGCGTTAGTGACTGGGTGAGAGAGGGGCCCCGCCCGCCTAGCACCCCCACGTTCACTCTGAACCCTACTGATGGCAGTGCCGGGGGGAGCCAGGTGTCAGAGGGGCCGAGACTGCCCAATTTCCCTCTCCCACCTGCCCCCCTGGTCAATGCCGCCCCCTCCCCCCAAAAGCCGGCTCCACCCCATTCCCACCCCCCCGGCCCCAGTTACCGACAAAGCTGGGGGGGCGCCCGGCGAAATCGGACCATTTCTGGGTCAGCGCCTGGCGGATGCCCTCCACGCTGCTCAGCACCACCACGTCTGTGGGGACATGCGGCAGGGGGTCAGCTGCGCCCCAATGCCCCCCAACCGGCAGGGGTGGGCTGGGTTAGTCGGGGGCCCCAGAAGGGAGAAGGACGAGGGCGGCGGGGGCTGGAAAGGGGCCCAGGGGAGGGGCCAGGCCACATGGGGGGCAGTGGGGAACAGCAGGGGAGGGGTCCCTGGCCCCCCTCACCTTTGACCCCGAAGCGGAGCCGGAAGATGGGCCCGTAGCGGCGGGCGAGTGCCTGCAGGTGCAGGGGCAGCTTGGGGTGCAGCATGTGGGGCAGCCCCCCCACCAGGGGCAGGGCTCGGGGGCCGGGCAGGGCCTCCAGGCCGGCCGCCCTGCCGGCCCCCCGCCTGGCCCCCAGCACGGCCAGGGCCAGCAGCACCAGCACCAGCAGCAGGGCAGCCATCAGCATGGCTGGGGCCCCCCGGGGCCGGCCACGCTATAAAGCGCCCGCGCCCTTCGTCACGGGGCCTTGGAGAGACGGGAGTGACGCAGGGTGCCCCCCCCGCCCACAGCCCCCCCCAGCATCCCTCCTCCTGACCCACAGCCCCTCTGGAGCCTTCCGCACCCCCCGGCCCTGCCAGTGCCCCTCAACAATCCCCTCCCGACCCACAGACCCCCCCCCCAGCATGCCTCCTCCCGACCCACAGCCCCCTAATGCCCCTCTCCCCCCAGCCTGGCTGGCACCCCTCCCAACCCACAGCCCCTCCCGTGTCCCTCCCTCCTGACCTGCAGCCCCCCACCCCAGCCCTGCCTCAGAAATGGGATGGGAAGGATGGAAAAGGAAGATGCAGTGGGGGTGGGGGGCAGGGTTAAATAGACCCCCCCCACCACCACAGCCGGCTCCACCCGGGGTCCCTGGTCCACCAATGCGTTCTGTGCCCCTCCCCAGAGCCAGCCGCACCCCAGTGCCTGGCTGGGGGCTACAGGTACCCAGCCCCTCCCCAGAGCCAGGCGCACCCCAGTGCCAGGCTGGGGGCTGCAGGGACCCAGCCCCTCCCCAGAGCCAGGCGCACCCCAGTGCCAGGCTGGGGGCTGCAGGGACCCAGCCCCTCCCCAGAGCCAGCCGCACCCCAGTGCCAGGCTGGGGGCTGCAGGGACCCAGCCCCTCCCCAGAGCCAGGTGCAGGGCCACAGGGAGCCTGCAGGGAAGCACCGTCCTGGCCTTGGGTGTCTGTCAGCATAAATCGTCCCACAGCCTTGGTCTGTGCCTGTGACCCTGGGGAGGGCCCGGTTGCCATGGGAATGGCGGGAAGGCCCCCACCCATGGGGCGTCAGGGCTGAATCTGGGAGATAAAGGGGCCCAAAGAGGGCAGGTCCCAGGGTCTCCTCCCCCGGCTGCTGCCCCCCTGCACCCCACAATGAGACCGTCTCCCATGGGGCGATGGGAGGGCGGGTTGAGCTGGGCCTGGCGGGGGCGAGGTCGGGCCGGCTCGCTCGGCTCTGTGGAGCGCGATTCCCACCGCCCTGTAGGAACCCGGGTGTGCGCCTCAGTTTCCCTGCGCACTGCCCCATAGCGAGATGGGCATTCCAGGGGGGCTGCGGGGTGGGAGTGGGCTATGGGGAGTCCGGTGCCCCTTGTGATGGCGCGTAGGGGTCCCCCCAATCCTGGAGCCCCATAGCAGCCAGAACAGTCTCCGCCAGCCGTAGAATAGAGAGGGGTTTATTGCTTCTCCAGGATACAGCCCCGCACAGACGGGACGTGGCTGCAGGAGTCAGGACCAGGATGCCTCCGACCCCTTGGGTTAGGGGGTCCATCGCCCCTCCCCCCCCCAGACCCTCAGCTTAGGCTGTTTCCTTCATGGTTCCCAGCCAGCAACTGCCCCGCTCCCAGGCCCTGCCCCCCAACCAGGTGTTCGTCCCCACCCCCCCCAGAGCCTTGTTATCTGCCCAGGCTGGGACGAGGTGTCTGGGCCAATCCACGTGTGGAGGAGTCAGTGGGAATCGCACAGCCCAGCCAGGTGGGGACAGAGCAGAAAGCCCCCCCCCCCCGCACTATGTCACACCCCTCACTCCGCCCCACAGCCCCTGTGCCCCAGCCCTGCCAGTGCCCCCTCACTCCCACCCCACAGCCTCTGTGCCCCAGCCCTGCCAGTGCCCCTCACTCCCACCCCACAGCCTCTGTGCCCCAGCCCTGCCAGTGCCCCTCACTCCCACCCCACAGCCTCTGTGCCCCAGCCCTGCCAGTGCCCCTCACTCCTCACTCCCACCCCACAGCTCCTGCCCCCCCAGCCCTACCGGTGCCCCTCACTCCCACCCCACAGCCCCTGCCCCCCCCAGCCCTGCCGGTGCCCCCTCACTCCCACCCCACAGCCCCTGCCCTCCAGCCCTGCCAGTGCCCCCTCACTCCCACCCCACAGCTCCTGCCTCCTCAGCCCTGCCGGTGCCCCCTCACTCCCACCCCACAGCTCCTGCCCCCCCAGCCCTACCGGTGCCCCTCACTCCCACCCCACAGCTCCTGCCCACCCAACCCTGCCGGTGCCCCCTCACTCCCACCCCACAGCTCCTGCCCCCCCCAGTCCTGCTGGTGCCCCCTCACTCCCACCCCACAGCCCCTGCCCCCCCAGCCCCGCCGGTGCCCCCTCACTCCCACCCCACAGCCCCTGCCCTCCAGCCCTGCCAGTGCCCCCTCACTCCCACCCCACAGCTCCTGCCTCCTCAGCCCTGCCGGTGCCCCCTCACAGCCCCTGTGCCCCAGCCCTGCCGGTGCCCCCTCACTCCCACCCCACAGCCCCTGTGCCCCAGCCCTGCCGGTGCCCCTCACTCCCGCCCTGCAGCCCTGCCCCCCAGCCCTGCTGCATATCCCAGTAGCTAAGTTCGGAGCCAGTCCCACACCTGAGAGGCATCTCGCCTGCGCTAGATGGCCCGGCGAAATGGAGACCCCGTCGCTTGCTCAGGTACTTTGTTCCCACAGGGAACCGGCCGCCCTGGGCGCTATCTGTGCCCGGCGTCTGACGGGATGTGTCTGGTTTCCCCTTCCAGCCCCTGGGCCCCTGCCACCTGCCCGTGTGCCCCTCACCCGCCCCACGCACCCGCTCCAGAAGGGCCCTTCGACCGCCACACCGACCTGTCAGCCTTGTGGTGGGGAAGGTTTGGGGGTCCGGGGAGGGAGCTGCATGCAGAGGGGTGCTCAGTGCCCGGATGTGACTGGTTCAGTGTGATAAGGGGGAGGGCGTTTTGGGGGTTCGGGGGGGCGAAGGGGTGCTCAGAGCCTGGATGTGACTGGTTAATGTGACAAGGGGGAGGGAGTTTTGGGGGCTGCATGCAGAGGGGCGCTCAGTGCCTGGATGTGACTGGTTAATGTGGCAAGGGGGAGGGAGTTTTGGGGGCTGCATGCAGAGGGGCGCTCAGAGCCTGGATGTGACTGGTTAATGTGACAAGGGGGAGGGAGTTTTGGGGGCTGCATGCAGAGGGGCGCTCAGTGCCTGGATGTGACTGGTTAATGTGACAAGGGGGAGGGAGTTTTGGGGGCTGCATGCAGAGGGGCGCTCAGTGCCTGGATGTGACTGGTTAATGTGACAAGGGGGAGGGAGTTTTGGGGGCTGCATGCAGAAGGGCGCTCAGTGCCTGGATGTGACTGGTTAATGTGACAAGGGGGAGGGAGTTTTGGGGGCTGCATGCAGAGGGGCGCTCAGTGCCTGGATGTGACTGGTTAATGTGACAAGGGGGAGGGAGTTTTGGGGGCTGCATGCAGAGGGGCGCTCAGTGCCTGGATGTGACTGGTTAATGTGGCAAGGGGGAGGGAGTTTTGGGGGCTGCATGCAGAGGGGCGCTCAGTGCCTGGATGTGACTGGTTAATGTGGCAAGGGGGAGGGAGTTTTGGGGGCTGCATGCAGAGGGGCGCTCAGTGCCTGGATGTGACTGGTTAATGTGACAAGGGGGAGGGAGTTTTGGGGGATGCATGCAGAAGGGCGCTCAGTGCCTGGATGTGACTGGTTAATGTGACAAGGGGGAGGGAGTTTTGGGGGCTGCATGCAGAGGGGCGCTCAGTGCCTGGATGTGACTGGTTAATGTGACAAGGGGGAGGGAGTTTTGGGGGCTGCATGCAGAGGGGCGCTCAGTGCCTGGATGTGACTGGTTAATGTGGCAAGGGGGAGGGAGTTTTGGGGGCTGCATGCAGAGGGGCGCTCAGAGCCTGGTTAATGTGACAAGGGGGAGGGAGTTTTGGGGGGGTCGGGGGGGCTGCATGCAGAGGGGCGCTCAGTGCCTGGATGTCACTGGTCAATGTGACAAGGGGGGGGTTGTTGTTTCAGGGAACAGCCCAGAACTGGAGCCGACATCTGGTGCCCTGGTGCCCCAGCCCCGCTCAGAGGACATGGCCAGCTCTGGCCAGATGCCAGACAAGGGGCTGTGGGGGGGGGGGGGCACAGGGAGGGGGACCGAGAAGAGAGGCCCAGGCAACCCAGTTACCTGGAGAGACACTGGCCGGGGGGTGAGGGGGGAGCTGTTGCTGGGGGCATTGGGGGCTCGGCTGGCAGACGGGGGTGGATCAGGACGGGAGGCAGAGCCACCTGGCTGCAGGGGAGACTCAGACGTGGGGGGCTGGGGGGCCCAGGCCTGAGGGATCCTTTGCTGAGTTCACCGCTCCATAACCCCTCCTGTTGGGTGCTGGCTGGGAGTCGCTCCAGGCTGGGGAACAGGGCTGCGCTATTCCCTCTGGGCGTGGAGCCCCGGGGGGCCAGAGGGAGGGGACCCCCAAGGGGGCTTGTGGCTGGAGGCCCTGAGAGGCGCGGTCCTGGAGGGGGAGGGGCAGCGCCCCCCAGGTGAGAGCGGGCCCCGGGACGTCCTGTGTGTCTCTCCCGGCTGCGTTGTCCCAGTGTTACCAGCCTGGCTATGGTGTTTGATTCACCCCACATGTGGATTGGCCCAGACACCTGGTCCCAGCCCGACCAGTTCACAAGGCTCTTCCCTGGGGGAGAGACAAAGGGAGGGGGGGCGGGGACGGCCACCTGGCTGGGGGGGCAGGGCTGGGGGCTGGGGGACGCATGAGGAGAGCAGACTAAGTCCAGGACTGGGGGGTTCAGGGGCCCATGAACCCCTTTCCCCCGAGAGGAACAAGGCGCTGTCCAGTATCCTGTGGTCACATCGACCCTAAGCTAGGCCGTGTCTCTGAGAACCCATAAAATCTCCTGCCCCACTGAGCGGCGGAGAGTCCCCTCTGGCTGCGGACGGGGGTGCCCCCGACGCGTCGTCACCCCCCCACGAGAGGGGCATGACCTGGAGTGGCCCCCCGAGAAAGGGCTGTCCCACTGCTGCTGGAGGGGAGGGGCTCCCCAAGAAGGGGCTGGGGTCCTGCCCGGCTGAGCGTGGGCACCGCCTATGAGCCGTGACAGAAGCCGAATGCCCCAAGTGCCTTTCGAGCCCTCTGTGATGGCACGTTGGGGTCCCCCCGACCCTGCACCCCCGGAGCAGCCAGAACAGCCTCCCCCAGCCAGCAGAGCTAGGGGTTTCTTGAGTTTCCAGAACACGGCCCAGCACAGATGTGAGGTGGCTACAGGAGGGGGGCGAGGATGCCCCAGACCCCTTAAGGCGGGTACCTGGGGCCCTAGTCTCCAAGCCCCCTCCCTAGGCATCTCCATCATGTTTCCAGCCCCAGACTCACTCTTCCTCCCCCCACGTCCTTCCTTTGTTCCCACCTCCTCCCCCCCAGCCAGAACCGGTCAGGGCAGGGTCTGGCCCCCCTGCTGGGCTGTGCTCACAGACGGGCTGTGGCGTCGTGGGTGGGGGGGCTGTCTGCTCTGTGACCCGGGGTCCCCCTGCACTGGGATGGGAGATTCTCACTGACTCTCCCAAATGTGGATTAACCCAGACACCCAGGCTCAGCCTCCCAGGGAGAGACAAAGGGAGGAGGGCGGAGACCAGCACCTGGCTGGGGGGCAGGCAGTGGCTGTGGGAAGCATGGAGAGAAGAGGTTAAGCAGGGGGGGCCTAGGGGCGATGGGCCCCTAACCCTAGGGTCTGAGGCGTCCTGGCCTGGGCCTGTAGCCACATCACGTCTGTGCTGGGCTGTATCCTGAGGGAACAATAAACCCCTCTCTGTTCTACGGCTGGCGGAGTCTGTTCTTGCTGCTACGGGGGTGCAGGACCAGGGAACCCCCGACTCGCCGTCACACAGGGCCAGGCGGGGACAGCCCAAGCCTAGAGACCAGCAAGATGCTCCACTACATCGCACCTTCCCACATCCGGGGTCCCCCGGTCGGGGGGAGCACCCTACGGGCCCTTGCACCCAGCTCTGGGAAACCTGGTTTGTTTGCCTGGGTCCCGCTCCCCACGGGGGCCAGCTCCCAGCCTCGGGTAAACGGCCGGCTCCCTCTTGGCTTTCGAGGCCCCCGCAGCACGAGGGGGGCTCGCCAGCTGCTCAGCACCATTGGAAAGCGACCCCAGGCGGAAACCCGGTTCCCCTCCCTCCGCCCGGGGGCGTCGCCGAGGGAGGGTGTTCTGAGACGCGGCTCGTTTGCGGCGACACCAACCGTCGGGCAACTCTGCTTCCAGCATCTCTCGTTGTACGGGTGTCACGTTGTACGGGGGGAGTCACTGGCCCTGCCACAGCCTGAGGGGACTCTCCGGCGGCAGATAGGAGAAAAGGGTTGTTGGGTCCCAGGGACACGGTGTCGCCCAGACTTGCGCTTACAGGAGCCAGGAGCAGCCAGCCTGGGGAGAGGGGGGCTGGGAGCCCCAGCTCTGGCTCATGCCCAGCCCCCCCCAAGCCTGCTCGGCTCCCCCCTCCCTGTAGCCAGACATGAACCCCATCTTGCTCCCCCCCCCCCACAGAGAGCAAGAGAAAGGCTGTCAGCCTTTGATGCCCTGGGAATGCAGGGGTGCTGCCTGTCCCTGACTCTACCATAAACAGAAACCAGACAGTAAATGGCTAGCTGACAACCCAGGGCCTCCTGCTGCCCTGATGGCTAGTACCAGTAATTGACACGCCTGCACTGTCCCCGGAGAGGAATCTTTGCCCATCACATACCAGAGGTGCCCACTGTCTGCATTTTCCCAGGTGTGAATTATGCTTTGCACCCTTCGTGGGAAACTTGGCGTTCAAAGCCATTTTTCCTAATTGGCCACTTGAGACCAGGAAGAAGCCTACGTGACCCAAGGGGTATAAAGAGGGGTTTAGTAGCCCACCCCATTTGAGCTCCAATCATCTACGCCTGCTGGCAGGTATTGGTTGTCTCCCGAGGTCTGTGGGACGCCCAACCTCGCCCTACTTCTTCCCGAGGGATTGAGAGAAAGACGCTGGCCACGCCAAGTCTGGAACGCAGGGGTGAGAATATATACCTGCTAGGGGTCTATTTTGCATGCATTTAATAAGAGCTCAGAGAACCAAAAGGGTTTCATGGTACCTGTAAGTGACTTATTCGTGTAATTTCTGTCCTGTCCTTTGTAGTGGCTGTGTTATCTGTGACACAGTAGTAGCATTTAACAGCTAAGTTTACCCTGTAACAATAAAATAGTAACTGTTTAAGCTGTGACCTGACTCCTTCAGTTGCTGTAACAGAACCAAGCACAATTTTAAAAGAACTCCAGCCGGTCATAAGGGACAGATATAGGGAGAGCTTGAGCATTGGATCGTGTCGCTTCCAGGGGACAGATCCGTTGGGGCATCTCTCAGCCTCCCCAGGCTGCCCGCTGCGAAGGGATCGTGTATCCTAGCAGTCAAAATCTGAGGTGTAATAAGCTCTCCCTGTAAACTCTGGGGCGTCTGTCGGCCTGTTGGCTGCCCGCCGCGAAAGGATCCCGATCCTAGCAGTAAAGACACGGACGTTAAACTCCTCGGGGCACCCGTCAGTCTCACTTAGACTGCCCACTGCGACGGGGCCTTGTGTCTCAGCAGTTGAAGACTCGGGTGTAATACACACACACACACCACTCACTGCCCTGACCACCGGCTGACACTCCCCCAGCCAGTGGAAAACTAACTCCCACCCCCAGCCACAGCCCCCAGGCCGCCCCACCCCCAGTGCTACCTGCTGTCCCCTGGGCCTCAGGCCTGAGAGACTGAACCTACTTCCCCAGCGAGTGCTGCCCGGCCTCCCCTCCTCGTCCAGAGAGTGCTGCCGGGCCCGGGGAAACTGAGGCACACACAGAGTGATTGCAGAGAAGCACAGGAGAGCAGGAATCGCACACACACCACAAGGCAACCAGGGAACGTAACAGCAGAGCGATTGCAGGCCCACAAGGCTGGACAAACCCCCCCCTCCGTCACGACGAGGCATTACAAGACTTTCCGTTTCACACTTGATTGACTCTGTCCCAAAAGCAGACCTTCCTATTCCCAGGCTCTGTTCAGAACGTGGGGAGCTTAGACACCCGCCCATCCTGCGGGGTAGCCAGCCCCCAGCTGTGCCTCAGTCTCCCCCCCGCAGTAAAATGGGGGCCAGAAATGGCCCCGGCATTGTCTCGGTGGTGTCGAAGCAAAGGCCTCACTCAGTTTTGTGCAGCTAAACAGACAGCTTTATTGATCAGTAAAGCAAAGTGAACCACACGTGGTCCCAGCAGAGCCAGGCCCAGTAAGGCTGCCTAATACAATCAATCCTAGTATCTTTATACCCTTAACCAAACAGTCTGACGTCAGGGCATCCAATTACAGAACTCATCAATTAAACTTGGGAAAACAAAGCCTTATCAACAAGATGGCGGACAGGTACAAGGGAGTACACCTCCTGTCTCAACCAGCCCAATTAACACATTCCAATAGCCCATCCTGTAGGCCTCGTCTCACGGGGTGACAGAAAGTTCACTCTGGGCTACGTGCTAAAGAGAAAAGCTGAAATGGTTTCTGTTATACAAGATGGCGTCTAGCTAAATATGAAATGGTTTCTACAACTCCCCCCTTTTAGCTTTTTAAAGGCTAACCTTGAAACCATTTTATACCTCCATTTCCATTAAAGTATTTATATACATTTCTTGTTCCTTTTTTTGCTCATCATATTTTAACATCATTACTTCCACATTCCCTTCAGTAAGGGTCTGTCTTGTGTTTTCCAGAATACAAGAAATGCAGCATGTGATTAACAAGAAACAAAAATAAACACAAAAGAATATGGCCAATACTAAAACTACACCTTGAAAAATCCAAGTTCCCACATGTCCAACCCAGCCTCCCAACCAACCCCAGAGGGTCCAGTTTTCCTCCTGCCTTAGGCTTTCCACAGTTCTTTCAATCTCTGAGGCATCTTCCTCTACTTCCTTGCTAGTGTCAGTGATATACACACAGCATTCTTTTCCCACTAAGGCACAAACCCCGCCCTTACTAGCTAGGACGTAGTCTAGGGCCATCCGGTTCTGGAGAACCATTTGTCTCACTTCTCCTAGCTCCTTATTAATGGCACAGAGAGCTTTGGTTGTGGCACTAGCTACTTTCTCGAAAGCTACTTCCAGCCTCCGAATTTCTCTTACTGCATAGGCCACACCCAATCCTGGGAACATAATTCCCCAAAACCGCTGTGTTTCTGTTGTCTCTCGGTAGTTTCGGATTCTACTACCAGGGAGATGGTTAGTGATTCGAATGGCTGGGAAGGCTGCTCCAATATAGCAGGTTCCACTCCAATCTTTGGGCAGTGTTTTGTATGCCCGACGGCCACGTATGAAGTAATGGCCGACCTTTGCTGTTAAGGTTTTTTGGCATTGGGGCATCGTTATCCATTGCAAATAGCACCCATCGATTCCGAAGTCAGAAGGGCCTTTATTATTTTCCCAGGTGTTGTTTCTGTACCATACCCCATTCAGGACAACACTAATCTCACACCTGCTTTTTCCCCACCCTGGCTCCGGAACCATTACATGTCCAGCAGTACTCTCCAACTGGGGTCAGGGCTAGGCGGATATACCCTAAGGTAGTGAACCCTTTATCCTGACAAGTGTCATTTGGCTTCAGTTCGCTAAACAATGGGCCATTCATTTGAGTGTTGTTTAGTGGGACTGGAATCATTGGGATGCCTCCTTCTGAATGAACAGGACTGTGAGCACATATCCAGCAACCTGTGGAATTAAATTCCTGGGAAACTTGGTTCATTAAAAGCATAAACACATTTGAACCATATAGGTTATAACTGCTAGGTACTAAAAACAAGATTAAGCATAAGCTCAACATGAATTGTTTGTCCAGCTTCATGCTGGCTGTTCTTCAGGACTTCGTAGTTTGCTTCACCTATCGCTGGCAGGTCCTTCTGGGCCGCAGCTGGTACCTTGGCCTCGGTCTCTCAGGATCGTCTGCTTCTGGGCCTGGATTGCTGGTACCAAGCCTGCGCTGATCCTCATCTACTTCTGGACCTGTGTTTCTGGTACCAGGTCTGCGGTGATCCCTGTCTGCTTCTGGACCTGGGTCTCTGGTACCAGGTCTGCAGTGCTCCTTGTTGGGGCCAACCGCTGTGGGCGCTGGAACCGGTTTGCAGTGGGAGGCGTGAATCCAGGTGGGCGATCCCTCGCACTTTACAGCAGTATGGGTGGTCAGAAGGACTTGGTAGGGACCCTTCCACCTGGGTTCCAGGGCAGTCTTCCGCTGGTGAACTTTCATGCAAACCCAGTCTCCTGGTTGTAGTTTATGGCACGGCTCAGTTGGGGCCTCCTGGAAGGCATCCTTAACCTGTGAATGATAGGACTGTACACACCTCATAAGTTCCTGACAATACTTGACTATGCTTCCTTTAACAAGTGTGGCATCAGCCAGGTCAATGTCTGGGCTGCTTAACAGTCTCATAGGTCGGCCACATGCAATTTCATGTGGACTGAGTCCCATTTTCTGATTAGGAGTGGCTCTCATGCTCATTAGGGCAATCGGGAGTGCTTCTACCCATGTTAAGTCAGAGTCCTCACATATTTTTGCAAGTTTGTTCTTTAAAATCCCGTTCCATCTCTCTACTGCTCCTGCACTCTCTGGGTGTCGCGGGCAGTGCAGCACTTGTCTGATAGAGTAGTACTTTGCCAGTTTTTGAACAATTTGTCCAGTAAAGTAGGTACCTCTATCACTGGAGATCACAAGGGGTATTCCCCATGATGGGATGTAATGATTTAGAAGTTTCTTTGCCACTGTGATGGCATCAGCTTTCCTGCAGGGATAAGCTTCTACCCATCCCGAAAACAAACAAACAATAACCAGCACATATTCAAAGGATTGACATTTAGGCAATTGAATAAAGTCCATCTGTAAATTCAGAAATGGTCCCAAAGGCGGAGGTCTGGTTGCCGGAACTGTCTTTACAGGTTTACCCATGTTGTGGGCTTGGCAGACAGGGCAAGCCAGACAGTAATCTTTGGCTGCTTGGGAGAATTTGGGAGCAAACCAATTTTGTTTTGAGGTTGCTACCATCCCCCCTTTGCCAACGTGCGACAATCCATGGAGCACGGAGGCAAGGTGAGGTAGCAAGACCACCGGGGCAACAATGCGGCCGTCAGAGCTGCGCCACAAGTGGTCTGGGTGCAAGGTGCACCCTGCCAGTCTCCACTCCTGCTTTTCCGATTCTGGGGCTTGGTCCTGCAGGAGGGCCAGTTCTGACAGAGACGGCATTGGAGCTGGCGGTGGTAAGAGAGAAGGGTACAATGCTTCAGCCCGAGGAGGACATAAGGCGGCTGCCTTAGCAGCCCGATCGGCCATGTCGTTTCCTAATGCAACTTCATTAGAGGAAGAGGAATGAGCTTCACACGTAACAATAGCAAGAGCCCAGGGTAACAAAACTGCATCAAGTAAAGCGGCTACATAAGGTCCATTCTTTATAGAGTGGCCAGAGGAAGTAAGAAAACCTTGCTGCTTCCAGAGTGTACCAAAGGCATACCGGGAGTCAGTGTAAATAGTAGCAGAAGCTCCCGCAGCAATATAATAAGCACGCATAAGAGCAATAAATTTAACCACCTATGCAGAAAAAACAGCAGGTAAAGGAGCAGATTTTACTATATTCCAGACAGTACAAACTGCATAGCCTGCTACTAAAACTTCACTAGAATTATAAAAGCAAAAAAACCATCTATGTAAAGCACAAAGTTAAGATTATTTAAGAGACTTAAATTATTCTTTCATTAAAACAACAATATTGTACACACAACAATGTTTGAAATATATATATCACAATTAGGACACACACAAGACAAATTTGGACAGAACACAAACTTATGTCATGACACAGAACCATGGTTTTTTTTTTTCTTCAGTTAATTTTCAGCTGGTATTAGCACTTTTTGATGATCTGAAAGACAAAGAAAACATTTCTACCCCCATTGCGGTGGTGCATTATATTTTAGAATACTTTTTCTTTACAGATGTTTTTTGCTAATTTTTTTTTATCAGCCTGCTGTTACCTAATGGTATGCTTTTATTTTGCACACCAGCTTCAGAGGGTTTGAGTAAATTACTTTATTGTTTAATTATTAAGTGAAAGATGACATACCTCAGTTTCTCTCTTGTACTGCAGACCAGGCTTTTTTAATGTGTGAAGCTTCAAATGATTTACTGCCACAGAACTCTTTCTTACAACAAGGCGCTTGCTAGTTACTATTTCAGCAAGCAAAAAGGTTGTTTTTTTTTCCTGAAAAGAATCATATACAATGTTACAGGCTTAATTATGGGGGACAGTGGCCCCCCCTCCCTCCTTCCAGAACAGACAGGCAGTTTGCAGACACACACAACCTTGGATCTGAAAGCAAGCCAAAAGTGCTATCAACTCAGCCTTGAACAGAAACAGTGAAGTTTCTGGGCTTGGATTTTTAAAACAATAATTAGTTTCCTTGGAAGACACATTTAACCCTTAGGGTGCAGGTTTTACAAATTTACAATGTATAGATTTTACTCTTTTATGCAGTTAACCAATTAAGTTTCAGTAGAATTCCTTATTTTCCCTTTAATAGATTCAATAAAGTATCTGTAGCCAAATGTTTAAACTTGGTTGTTTCTTTGGCTAGATGATTAAAACAGGCTGCAAGAAACAAGGGGTCATTTTTAAAGCAGTTTTTCCTTCTTACACATTACAATATTGCTTAATTTCTTTTCCTTAGAATTTGGAGGAACACTTCCCTTAAACTGTTAAACTTATTTTAAACTTGGTGTTTTGCTTTGGATCGGGCAAGTTTGTTACAGGAGCCCATGTTTTTAAAGGGAAGAGCTAATTCCTTTCAGTTATTTTTCGTGTTTCCTCTCTATCTGTATATGCGTCATAAAGAGGGGTAGAGGGGTGATGTTGTGCCGAATTCCCCCCCAAGCTTGGTTGATACGGGTGTGCCAACTGAGAAATCTTTTTTTTTTTCACTTCTTGTGCATTATTTTGGCACAGAGGCGCTGCAGCAGTTTGTAAGTTACATTTTCCACTGCAGGGCAGATTTTTTGCTTTTCTGAGCTTCACTTTCATCCTTCAGGGCTTTAATTTTTCCTCTTTTCCAATTTGTTAAATGCTTACAGGTCCTTGGACCATTATGCACGTACATGTAGTACGCAGGGGTGCCTTTCGGCAGTGTGGGGGGTATGTTTAGACTAACTCCCACCTAAACTAACTCTACACACTCCAAAGAAAGAGTCTGCCGGGTCTAGAGTGTCAGACCTTAGCAGCTCATTAAATAAGGGGAGTCGTCACTCCCTCACATATCCACTGAGTCTCGAGGTTCAGCTGACCCCCCCTCCCCCCCCCTTTGCGCTCAGAGCTCTCTCGTGGGAGAGCCCTGGTGCAGCTGGGATCAGCTCAAGTCTCAGACCTATGCAGCGGCATTCATACTTCACTCATTACATTCATACTCATTTTCCACACACATTTTTTCCTACAGTTTCCACATTTAGATGCATCTTTCTTTATTGTCCAGTTCCCATGGGTTTCTATTAAGTGGCACTGCCCTAAGACACCCGGCACTTAATATCAGACTTCATTAGGATCCTATACCAGGGAAAACCAGGGCACTGGAATTCCTGTAGACTGACCTACCCCCATTTTCTGCGCGTGCTTTAAAAAACTCTGTAAGACACCAGACCAAGTCCGCCTGCTCACACTGACCCCCCCCCCTTTTTGTTGGGAGACGCTGGACCAAAATCCACCTGCTCACAGGGGTTTCCAGCACCCGCCCCAGCCCGCCAGAACACCACGTCCTGGCGCCTGGAGACAGCCTGGTGGAATGGGGAAATACTATGGCCTGGGGTTAGCCTCAAAGGTTAGTACTACGTCCGCAAGTAACAGAAAGAGACAACAAAGCTTTTCCACAGTTCCGTGTGCCGAGAGAGTGTAATGGCACCACACCAGCTTTCAGCGTCCGAACACAGAGGGTCCAGCGCATGGCTGCCTCACTAGAGGCACCGGTGTGCCCTTTTGGAACTGTGACACACAAGACAGGCCTAATAGACACACACAGACACAATGTTAGCCGCTCCACAAAATTGAATTCCATAGCTCCCCTTACCCCAACGGCCGGCCGTCACTCCAAATCCCAAGCCCTCAACCAGGAGATTTCGTAACAGTTATTCCCTTCCCTTCCAAACGTCTCAGAGCGCTCAATAGAAGGTGAGTGCCGGTCCGTCCATACGGGCAAGTGGCACGTTAGGAAACTCGGTGGAACCTCCAAATTGTCAGAGCAAAGGCCTCACTCAGTTTAGGCGGCTAAACAGACAGCTTTATTGATCGGTAAAGCAAAGTGAACCACAGGTGGTCCCAGCAGAGCCAGGCCCAGTAAGGCTGCCTAATACAATCAATCCTAGTATCTTTATACCCTTAACCAAACAGTCTGACGTCAGGGCATCCAATTACAGAACTCATCAATTAAACTTGGGAAAACAAAGCCTTATCAACGAGATGGCGGACAGGTACGAGGGAGTGCACCTCCTGTCCCAACCAGCCCAATTAACACATTCCAATAGCCCATCCTGTAGGCCTCGTCTCAGGGGGTGACAGAAAGTTCACTCGGGGCTACGTGCTAAGGAGAAAAGCTGAAATGGTTTCTGTTATACGAGATGGCGTCTAGCTAAATATGAAATGGTTTCTACAGTGGATAGGCAGGCAGCAGAGGCTGGCGGGACTTGCTCGTGATCCCGAAGCCAGTTTCTGGAGCAGCCCCTGGCGTGCAGCGGCTCCCGGCACACCCAGGCGTGGCAGGGGCCATGCGGCCGGTCTCCTGGCTCTGGCAGAGGAAGGTGCAGCAGAAAGCTGTGGAACAGCCTGTCCCCAGGGCGTTCTTCCTGACCCCAGGAGTCCGGGCTCAGGTTGTGCCCCGGCGCCTGCGGGTTCCCGCCCCTTCCAAACTTCCAGCTGCTCTTTGGCACCTCCCTTGCGTCAGGCAGGACCCGGCCTCTCTCTGCCGCAAACAGTGGTCCCTTCTGGAGGCTGCTGAGATGGGGGTCTGTGATGGCGCGTCAGGGTCCCCCCGATTCTGCCCCCCAGTAGCAGCCAGAACAGACTCCGCCAGCCAGTAGAACAGGGGGGTTTATTGCTCCTCCAGGACACAGCCCAGCACAGACGGGATGTGGGTACAGGAGTCAGGGCCAGGATGCCTCCAACCCCTTGGGGTGGGGTGCCTGGGCCCCTAAACTCCCAGCCCTCTGCTTAGTCTCTCCCCTTCATGGCTTCCCTGCCGAAGTCTGAGCCTTCCCCCAGACGCTCCCTTCCTTTGTTCAGTCCCTTCCCTCAACGGGTAGGGCCGGTTGGGTCACTGTCGACGTGACCTCAGGCTCCTTCGCCGCCCCGCCCCCCCGCTGGGCAGTGCTTACAGCTAGAGGCCACTAGGGGTCACCCACCACCCACACAGAGTGTACTGCCCCCCCACTACGTCCCCGCTCTCCCCCCTCCGGGAGCGAACTGAGCAGGGTCACTCCGCGTGTGACCTGGGGAAGTTCGGGCCCCCTGCCCGGTAAAGCCGCCCCGGGGACACTGGCGCCCCCCTTGGCTTGGGCCGGCCACGGTGCTGCCCTGCAGGAGTCGGCTCCCCCCATCCGGTTGCTGCACGGCTTTGAGGGGGCCGGCATGGGCCCACTCTCTGTGGCTGTACCAGCCCTTCCACTGCCCTCTGGCCAGGGTCTCTCTGGCTGGGCCCATGAGCCCAGCGAGCCTTTCCCGGAAAGCCAGGACGTCCTCCACCCCCGACGCTCCATCGGGGGAGGTCTCCCCCTCCCATAACTCTCTCAGCAAGCCCAGGGGGTCCTTCCCCCTTCTGCACCCCGGCTATGTCAGGGAGACCCTGGCAGACCCTCAGGGCACCTCCTCGTGTGCAGACAGCAGGGGGGGCAGGTACTTGTCCCAGTCCTGCAGGTGCTGGTGCATAAAGGCCTCCAGCATCTGCTTCAGCATCCCCTGGAACCTCCCCACCAGCCCGCTGGGCCGGGCGCCGTACGCTGGGGTCCGGGTGAGCCGGGCCCCGTGCGTCTCTCACAAGCACCGGAGCGGGGCCAACATGAAGCTGGATCCCTGGTCCGTGATGACCTCCTGGGGGAGCCCCACCCTGCCGAAAATGGCCAGCAGCGCGTCTGCCACCAGGTCTGCCTCGCTAGAGGGCAGAGCCGCGGCCTCGGGGCAGTTGGTAGCTAAATCCACTTCTACCAGGATGTATCTGTTCCCCGTCCATGTCGCCTGGTCGACCAGCCCCACTATCTCTATTGCTGCCTTCCGGAACCGCTCCTCTCTACGGGGTAGGGGTCTCCAAGCAGCTTTCCTCCCATCTTGGGCCTTCCCCCCTCTGGCAGGAGTCGCAGGCCCGGCAATATCTCTGCACGGCTGCAAATATCCCCGGCCAGTAGAAGTGTTGGAGCAGCCTCGGCCAGGTGCTCCAGATCCCCCGGTGCCCCGCGAATGGGACCTCGTGGGCCACATACAGCAGCCTGGGGCGATATTTCTGGGGAACCACCAGCTGCCGCTGGAACCCCCATACTCCCACCTTCCCTGGGTGCGGGGGGGCCATTCCCGGTACAGGAATCCCTGCTCTCACAGGAATTTCCTCCAGCAATCTCCCCCCAGGCTCTGAGCTGTGCCCAGGCCAGCCCGGTCCCTCAGGGTCCGCAAGGAGGGGTCTGCCTGCACCTCAGCCTGGAATTCAGCAACTGGGGCAGGAACAGGGACCTGTTCCCCCCTCTTGCCTGGGTCTGGAGTCCCAGCCTGGCCGGGCTTCGTGTCTGCCGGGATGGGCCCTGAGCCCCATGTAGGGAGCCCTCCCCTGGGTCAGGGGCGCCAGCCCCTCACTGACTCTGGCTATGGGTGGTGCCCAGGGCCCTGTGGGGTCCGTCTGGCCACTCCTCTAGGTCACCCCCCATCAGCACCTCAGTGGGCAAGTGCCGGTGACCCCCACTTCCTTGGGACCCTCCTTGGCCCCCCATTTCAGATGCACCCGGGCTACGGACACCTTAAACGGGGTCCCGACTATGCCCCTCGGGTCAGCTGAGTATTGGGCACCATGTGGTCTGGGGCTACGACCTTGGACCGGGCCAGCGTCACCTCCGCCCCCGTGTCCCAGTAGCCCGTCACCTCCCAGCCCCTGCCTCTGGGGCAGCCTGTCCTTCCCCCAGCCCCAGCCAGTTAACCCTGGAAAGTCTCAGGTCCTGGGACCTGTCCTGGTGCCTGGTGCACTGAGCCCTCTTGTGGCCTCTTTGCTGGCAGCGATAGCAAGTTAAGACCTGCAGGTCCCTTTGGGCCGGCTCTGCCCGGGCCCTGGCTGGTTCTCTGGGGTGCAGACGGCTGGTCCTTGTGTCTTGGGCTCGCCTCGTAGGTGCCTCTCTCCGTCGCTCAGCCGAGAACCGGTCTCTGCGCGATTCCCTCTCTCTCCGGGACTCCCGTTCACACCCGGACCGGCTCTCTGTGAACTCGTCCGCCAGCCTCCCGGCCTCCTGGGGGTCCTCTGGCCTCCAGTCCCTGAGCCACAGCCTCAGGCTGGGTGTGCAGGCTTCATAGAACTGCTCCAGGATCAGCAGCTTAAGCAGGTCCTCTGCGGTCTGGGCCCCGACCTCGCACACCCATTTGCGGCAGGATTGTGCCAGGCGGGAGGCCAGATCCACATCGGTCTCCCATGGCCCCTTCTGCACCCCCCGGAACTTCTTCCTGTACTTCCCAAACTTGTGCAGCAGGGCCTCTTCGACCCGTTCGTAGTCACCCGGCTTCAGATCCTCCAGCTGGCTGAGCCCCCCTGCGGCCTCCTGATCCAGCAAGGGGGTGAGCTGTCGGAGCCGGTCCGCTGGGGGGATCTGGGGCAGTCCACAGGCCCGCTCAAAGGCGCTGAGGAACCCGTCCATGTCCCCCACGTTCTTACATTGGGCCAACATAAGCTTCTCAAAGTGTATGGCCGCCCTGGGCCCCTCCCCACTCACTGCAGCCGGGGCCCCTCGGCTTCTCCGCTCCGCTATGGCCAGCTCATGCTGCCGCTGCCTCTCTCAATCCTGGCGCTCCTCCCTACAGTCCTCTAATTCCTTTAGCCGCAGCTCGATCTCCAGCTTCCATAGCTCTGTCGGGATGGACCCTGCCCTGGACAAACCGCTGCTGGTAGAGCGTGGCCTGGTGGGCACTGCATATCTCTGGCAGGCTCCAGCCCTCCACCTGAGACGCTCCCAGGGGATGTCTGGCTGCTCCCTGCTGGGACAGGATCCAGGGCCCTGGATGGGTCATTCTCTTCCAGTTGGGCAATCAGCTGGAATGTGGTCAATCTCCCCACAAGCAAGCCCCTCTCCTTGCACCACCCTACGTCTGCCTTCAGGAGTCGGGCGTAGGCCATCTCCCCACCAATCCCCGGGGTGCAGACTCACCGACCGAGTGCTGCAGCGCCCCACGGATTCCAGGAATCGCTTTGCTCTGCCTCCAGCACGCCTGGCTCTTGCAGGCCCCTTCCTTCTACTGCGCCTCGTCACGCGCTGCTGGAAGCTCCATCCACGGGGTGCAGGGCATCCCACTCCTGACACCAATGCGATGGCGTGTTGGGGATCCCCCGACTCCTGCACCCCCGTAGCAGCCAGAACAGACTCCGCCAGCCAGTAGAACAGGGAGGGTTTATTGCTCCTCCAGGATACAGCCCAGCACAGATGTGATGTGGCTGCAGGAGTCAGGGCCAGGATGCCTCAGACCCCTTGGGGTGGGGTGCCTGGGCCCCTAAACTCCCAGCCCTCCGCTTAGACTGTTCCCCTCATGGTTTCCCAGCCAAAGTCTGACCCTTCCCCCAGACACTCCCTTCCTTTGTTCAGTCCCTTCCCTCAATGGGTAGGGCCCTTTGGGTCACTGTCGACATGACCTCAGGCTCCTCAGCCGACCCCCCCGCCGGGCAGTGCTTACAGGGGTCACCCACAGCCCAGCCAGAGTGTACTGGCCCCCCCACTACGTCACAGCGTCCCCATGAGAGCTCGTGGCCCTGAGTTCCACAGGCCCCTCGTGCTGGGTGGGAGAAAGGGGATTTTTGGGTTCCCGCGTTGAGAGCAGCTGCCGTCCCAAGTCCTGGCGTGCGGCCTGGCATTGTGGCAAAGCATCCCGAGCCGACTCTCGCTCTGTTATCAGCTGCTCCCTCCCTGTCCGCTGCTCTCGACACTAACAACTCCCGGCCTCCTTCAGCACCGCGGGCCCCCCCCCACCCTGGGGCCCCAGGAGGGAGCGTCCGCGCCAGCGCAGGTTCGGTTCCGCCCGCCGGCGTCCCAGGAGCAGGTGTCTGAGGACGTGAGCCCCGGTTCCCCAGGCTTGGCCCGGAAATCAGGAAGTCCTCGCCTGCCCTGGGCACCAAGGCCCGTTCCTCCGACCCGCCCGGTGCTGCAGATCAGGCGGCCCCAGGCGCATGCGGGAAAGGTGGACTCAGCCACCGGGTGCGCGGGAGGCCCTGTGGGTGAGCGTTTCTGGCACAAGGCAGCTGGAGCCAAGGGGGCTGCAGATTCCCACGGAGCCAGGGGCAGAGCCCGGAGCCCTGTCTGTGTGGCCGTGGGGTGAGGAGAGCGTCCCAGCCCCGGCCCACAGGCACCTGGGTCAGGAGGGCCTGCCATACAGGCCTGAACCAGGGCAGGCTACTTAGCAGCTCCCGCAGAGCCTTGCTTGGGTCTGGACTGGATTCCTCCTAGCCCAGCCCAGCCCTGGCCCCTCCCAGCCCAGCCAGTGCCCCCCTTCCGACCCATAGCCCCTGCCAGCCCAGCCCTGGCCCCTCCCAGCCCTGCCAGTGCCCCCCTTCCGACCCATAGCCCCTGCCAGCCCAGCCCTGGCCCCTCCCAGCCTTGCCAGTGCCCCCCTTCCGACCCATAGCCCCTGCCAGCTCAGCCCTGGCCCCTCCCAGCCCAGCCAGTACCCCCCTTCCGACCCATAGCCCCTGCCAGCCCAGCCCTGGCCCCTCCCAGCCCAGCCAGTGCCCCCCTTCCGACCCATAGCCCCTGCCAGCCCAGCCCTGGCCCCTCCCAGCCCAGCCAGTGCCCCCCTTCCGACCCATAGCCCCTGCCAGCCCAGCCCTGGCCCCTCCCAGCCCTGCCAGTGCCCCCCTTCCGACCCATAGCCCCTGCCAGCCCAGCCCTGGCCCCTCCCAGCCCAGCCAGTGCCCCCCTTCCAACCCATAGCCCTTGCCAGCCCAGCCCTGGCCCCTCCCAGCCTTGCCAGTGCCCCCCTTCCGACCCATAGCCCCTGCCAGCCCAGCCCTGCCAGTGCCCCCCTCCTATCTCCACCTGGGGATCTGCCTTTTCACTCCCTCCCACACCCTGTACCAGGACCCCGATCCCCTGGCTGCACCGAAAGCTGCATGAGCCTGGGGGGGGCGAGGGGTAGAACTTGCACAGCGGGGCCACATTCCCTAGGCAATGGTGTCCCCCCACTAGCTACAGGGCCCCAGCCGGGCTGGGATCAAACCCAGCAAGGGCCTGGTCTCGCCTCCCATCCCCGGCCCATCGGCTCCCGCTCAAACTGCCCATGCGTGTCTCTGAACGCGCCCTTCAACGGGAGGTTCTGGGGGCAGGGTCGCTCTGAGGGTTTCCACATGGGGCCCACCTCCCCGGCATCCCTCAGCGAGTCCCCATCTGGCTATTGGCACAGGGCCCAGGGAAACTGAGGCACGCGCCTGGGATTACTGCAGGGCGGCAGAAATCCCACGTGCCATACCAGAGCCAAATCCGATCCCCACCCCGTCGCAAGGGGGCAGCCGGAGGGAGGGGGCTGGACGGAGGGAAGGGAGTAGCCAGTGCCCCCGCAAGCTGCCCAGGCCGGGTCCAGCGACGCCGGCTGAGTCCCTGCAGGCTGGGGCTGGGGGGTGTCACTCCCACGGGGGGCAGGGGAGGTTCTGCCCCCTGAGAGCCGGCAGACCCCCCCGAGAAGAGCTGTGATGCTGGGGGGGGGGCACTGAGAAGGGAGGGAGGAGCCACGTGGATCCAAGAAAGCACGGGGGGGGGGGCTATTTCAAACCAACTTTATTGAGTTCAGAGCAGCTGCCGTGCACATTATATACAGCGCGCTGGCCTCTCCCCCGCCACCCCCTGATCCGGGGGGCTCCCTCCTCCGTTCCAGGGTCATGCCCCCAGCCAGGGGGGAGGGTGGGGGGGAAGTGCTTGCCCCTCCCCCTCCCAGGATGGCCCTGCAGGGGGTGGGGGTGGCACTGGGCCAGGAGAGGAGTTAAAACTCGGCACAGCCACCGGGCCCCAGGAGCCGAGGGCGGCTCAGGCTGGCTCCGGCTGCCGGTTCAGGACAGTAAGCAGCGCGGGGGGAATGGAGGGAGGCTGCAGCGGAGGGCCTGGGAGCAGCCCGTGGAGAGCCCTGAGGCGGCAGGGGGTGCCGGAGGGGGCCGGCCCCCCAGCCCAGGCCTCAGCCAAGCCCCTCGTGGATGCCGCGGATGCGCCGGGCCAGCTGGATGTCCTTGGGGAAGAGGGTGACGCGCTTGGCGTGGATGGAGCAGAGGTAAGAGTCCTCCAGCAGCCGCACCAGGAACGCCTCCGCCGCCTGGGGGGGGAGGGGGGAGCAAGGGTCAGGGGGGACAGGAGCCCTGACAGCCCCCCAACACCCCTCCCCCAGACCCCACCCACCCCGCTCCTGCCCCTGCCCCTGCCCCGCAGCCCCAGGATCTCCTCCCCCAGCCCTGTAGCCCCGCCCCGTAACCCTGCCAGCCCCTCACCTCCTGCAGGGCCAGCAGGGCCATGGACTGCCAGTGATAGTCCACGCCGCGGGTGTACATCAGGCAGATCTCCCGCACCTGGGGGAGGAGCAGCAGGTGAGATAGGGGTCGTTCCGGGGGAGGTCACGAAGGCAGGCCGGGGCGGGTCCTGAGGACAGGTTGCGGGGCAGGTCACAGCAGGGAGGCTGGGGCACGGGGCAGGTGGCAGACTGGGGGGCGGGGGGAAGGCTGAGGGGAGGGAGGGAACAGAACAAAGGCAGGCGGGATGGAGGGACCAGGGGCAGGCTGGGAGGTCAGGTGGATGGGGCCTTCATCACACAGGGAAGGGCAGGCGGGGGGTACATGGGGCAGGGGTTGCTCACCATGCGGGAGGAGGGCAGGTGGGGGGCAGGCTGGGGGGCACAGGGGCAGAGATTGCTCACCATGCGGGAGGAGGGCAGGTGGTGGGGCAGGCGGGGGGTACATGGGGCAGGGGTTGCTCACCATGCGGGAGGAGGGCAGGCTGGGGGGTGCTGGGGGGCACAGGGGCAGAGATTGCTCACCACGCGGGAGAAGGGCAGGTGGGGGGGCAGGCTGGGGGCAGAGGAGGCTCACCACGCGGGAGAAGGGCAGCTTGCGGATCAGCAGGTCTGTGCTCTTCTGGAAGGTGCGAATTTCCTTCAGCGCCCGCTGGCCCGGCCGGTAGCGGCGTCGCGTCCCTGGGGAGCGACCGTGTTAGCAGCGGCGGCGGGGGCCACGCGATTAGGAGCATGCAGAGCGTGTGGCACCCACAGGTGCGTGTTCGCCCCCAGTCCCGGTCCCCACGGCCAAGGGAGGTGCCTAGAGAAAGGCCTGGGGGGTGGGCAGGCGGGGGGTTCGGAGCACAGGCTCTGGGCGGGCACTTGCGCGTTTGTGTCGCCCCACTGTCGTGTGGGGTGGCTGCCAAGGGGACAGCAATCTCCTCTGACCCTTCCCCTGAGGGCCGCAGCTGCGCACCTGCAGGCAGCAGGCACCCCGGGGCCGCTCGCTTCTCGTGGGCGCGGGCGTGTACTTGCTCACGGGACACTCCATGTTGGGAGGGACTGTGCCCAGGACAAGGGGATTCCCTCCTCATGGGCAAGGGGGTGGAAAGGGCCCTACGGGACACTTACCAGGCGGGCGGCGTGGCGGGGGGGGGACGGGCAAGAGGGGGACACATACCGGGCAGGTGGCGCGGGGGGGAGGGAGGGGGGCGGGGAAGGGGAGACGGGGGAGGGGACACTTACTGGGTGGGCAGGGGGGGCGGGGAAGGGGAGACGGGGGAGGGGACACTTACCGGACGGGCGGCGTGGCAGGGGTGGGTGGGAAAAGGGAGACGGGGGAGGGGACACTTACCGGGTGGGCGGTGCGGCGGGGGGGGCGGGGAAGGGGAAACGGGGGAGGGCTGGGCAGGGGAGGGGAAACTTACCGGGCGGGCGGTGCGGCGGGGGGGGCAGGGAAGGGGAGACGGGGGAGGGGACACTTACTGGGTGGGCAGGGGGGGCGGGGAAGGGGAGACGGGGGAGGGGACACTTACTGGGTGGGCAGGGGGGGCGGGGAAGGGGAGACGGGGGAGGGGACACTTACCGGACGGGCGGCGTGGCAGGGGTGGGTGGGAAAAGGGAGACGGGGGAGGGGACACTTACCGGGTGGGCGGTGCGGCGGGGGGGGCGGGGAAGGGGAGACGGGGGAGGGGTGGGCAGGGGAGGGGACACTTACCGGGCGGGTGGCGCGGCGGGGGGGGGGGGGGGGAAGGGGAGACGGGGGAGGGGTGGGCAGGGGAGGGGACACTTACCGGGGCGGGCGGCGCGGCGGGGGGGGCGAGGCGGCGGGGGGCCGGCGGGGGGAGCGGCGGTGCGGCGCGGTGGTCTTGCGGCGGGCGTGGGGGCCCGGGGGGGAGCCGCGGTGCATGGCGGGTCCGGCCTGCGGGGGGAGGGGGGAGAGATGGGGGGGGGTGAGCCGGGAACTGGGACGTCCAGCCCCTGTCAGTGACGTCACGGCTGCCTTCGGTGACGTCACGACACCCGCCAGTGACGTCACGGCTCCCCTCGGTGACGCAGCGTCCCTCTGTGACGTCACGGCTCCCGTTCCTCTAGGTGACCTCAGCCCACCCCCTCCCCGGACATCACCCTCTTTGGCGCTGACGTCACGGTCCCAGGGTGTGACGTAGGCGGCTCCCGGCCTCTCACCGGCCTGCGGCTGCGGGGTCCCTGTTGGCTCCGGGCTCTCTGGGATTCAAACCTCCCGCCCCCCCCTCGGCCGCACGTCACTTCCTGCCGCGCGCTTCCGGCTTCCGGCGCGCTTCGGGCCCCGCCCCGCCTGGCGCCACGGCGGGGGGGGGGGGGAGGTTCTTCGTTCTGCGCGTGCTCGGCGCGGGGCCCCTCCCCGCCCAACCGTCCAGCGCGTGCCGCGCAGCTATTGGCTGCGCCCCGGGGGCCGCGCGCGAGGGAACCGCGCTGGGCTGCGGGGGGCGAGGCGCGCGGGGGACCGTTGGCCGGCGCCCTAACTGCCGCTGGGAGGTGCGAGGGGCGGGGCTCCCGTGGGGGCGGAGCCTGGGCCACCCCATCGCGTGTGTGCGGAATAATGTTGTTGCGTGCACCCAGGCGCGTGCACCACCCCGCGCCCAAACCAGGCCCCTGGGCCGCTCCCCCCCCCGCCGCCCTGCCCCCGCACCCGCCACGGGCCCCACGGCATCGCCCCCCAGCACAGAGACAGGGCCACGCTCCCGCCAGCCCCTCCCGCCACGGGCACCGCGCGGCTGCGCACCCCCCGTACCCGCACCACCCTGCCTGGGGGCACGCTGCCACCCGCCCTGCCCCGCACCCGCCACGGGCCCCACGGCATCGCCCCCCAGCACAGAGATGCAGCCCGGCCACGCTCCCGCCAGCCCCTCCCACCACGGGCACCGCGCGGCTGCGCACCCCCCGTACCCGCACCACCCTGCCTGGGGGCACGCTGCCACCCAGCCACCCGCCCTGCCCCCGCACCCGCCACGGGCCCCACGGCATTGCCCCCCAGCACAGAGACAGGGCCACGCTCCCGCCAGCCCCTCCCGCCACGGGCACCGCGCGGCTGCGCACCCCCCGTACCCGCACCACTCTGCCTGGGGGCACGCTGCCACCCGCCCTGCCCCCGCACCCGCCACGGGCCCCACGGCATCGCCCCCCAGCACAGAGACAGGGCCACGCTCCCGCCAGCCCCTCCCGCCACGGGCACCGCGCGGCTGCGCACCCCCCGTACCCGCACCACCCTGCCCGCTGCCACCCAGCCACCCGCCCTGCCCCCGCACCCGCCACGGGCCCCACAGCATCGCCCCCCAGCACAGAGACAGGGCCATGCTCCCGCCAGCCCCTCCCACCACGGGCACCGCGCGGCTGCGCACCCCCCGTACCCGCAGCACCCTGCCTGGGGGCACGCTGCCACCCAGCCACCCGCCCTGCCCCCGCACCCGCCACGGGCCCCACGGCATCGCCCCCCAGCACAGAGATGCAGCCCGGCCACGCTCCCACCAGCCCCTCCCACCACGGGCACCGCGCGGCTGCGCACCCCCCGTACCCGCACCACCCTGCCTGGGGGCACGCTGCCACCCGCCCTGCCCCGCACCCGCCACGGGCCCCACGGCATCGCCCCCCAGCACAGAGATGCAGCCCGGCCATGCTCCCGCCAGCCCCTCCCGCCACGGGCACCGCGCGGCTGCTCACCCCCCGTACCCGCACCACCCTGCCTGGGGGCACGCTGCCACCCGCCCTGCCCCGCACCCGCCACGGGCCCCACGGCATCGCCCCCCAGCACAGAGACAGGGCCACGCTCCCGCCAGCCCCTCCCGTCACGGGCACCGCGTGGCTGCGCACCCCCCGTACCCGCACCACCCTGCCTGGGGGCACGCTGCCACCCAGCCACCCGCCCTGCCCCCGCACCCGCCACGGGCCCCACGGCATTGCCCCCCAGCACAGAGATGCAGCCCGGCCACGCTCCCGCCAGCCCCTCTCGCCACGGGCACTGTGCGCGGCTGCGCACCCCCCGTACCCTCACCACCCTGCCTGGGGGCACGCTGCCGAGCAACCGGGGGGCACCTGCCTCTCCTGGGCAGTTGCCTGGGTCCCGGGGGCCCGGCTGCCAAGCCTGGGTCGGAGCCTGCCCTTTCCCTCGGCTGCAGCGCCCAGTGACTTAAAAAAGGGCTCCAGCCGCCGTCCAGGCAATGACGGGCCGGTGGGTCTGGCCTCACGCTCGGGCACGTTCACAGACGGAACCTCCTGCGCACTGAAACGTGACACGGCACAGCCCCTCACCAGCGCTCCCGACGGGCCCCCGACGCTGCATCCTGCACCCCGAGGCACGTGCGTCTGCGCCCCGCTAGGACACCCGCAACCCTAGCGGTGGGCACGCTGCTCAGCTGCGTTGGACTCTCTCTCGGGCGGCCATGCCAGCGCGCCCTGGTTTGAAGCCTGCCCTGTCGATCCGCTTCTGAACCCAACGACTGCAGGACGACCAGCGCGACACCAGTCTTTACAAAGGGCTCCAGAGGCGATCCTGGCAATGGCACGCCGGTAAGTCTAACGTCGGTACCGGGCACAGGAGTTGAAACTACAGTAAAGACCAGAATTGTCAGACACCTCGATGGACATCATTTGTTGGGGGAAAAGTCAACATGGTTTCTGCCTTGCTGATCTGCTAGAGTGGGTCAGCAGACATGTGGACAAGGGGGAATCCAGTGGGATCTAGTGTACTTAGATTTCCAGAAAGCCTTTGGCAAGGCTCTTAAGCAAAGTACGTTGTCATGGGACAAGAGGGAAGGTCCTTTCGTGGATTGGGAACTGGTTACAAGACAGAAAGCAAAGGGTAGGGATAAGTGGTCTGTTTTCCGGGTGGAGAGAGGTAACTAGTGGGGTCCCGTAAGGGTCTGTCCTGCAACCCATCCTATTCAACCTATTTATAAATGATCTGTCGCCAGTGAGGTGACAACATTTGCAGATGACACCAAACTCAAGATAGCGAAGTCCAAAGCCGACTGTAAAAAGGATCCCACAAAACTGGGCAACAAAATGGGTGATGAAATTCAGAGTTGATAAGTGCAAAGTCATGCACACTGGAAAACGTGATCCCAGTAAAATGTTGGGGGCCGAGTCACGCCAACAGTCAAGAGAGATCTTGGAGTCACTGTGGAGAGTTCTCTAAACACATCCACTCCGTGTGCAGCGGCAGTCAAAAAAGCAACACCCTTAACACAAGCACTCGGGGTTACCAAATGAAATGAATAGACAGCAGCTGTAAAACCAACCAAAGGCAAGTGTTTCTTCATGCTGCGCACAGTCAACCTGTGGAACTCCTCGCCAGAGGAGGTTGTGAAGACCAGGACTTTAAAAGGGTCAAAAAGAACTAGATACATTCATGGAGGACAGGTCCATCAATGCCCATTAGCCAGGAGGGGCTGGGAATGGGCGACAGGGGAGGGATCCCTGGGTGGTTCCCTGTTCTGTTCCCTTCCTCTGGGGCTCCAGGCACTGGCCACTGTGGGCAGACAGGTCACTGGGCTGGATGGACCTTTGCTCTGACCCAGCCTGGCCGCTCTCATGTCCCCTCCTTGTCCCTCCCCCCATGGGATGACTGTTGTCTTCTGCATTTTATCCACCTGGCCCCACCTCCTCCCCCACAGGGTCACCACCACCCCAATCACAACTCTGGGCCTGGGCAGAGCCAATTTATTGATTCTCGGGGGGGAGGGTCGGTGCCCCACGGGGCCTGCGCTCAGTCCAGCTCCATGCAGGTCACAGTCTCGTCCAGCAGCTCCAGGCGGAGGGGGGTGATGGCTTCGCTCAGCACCGCCGTGGTACCGGCGCGGTACTGGTACCGGCCCTGCCTGGAGGGGGGAGCAGCAAGTGAGGGGCCCGGCACCGCACACCACGACATCCTGGGCACCACCGCCCCTGGATTCCTGGGTCACTGCTCCGCCTCACCCCAGCTCCGCCCCAGATTCTTGGCTCCCTGCTCCCCCAACCATCCCTGCCCCGTTGACCCCAAGCCTCCTGGATCCCCGCCTCATCTGCCCCCAGCCCCTCCCCATCACCTCCCAACCCCTCCAGACTCTCAGGTCCCCACCCGACCTCCCCCTAACTCTCATGGTCTCTTGCATCCCTGCCTCCTCTTCCCCCAACGCCCTCCCGGATGCCTGCGTCCCCACCCCATCTGCCCCGGACCCCTAGGTCCCCCACCCCGGCACTCACCGCTGCCCGCGGACGATGGGGGTGCGGAAGGGGCGCAGGACCTGGGCCCCCGCCTGAGTGAGCACACACAGGTCCACGTTGCTGCCTGAGCCCAGGTCGCTCATGATCCCGGCTGTGATGGCGTCAGCCAGGAGCTCCTGGGCCTCTGCCAGCTGTGGGAAGAGATGGTGAGCCCGCCGGCCCGGGGGCCTGGGTCCGAGCCCGGCCCCAGACCCAGCCCCAGCCCAGACACCAGGGTCCCAGCATCACCCCACCCCTGGGTCCTGCCACTCCCCCCCCCCACGCCCGCCAGCCCTGCCCCCGCCAGTCCCCACGCCTGTGGGCCTCCATTCCTGGGTCCCAACACTCCCCCCCACGCCTACCAGCCCTGCCCCTGCCAACCCCCACACCTGTGGGCCTCCATTCCTGGGTCCCGACACTCCCCCCCACGCCTACCAGCCCTGCCCCTGCCAACCCCCACACCTGTGGGCCTCCATTCCTGGGTCCCAACACTCCCCCCCATGCCTACCAGCCCTGCCCCTGCCACTCCCCACACCTGTTGGCCCGCATCCCTGGGTCCCAGCCCTGCCCCATCCCAACATCTCCCCCCACTTGGGTATTGGGCTCCTCGATTTTCCTCACCCCCGGCCCCTCCCCAGCTGCTGGGCCCCCAGCGCCTGAGCCCCCTGCCCCCTCACCTCCATGTTGGGCTTGAATCGGTCCTCGAGCACAGCGATGGCAGCATCGGCCCCGGAACCTGGGTGGGGGAAGAGGGGTCAGAGCCAGCCCCAGAGACACCCGGCCTCTCCCCCAAAGATGCCCTTTGCTGCCCCTGCCCTGCACTCACCCATGGAGGCGAAGGGCAGTTTGCTGGTGGAGCCGTGGGGGTGGACACTGTACAGGTGGGGCCCGGTGGGGTCGACGCCCCCCAGGATCAGCGACGTCCCAATGTGACCCTGGTACCTGGTGGGGGGGAGAGACAGTCAGAGCCTGTGACCCCCCCCCGCCCAGTGACATCACACCTCAGCCTGTGAGGTTACCCCCGTGCTGAGTCCCAGGCCCCATCCCGGGCTGTGATGTCACACCCCGAGGCCCTGCGCACACCGTGAGGTCACCGCGCAGGCCCCGCCCCTCACCGGAACAGCATCTGCTTGAGGAAGCGGCAGGCGGTGACCACGCGGGGCAGGCGGCCCGTGGACAGCGCATGGAGCTCCATGTTGGACGAGAGCAGCTGGGTCGTCATCTCGGCGTCCGCTGCCACCCCTGCCCCACAGCAGCTGTGGGGAGAGACTGGGCTGTGGGTCTGGAGTGAGGGGCACTGGCAGGACAGGGCTGGGGGGCAGGGGCAGGGCTGTGGGGCGGGAGTGAGGGGCACCGGGGGGCTGCAGGTAGGGACTGGGGGCACTAGGTTGGATGGAGGGGCACCGGGGGGCTGCGGGGAGGGACTGGGGACACCGGGGGGGCTGTGGGTCAGACGGCGGGGCACCGGGGGGCTGTGAGAAGGGACTGGGGGCATCGGGGGGGCTGCGGGTTGGACAGAGGGGCACCGGGGGGACTGTGGGGAGGGACTGGGGACACGGGGGGGGCTGTGGGAGGGATGGGGGGCACCAGGGGGCTGCAAAGAGGGACGGGGGCACCAGGGGACTGTGGGTCGGACGGAGGGGCACCAGGTTGGACAGAGGAGCACCGGGGGGCTGCGGGGAGGGACTGGGGGCACCAGGTTGGATGGAGGGGCACCAGGGGGCTGCGGGGAGGGACTGGGGACACCGGGGGGGGGGGCTGTGGGTCAGACGGAGGGGCACCGGGGGGTTGTGGGAAGGGACTGGGGGCATCGGGGGGGCTGCGGGTTGGACAGAGGGGCACCGGGGGGACTGTGGGGAGGGACTGGGGCCACGGGGGGGCTGTGGGAGGGATGGGGGGCACCAGGGGGCTGCAAAGAGGGACGGGGGCACCAGGGGACTGTGGGTTGGACGGAGGGGCACCAAATTGGACAGAGGAGCACCGGGGGGCTGCGGGGAGGGACTGGGGGCACCAGGTTGGAAGGAGGGGCACCGGGGGGCTGCGGGGAGGGACTGGGGGCACCGGGGGGGCTGTGGGGAGGGACTGGGGACACGGGGGGGCTGTGGGAGGGATGGGGGGCACCAGGGGACTGCAGGTCGGACGGAGGGGCACCGGATGGCTGTGGGGAGGGACTGGGGGCACCGGGGGGGCTGTGGGTCAGACGGCGGGGCACCGGGGGGCTGCGGGGAGGGACACGGGGCACCGGGGGGACTGTGGGTCAGACGGAGGGGCACTGGGGGGCTGTGGGTCAGACGGAGGGGCACCGGGGGGCTGCGGGGAGGGACTGGGGACACCGGGGGGGCTGTGGGTCAGACGGAGGGGCACCGGGGGGCTGCGGGGAGGGACATGGGGCACCGGGGGGCTGTGGGTCAGACGGAGGGGCACCGGGGGGCTGCGGGGAGGGACTGGGGGCACCGGGGGGGCTGTGGGAGGGATGGGGGGCACCAGGGGACTGCAGGTCGGACGGAGGGGCACCGGGGGGCTGCGGGGAGGGACACGGGGCACCGGGGGGACTGTGGGTCAGACGGAGGGGCACTGGGGGGCTGCGGGTAGGGACTGGGGGCACTGGGGGGAGCACCAGGGCTCACTCACTAGATGTTGGGCGCGATGTGGTGGATTTTCTCACAGTTCTTGTCGGCTACAACCATGTCGTCGGTGGCGCGCGTGTCGGCCGCCAGAATCACCCCGTCCTGCGAGGAGACATGGGCAGGTCAGCGCCCCACAGCTGGCCCCACGCCTGGGCCTGCCCTCAGGACAGGCTCTTAGCCCCGCCCCCCGCCTCCCATTTGTATTCGCCCCCCGGGCTCATTCCTGCCACAGCCTGTCCACAAAGCCGCCCCCACATCCCTGCCCCCCCCGGCCCTGCCCCCACCTTGTAGATGAGGCCGGCGATGGTCGTTCCAGTCTTCCTGGCTTTGGGGGCTGGGAACCCCTGGGGGCCCCCGGCCTTCAGCAGACCTGCATTCCTGGGGGCAGAAAGAGGCGCTGTGGCCAGGGGTGGATGGGAGAGGCGCCCTGGCCACTGACCAATGTCCCCCGTCACCGGTCCGTCCATGTGCGGAATGCATTTTGTTGTGTGCACCGAGGCGCGTGGGACTGTGCACCACCGGGATGGCCGGGAACCTAGCTAATCAGCATGCGGATCTCTCCTGGGCGCTGCCAAGCATTCAGCTTCCAGCTCAGACCCACGGCAACCATGCCTCCCTCGGCCCTTTGCCAGGGGAATCCCGGCCCCGACCTCCGTGCCCACAGGCCCCTTTCCCACAACCCACTGCGGGGGCGGGAGTGAGGGGCACCGGCTGGGCTGGGGGGCAGGAATGAGAGGCACCAACGGCTCAGGGGACTGTGGGGCGGGTGTGAGGGGCACCGGCAGGGCAGGGGGCTGCAGGGCAGGAATGAGGGGTACCAGCAGGGCGGGGGGGGGCTGTGGGGCGGGAATGAGGGGCACAGACAGGGCTCAGGGGGGGCTGTGGGATGGGTGGGGGGGGCTGTGGGGCGGGAATGAGGGGCACAGACAGGGCTCAGGGGGGCTGTGGGATGGGCGTGAGGGGCACCAACAGGGCGGGGGGGCTGTGGGGCAGGAATGAGGGGCACAGACAGGGCTCAGGGGGGTTGTGGGGGGCAGGGGCTGCGGGGCAGGAGTGAGGAGCACCGGCAGGGCTGGGGGGCAGGGGCTGCAGGGCAGGAGTGAGGGGCACTGACGGCTTGGGGGGCTGTGGGGCAGGCGTGAGGGGCACCAGCAGGGCGGGGGGTGGCTGGGGGGGCGGGAATGAGGGACACAGGCAGGGCTCAGGGGGGCTGTGGGGCGGGCGTGAGGGGCGTGCTGGCCGGGGCAGATGTTGTGTTTCACTTTCACGCTCGGGGTGCAGGATGTGGGGGCTGCAGCTGGGGAGCAGGGTGGAGCCCCTGTGGCAGTGGGGGGGGCCCAAGGCAGGACCCGGGGGGCAGGGGAGTCTCACCTGAGGCAGTTCTCGAAGCCGAAGCCCCCGCTAGGCTCCGGGACCTCCCCGGCTCTGTCCATGCTGGGGCCTGGGGCGCCGGGCTGGGGGTCACCAGAGGGCCGGGCCCTGCTCGTGGGGCTGGGGGTCACCGGAGGGGCGGGCCCTGCTCGTGGGGCTGGGGGTCACTGGCAGGCCGGGCCCTGCTGGTCCCGCGCTGCGTCGTCTCCTGCCTCGCTGGGTCCTTTCACTTTCCCTTTGAGTCACATGGAGCCAGGCAGGGCCCAGAGCCGAGAGCCAACCCCCCCGGCTGATGCTGTGCCTGGGCCCCACACGCAGCAGCCAGCCCAGCCTGGCCCCCCCCGCCAGTCACTCCCCTACGCCTGGCCCCCCCAGCCGGTCATCCCCTATGCCTGGACCCCGCCAGTCACCCCACGGCTGGGCGCCCAGCCTCCTCCAGCCCACAGGCCGCCCTGAGCGCCCGGCCCCATGTCGCTCGCCCCCAGCTACAAGACGCCCCCCACTCTGCACACACCACGGCACATGTGCGCCCCACACCACAGAGGCCCCCGCCCCCAGCCCCAGAGCTGTGGGACATGCTGTGACAAGGGGGGGTTGTAGTCGGGCTCTTCGCTTCATGTGCCATGGGGCTTCCCCTGTCCGGCAGTAACCCCGCGGGTGTGCCTCAGTTTCCCTGGGTGCTGCCCCGATAGCGAGGTGGGGGTGGGGATTTTGGGGGGACAGCCTCCCCCCCCCAATGTGCACAGTGGCTGGTGCTTTGTGGGACCTGAGCCGGGGGGGGGAGGGGGCGGGAGCAAGCAGCTGGCACCTTTTCCCCGGGCCGTTGGACCAAAGGCTGGGAGTGGGGCTGGCTGCAAAGACAGGGCAGGGCTGCTGGGTGGGGGAGTGAGTCTGGCTGGCTTGGGGGGCAGAGATGGGGGGCAGGGCCCTGGCTCTGGGCCCCCACCCCAAGCTGGGCTGCCCTGGCTGCTCCTGGCTCCTGCACTGCCCAGTCTGGGCCACGCTGGGTCCCTGGGAGCCAACGACCCTCCTGTCCCCCTGCCAGCTGGGAGTCCCCCTGGCTGTGAGTGGGGGGGCAGGGCCCGGGGCGCCCCGCCCCGCAGTGACACACGCCTCTCTCTGCCCCCTCCCCATGGCCACGGCCTGCTCAGCTCAGCACCCCCCAGCCGGCTCAACACACGTCCCGCCACCCCCACACGAGCATCCCGAGACCCCCCCCCCGCGTCCTGCGGCAACACGCACACGCCCTGGGGCTGGGGGGAGCCCAGAGCTGAGGGGCTGGGGCTGTGGGGGGGGGGATGAGGGGCACTGGCAGGGCTGTGGGGGGGGGGGATGAGGGGCACCAGCAGGCCTGGGGGGGCAGGGCCGGCGGGGGCTGGGAGTGAGGGGCTGGGTACGCAGTGACATCATCCCGATGACCTCACAAAGCCGCTTGCCAATGAGCTCACTGCGGGGGCGGGGCCTATGGGGCTCTGCCGAGGATGCCAGGGGTTGGCTGGACCCTTTCTCTGCTCGTGTCTCTGGTTCAGGGTGAGGGAACCCAGGCGTCCAGCCCCCTGCCTCCGGGGGGGCACTTTGCAAGGCGGGGAACCCAGGCGTCCGGCCCCCTGCCTCCGGGGGGGCACTTTGCAAGGGGGGAACCCAGGCGTCCGGCCCCCTGCCTCCGGGGGGGGGCACTTTGCAAGGGGGGGAACCCAGGCGTCCGGCCCCCCTGCCTCCGGGGGGGCACTTTGCAAGGGGGGGAACCCAGGCGTCCGGCCCCCTGCCTCCGGGGGGGCACTTTGCAAGGGGGGAACCCAGGCGTCCGGCCCCCTGCCTCCGGGGGGGCACTTTGCAAGGGGGGAACCCAGGCGTCCGGCCCCCTGCCTCCGGGGGGGCACTTTACAAGGGGGGGAACCCAGGCGTCCGGCCCCCCTGCCTCCGGGGGGGCACTTTGCAAGGGGAGGAACCCAGGCGTCCGGCCCCCTGCCTCCGGGGGGGGGCACTTTGCAAGGGGGGGAACCCAGGCGTCCGGCCCCCTGCCTCCGGGGGGGGGCACTTTGCAAGGGGGGACCCCAGGCGGCCGGCCCCCGGCCACCGGGGGGGCACCTTCCAAGGGGGGGAACCCAGGCGGCCGGCCCCCTGCCTCCGGGGGGGCACTTTACAAGGGGGGGAACCCAGGCGTCCGGCCCCCTGCCTCCGGGGGGGGGCACTTTGCAAGGGGGGGAACCCAGGCGTCCGGCCCCCTGCCTCCGGGGGGGCACTTTGCAAGGGGGGGAACCCAGGCGTCCGGCCCCCTGCCTCCGGGCGGGCACTTTGCAAGGGGGGGAACCCAGGCGTCCGGCCCCCCTGCCGGCACTTTGCAAGGGGGGGAACCCAGGCGTCCGGCCCCCCTGCCTCCGGGGGGGCACTTTGCAAGGGGGGGAACCCAGGGGTCCGGGCCCCCGCTGCCCAGGCCTTGGGCTCCCATGAGCTCATGTGATCGCCGTGGGACCCAAGCATCTGCGGCCCCATTGGATGGGGGTTTCCTGCCCTCTGGGGAAGCTGACGCCTCTCCTCCCCCCGCCCCCCCGCAGGTCTCTGCTCCTGCCCCCCGGACGGGGTTGCCATCCCCAGCAGCTGGGTCCCGGCTCTCTGCATCTGGCTGGCCCTGGACCTCTCGCTGCTGGCAGCCCTGGGGGTCGGGGTGGGGCTCCTCCGCCGCAGAAAGGACCCAGGTACCCGGGGAGTGGGAGGGGAGAGGTGACGAGGACCCCGGGTGTCCCCTCTGGGGTGCAGCTTTACTGAACCCCGGGCTCGGGGTGCCTGACTCCCCTTCCCCCGCTCTGTTGCAGGAGCCGCTCCCAAGTGAGGCTGAGACCGCGGAGGGGGCGCCTGCCCCGAACCCCCCGCAGGCTCTGCTGGAAGGAACGGGGGCCCTGCCACGGAGGGGCACAGCCTGGGGGGCAGGGGGAAGCGTGGGGCGGGCAGGGATGGGGCCAGCCAAGGCCCCGGGTTCACCCCAAAGAAGCTGAGACAACAGTCGGGAGAAGCCGGTTTTATTGCGGGGGGCTCCGGGCAGGGCCGAGCCGGGTGGGGGAAGGGGGCGGGTCGCGGGGGGGGGCTGCGCCGGGGGGGGGGGGCTACACCTGGCAGCCGTTCTGCTTGTACGTGTCGGTGAAGGTGTGAAGCTCGGTGCAGCGGTTCCTGTGGGTCGTGGCCCGGCACTCCCTCTCCCCCGGCAGCTCCTCGATCCAGGCCGCCGCGTCCAGCAGGTACCGGGGCCTGGGGGCGGCGGGGTCAGGGGGGCTGGCCAGGCCCGCCCGGCGGCCGCCCCCGCCACCCCCCCCGCCCCCGCCCGGCTCCTGCCCCTGCCGACCCCCCCCGCCCGGCGGCCGCCCCCGCCACCCCCCCCGCCCCCGCCCGGCTCCTGCCCCTGCCGACCCCCCCCGCCCGGCGGCCGCCCCTGCCGACCCCCCCGCTCCCGCCCGGCTCCTGCCCCCGCCGACCCCTCCCGCCCAGCGGCCGCCCCTGCCGACCCCCCCGCTCCCGCCCGGCTCCTGCCCCCGCCGACCCCGCCCAGCGGCTGCCCCCACCAAGCCCCCCTGCCCCGCCCGGCTCCTGCCCCCGCCCACCCCCCCACCCGGCGGCCGCCCCTGGCGACCCCCCCGCCCCCGCCCCCGCCCGGCTCCTGCCCCCGCCGACCCCGCCCGGCTCCTGCCCCCGCCCGGCGGCTGCCCCCACCAAGCCCCCCTGCCCCGTCCGGCTCCTATCCCCGCTGAGCCCTCCTGCCCCCCACCCCTCTGCTGCCATTAGTCCCCATGAGCCCCCCACCGCCCCCTCCCCCACTCACCGGCCCTGGGGGTCCTGGGTTTCCCCGTCTTGCCCCATCAGCAGGTAGCGTTTGCCCGGCACCAGGCGGATGCGGCACGAGTCCCGGACCATGAACCAGCGGCTCTGACCCACTTGCAGCTCCTCCGCGTCCCTCGCTGGGGGCAGAGGGGGAGGTTAGACTGGGGGTCCCCTGGTTCCCCCCGCCTCCCCCCATCTCCCCACACTCACTGAACTGCAGGGGGTCCAGGATCTCCACCTCGTAGGCCTGGAAGCCGCCTTGTTCCTCCAGCCTCAGGACCCGAACCTCGTACCCTGGGGGGAAGGAGGGGTCAGCATGGGAAGGGGGGGTCACACAGCCCCTCCCATGCCTGGGAGAGGGGGCTGTGAGGTGAGGGGGGTGAGGAGTGGAGGGTCCTGGGGGTGGGACAGACTCGACGTGCCTCAGTTTACCCAGGTGCTGCTTGCCTTCCAGGGTGGGGGGAGGGGTTTCTTTGGGTTGGGAGCAGCTGACCTGCAGGGGGCAGCCGGTCTGCCTTGCAGGGGGAGCTGGGACCCCAGTTTTCCCAGAGCGACAGGGCTATGGCTTAGAGGCGGCTGGGAGGGAGAGTCGATGACTGGGGGGGTTGGCACTTGGGGGGCTGCCCCACGTTGTTGGCCCTGCACTCAGCACCAGCAGGAATCCATGAACCCGCATGTTGCCCACAGGACAGGGCCGGAGCCGCAGGGCGGGGCCATGGGGCAGGAGCCGCGGGGTGGGGCCATGGGGCAGGAGCCGCGGGGCAGGAGCTGTGGGGCGTGGCCGTGAGCGCCATACCATATTGCACGCGGGGGTCGTAGCAGGCGAAGTCCATGCGTTTGCTCGGCGTCACCTTGTCCAACAGCGTCCGCCTCAGCCGCGGGCAGGCTCCTATGGGGCAGAGCGGTCAGGACGCCTGGGTCCCCTCCCAGCCTCGTGGGGTAGAGGGGGGAGGGCCGGGACGCCGGGGTTCCCTCGGGGGGGGGGGGGCCTCACCTTCCGCGCACTGGCAAACCTCCGCCGAGCACAGGGTGGCGACAAACCTGCTCCGGGCCGGGGCCGTGTAGAAAATGCGGCAGTGCTGAGCTGGGGGGGCGCAGAGGGGGCGTGAGGGGCTGGCTGGAGCCCCCCAGCCCCCCCTTCTCCCCTCCCGCCTGCCCCCCTGCCCCGCCCCGCCCCACCTGGTTCGTAGAAGTCGTAGAGGCTGGCGCTGGCCGGCTGGACCAGGCCCACGGCCACGGTCTGGGAGGCCCGGAAGCCCACGCAGTCCCGCTCCTTGGGCACCTGCGGGGGGGCACGGGGGTCAGACCCAGAAAGACGCCTCCGCCCCCCTCCCCCCGCAAACGCAGCGGCCCAGGGGTGCCTCCCTCCCCGCCCCCCAGGGCCCCCCTCACCGTCTCAAAGTAGAGCAGCAGTCTGCGCCCCTGCATCTCGTAATGGCTGATGTAGCGATCGGACAGGTCCTTCAGCTGGGGGGGCGGGGGGGTTAACACACGCCAGACATGGCCCCCCCCACGTGCATCCCCGCCCGGACACCCCGTAGCCCCTCCCCCTACATCCCCTCCCCCATCCCAGACACAGCCCCTCCTCTGCCTGGACACCCTGCAGCCCTTCCCCACCTCAAACACATACCCCCCAACCCAGACATCCCAGCTCCTCCCCCCACATTCCCTCCCCCATCCCAGACAGAGCCCCCCCACCACCACCCCCTCCCCCAATCCCAGCCCCTTCCCCCACCTGGACACCCCACAGCGCCCCCCCCATCCTTCCCCACCCCAAACACATCCCCCCACATTCCCCAACCCAGACATCCCAGCTCCTCCCCCCACATTCCCTCCCCCATCCCAGACAGAGCCCCCCCACCACCACCCCCTCCCCCAATCCCAGCCCCTTCCCCCACCTGGACACCCCACAGCGCCCCCCCCATCCTTCCCCACCCCAAACACATCCCCCCACATTCCCCAACCCAGACACCCCAGCTCCTCCCCCTACCTCCCCTCCCCCCACGAGGCAGGTGGTGCACGAGGGGCTGGGGGTGGGAGGAGCGGGGGAGGGGGGCTCCCGCGACCTTGTCAAGGTCGTCCAGGTGGGGCTGGAAGCCGCTCAGCAGGGTGATGTCGGCGATGGCCATGCCGGAGAGGCGGGAGCCCGGCTGCCTCCTGCGGGGGAAGGGACGGGGTGAGAATGGGGGCACACGGGGAAGTCCGGCCCCCCCCCGGAGGACATCCTGGCCTTGGAGCACATGGACACGAGGGAAGTGCCACCACAATGAGGCTAAGGCAGGAAGCCCCACCCCCTGGCACGTGCCTAAACCAATCCCGTTCCCCTATAGGAAGTGACGTGTGACAGGAAGTCCCACCCCCACAGTACAGGGACAACAGGAAGTCCCGCCCCATTGGGATGAGGCTAAGACAGGAAGTCCTGCCCCTATCAGGATGGCAAGAGACAGGAAGTCCTGCCCCCCCCCGCTAGCGTATGCTGCCCTGGCTCACCAGATACAGACGGAATAGGCCACGTCCTTGTCACGCTGGCTGGGGTCAGCGGCCTCCCTGCGGCGCCGGCGCCGGGCATCGAACCAGTGGATGGGGTGCAGGGGGGCCTCGGGCACGGGGTCCTCCCCCCCGTAGTCCTCGTAGTCCTCCTCCTCCTCTGCGGGGGGCACGGACGCACCACTCAGCCACCCCGCCCCACCCCGCCAGAGCGCTCGGGCACCGCGCAGTGGATGAAGCCCCGCCCCCGGGCCCCACCCCCCCACACCCCGGCAGGGACTCACCCTCGAAGCGTATGTCGCCGCTGACCGTCACCTCCAGCCCCAGGCTCTGGCAGGAGCCGTTCCGCAGCTCCACCGTGTTGTACTGCTTCAGCACCTGGGCGGGCGACGGGGATCTAACCACTGCCCCCCACTGCCCCCCGCAGAACCCAGCCCCCCCTCCCCGTGTGCTACTGCTTCAGCCCCTGGGCGGGCGACGGGGATCTAACCACTGCCCCCCGCAGAACCCAGCCCCCCCTCCCCGTGTGCTACTGCTTCAGCACCTGGGCGGGCGACGGGGATCTAACCACTGCCCCCCACTGCCCCCCGCAGAACCCAGCCCCCCCTCCCCGTGTGCTACTGCTTCAGCCCCTGGGCGGGCGATGGAGATCTAACCACTGCCCCCCACTGCCCCCCGCAGAACCCAGCCCCCCCTCCCCGTGTGCTACTGCTTCAGCCCCTGGGCGGGCGACGGGGATCTAACCACTGCCCCCCACTGCCCCCCGCAGAACCCAGCCCCCCCTCCCCGTGTGCTACTGCTTCAGCCCCTGGGTGGGCGACGGGGATCTAACCACTGCCCCCCACAGAACCCAGCCCCCCCTCCCCGTGTGCTACTGCTTCAGCCCCTGGGCAGGTGACGGGGATCTAACCACTGCCCCCCACAGAACCCAGCCCCCCCTCCCCGTGTGCTACTGCTTCAGCCCCTGCGCAGGCGACGGGGATCTAACCACTGCCCCCCACAGAACCCAGACCCCCCCCCCGTGTGCTACTGCTTCAGCCCCTGGGCAGGTGACGGGGATCTAACCACTGCCCCCCACTGCCCCCCACAGAACCTAGGCGTCCAGGCTCCCCCTCCTCTAACCACTACCCCCTACTCCCCTCCCAGAGCTGTGCTACAACCCAGGCATCCCCCCCGCACCCACCCCCATGTTACTCACGGTCAGAGTCCCCTTTCCTTTCCCCTCCACCTTCACGCGGACGTTGTCGCCCAAGGAGAACTGGGGGGAAGAGACGGGGGTGTCAGTTCCAGGGGTGCAGGCCAGGTCCGGGCGGGGGTGGGGGGGGGGGCGCTGGGTTCACCCACCTGCAGCTCTTCCTGGATGTGGTTCTGGGATTTGTCCAGGATGATTTTCTTGGTGGCCGACTTGCCCGGGCTGGAGAAAGTTAAATCCAGCTTCTCCGTGTCCGAGGTGTAGGTGGTGATCCAGTACTGCGACAGGGCGTCCAGGGCCACCACCGTGTCCTGCCGACAGCCGGCCATGGGACCCAGGCGTCCGGGCTGCCAGCCCCCTGCCCCGCCTGCCCTCCCCGCTCTAACCACTAGGCCCCGCACCCCTCCCAGAGCCGGGAGTACCGAGGTGTCCTGTGTCCCAGCCCCCCTGCTCTAACCACTAGCCCCCGCTCCCTTCCCAGAGCCAGAAGAGAGTCCTGGCTCCCAGCCCCCCTGCTCTAACCACTAGCCCCCGCTCCCCTCCCAGAGCCAGAAGAGAATCCTGGCTCCCAGCCCCCCTGCTCTAACCACTAGCCCCTGCTCCCCTCCCAGAGCCAGAAGAGAGTCCTGGCTCCCAGCCCCCCTGCTCTAACCACTAGCCCCTGCTCCCCTCCCAGAGCCAGAAGAGAGTCCTGGCTCCCAGCCCCCCTGCTCTAACCACTAGCCCCCGCTCCCCTCCCAGAGCCGGGGGAGCCCAGGCATCCCGGCTGGTACCTGTGTGGATTTGAAGCCGCCGCCGTAGTTCCTCTGCTCGGTCAGCCAGCGGGCGACCTTCTTGGCGTCCGGGAGGTTGTTGCGCAGCAGGAAGTGCAGGAGGCCGTAGGCGCTGGCCTCCACCGAGATGGCCGAGGCCGAGGGGACCCGGCCGGCCTCAGACTCGCCCCGCAGCCGGTCCTGCTCCTCCACCGCCCAGTACATCACGGTGTCCTCTGCGGGGAGACCCGGGCTTACACCGGCTGTGGGGGCAGCCCCGCCCGCCCATCACTGGCCTGCCCACCGTCGCTGGGGGCAGCCCCGCCCGCCACCACTGCGGGGCAGCCCCACCCGCCCACCCACCTGTCACTGGCCTACCCGCTGTTGCTGGGGGAAGTCCCGCCCACTGCCACTAGGGGGCAGTCCCACCCGCCGCTGCCACTTGGGGGCAGTACCACCCCCCGCCACTGGGGGGCAGCCCTGCCCGCCCACCCGCCTATCACTGGCCTGCCCGCCATCGCTGGGGGAAGTCCCGCCCACTGCCACTGCAGGCAGCCCTGCCCACTGCCACTGGGCCACAGTCCCGCCCACCACCACTGGGGGAAGTCCCGCCCACTGCCACTAGGGGAAGTCCCGCCCACTGCCACTGGGCCACAGTCCCACCCGCCGCCACTGGGGAGCAGCCCTGCCCACTACCACTGGGGGGCTGTCATCAAGTTCTGCCCCCCACCGGCAACCTGAGGGGACTCTCTGGCGGCAGGTAGAAGAGAAGGGTTATGGGGTCCCAGGGACACTACAGGAGCCAGGAGCAGCTGGCCCGGCCCAGCCTGGGGAGTGGGGGGCCCGGAGCCAGGCCCCCGCCCGGCCCCCCAGGCAAAGGGAAGAGCACTGCGCGTGAGCGGGCTGCACGCAGAGGACAGGGCAGGGAGGGGTCCACGGGGCGGCCGGACGCCCACCCACCCTGCGTGGCGAGGGCCCGGAGCCGGGAGTCGGCGGCCGCGATGGCCGACGCGTTGTCGGAGGCCAGCGAGAGGGCGTAGGCCGTGATGGCGGCGGGGTAGGCGTCCAGCCCCCGCTGCTCCACCGCCGTGGCCAGGTACCGCGTGGCCCGGGACAGGCTGCTTTTCTGGGGGGACAGCAACAGTCAAACGGGGCCCCCCCACCGGCCCAGCTCCCTCACAACCCCCCTGGCCCCCCGGCCCTCCAACTCCACCGCCGGCCCCGGCCACGGGCCTCCATCTCCACCGCCGGCCCCGCACCCACCCCTCCATCTCCACTGCCGGCCCCGCCCCTCCATCTCCACCGCCGGCCCCACCCCTCCATCTCCACCGCCGGCCCCACCCCTCCATCTCCACCACCGGCCCCACCCCTCCATCTCCACCACCGGCCCCACCCCTCCATCTCCACCGCCGGCCCCACCCCTCCATCTCCACCGCCGGCCCCACCCCTCCATCTCCACCACCGGCCCCACCCCTCCATCTCCACCGCCGGCCCCGCCCCCACCCCTCCATCTCCACCGCCGGCCCCGCCCCCACCCCTCCATCTCCACCACCGGCCCCACCCCTCCATCTCCACCGCCGGCCCCGCCCCCACCCCTCCATCTCCACCACCGGCCCCACCCCCGGCCCTCCATCTCCACCCCTGGCCCCGCCCCCGGCCCTCCATCTCCACCACCGGCCCCGCCCCCGGCCCTCCATCTCCACCCCTGGCCCCACCCCCGGCCCTCCATCTCCACCACCGGCCCCGCCCCCGGCCCTCCATCTCCACCGCCGGCCCCGCACCCACCCCTCCATCTCCACCGCCAGCCCCGCCCCCGGCCCTCCATCTCCACCGCCGGCCCCGCCCCCGGCCCTCCATCTCCACCCCTGGCCCCACCCCCGGCCCTCCATCTCCACCACCGGCCCTGCCCTCACCCCTCCATCTCCACCGCCGGCCCCGCCCCCGGCCCTCCATCTCCACCGCCGGCCCCGCCCCCGGCCCTCCATCTCCACTGCCGGCCCCGCCCTCACCCCTCCATCTCCACCGCCGGCCCCACCCCCACCCCTCCATCTCCACCACCGGCCCCACCCCCGGCCCTCCATCTCCACCCCTGGCCCCACCCCCGGCCCTCCATCTCCACCGCCGGCCCCGCCCCCGGCCCTCCATCTCCACTGCCAGCCCCGCCCTCACCCCTCCATCTCCACCGCTGGCCCCACTCGCGGCCCTCCATCTCCACCACCGGCCCCACCCCCGGCCCTCCATCTCCACCCCTGGCCCCACCCCCGGCCCTCCATCTCCACCGCCGGCCCCGCCCCCGGCCCTCCATCTCCACTGCCAGCCCCGCCCTCACCCCTCCATCTCCACCGCCGGCCCCGCCCCCGGCCCTCCATCTCCACCGCCGGCCCCGCCCTCACCCCTCCATCTCCACCGCCGGCCCCGCCCCCGGCCCTCCATCTCCACCACCGGCCCCACCCCTCCATCTCCACCACCGGCCCCGCCCCCACCCCTCCATCTCCACCACCGGCCCCACCCCTCCATCTCCACCGCCGGCCCCACCCCTCCATCTCCACCGCCGGCCCCGCCCCCGGCCCTCCATCTCCACCCCTGGCCCCACCCCCGGCCCTCCATCTCCACCCCGGGCCCCACCCCCGCCCCTCCATCTCCACCGCCGGCCCCCCCCCGTCCTTCCAGCCTCCTGGCCGCCCACCCCTACCAGGTGGCTCAGCTGCTCCTGCTCATTTGACTCCTGCTCCGGCTCGGCCTCTTGCTGCCCGTAGGCCACCTGCGCCTGCTTCAGAGCCACCACCACGAAGGCCGTGAGCGACACGACCCTCTGCTGCCCCCCGACACCGCCCTGGGGAGAGAAGGGGGGTGAGCGTGCGAGGGACGCTGGGAGCTGTGCGCGCCCTGTCTCCTGCCCCCCACCGTGGGCCTCGGGGGGCAATGGAGTGGTGCCGGGGCAGGTACAAAGGTGAGCACGCCCCTGTGCATTCACCCCTGGGGGCGTGCGGGCTGCGTGCAAATCCACGCGGGCACGGCGTGAGGGGCAGCCAGCTCGGAGCATGCACAGACAGCAAGTGTGCACGTGCAAATCTGCACCCCACAACTCTGCCCCGCAAGGGGCGCGCCAAGGGCCAAATGAGGGTGCCCGGAGGCCGTGTGCAGCTGCAGCACCCGAGTCTGGGGCCAGGGAAGGTGGGTGCACCAGAGGGCAGGCAGACGGAAGTGTCAATTCTTGCACCACTCGGGGGTCTCTGGGGGTCTGTCTACACTAGCACCCTAGTTCGAACTAGGGAGGCTAATGTAGGCATTCGAAGTTGCAAATGAAGCCCGGGATTTAAATATCCCGGGCTTTATTTGCATCTTGCCGGGCAGGCGCCATTTTTAAATGCCCTTAGTTCGAACTCCGTGCCCGCGGCTACACGCGGCACGGAGTAGGTAGTTCGAATTAGGATCTCTAATTCGAACTACCGGTACTCCTCACACACACACACACACACTCTCCTAATTCGAACTACCTACTCCGTGCCGCGTGTAGCCGCGGGCACGGAGTTCGAACTAAGGGCATTTAAAAATGGCGCCCGCCCGGCAAGATGCAAATGAAGCCCGGGATATTTAAATCCCCGGCTTCATTTGCAACTTCGAATGCCTACATTAACCTCCCTAGTTCGAACTAGGGTGGCAGTGTAGACATACCCAGGGAGTGTGAAAACATCCCAGCAGGGCCCCGGCGCTAACCCACTGGTGCACGCTACGAGCTCTGGATTTTGCACATGTGGACGGGGTAAAATTACTCCTGCACACGCTGCGCTGCAAGTGTGAGTTTGCACTATGGCAATGAGTGTGCGAGGGGGTGCGTGCAACGTGCAAGTCCCCTGTGCGCTGTGGATGTGCAAGAGGAGCAATGCGACTCAACAGCAAGCATGGGAGTGCAGTTGTGCAATACCCCAACCAGCGTGGAAAGGCTGGACATGCAACGTTCAGTGCGTGGAGGGAGACACGTGTGCAATGGATGTAGGTGAATGTGTAACAGGTGGGAGAGTCTGATGTGGACCAAGTGTGCAAATTCTTGTGCAAGTCATTGTAAAGTGCTCAGGAGCAGTGTGAAAGGCAGCGGTATGGGAGGGTGGGTGTGCAAATGAAAGTGAACAGGCCAGGGTTGGGATCCGGTGTGTCTGGTTAGGGAGTGCATGGCACAGGGACGGGCGTGTGAATGCGTGAAAGTGATGATACACGGCAAAGGCAAGCGTGTGAGGCAGTGTGCAATCCAGCCACAAGCGTGCAAAGGGGGGCACAGGCAGTGGTTAGCGTGCGAGGGAAGAGCACAGGCAGTGGCGAGCGTGCAAGGGGGAGCACAGGCAGGATCAAGTGTGCGAGGGGAGAGCACAGGCAGTGGTGAGCATGCGAGGGGATCGTGCAGGCAGCAGCCAGCGTGTGAGGACACGGGGGGCGAGGGCGACGTCACCTGCATCTCCCGGTGGATGACGGGACACGGGTCGCGGAAGGAGCCGTCGGGCTGTTGGTTTCCCAGCAGCCACGTCACCGACTGTCGGATCCCAGTGTCATCCACCTCCTGGTACTGCCGGGAGAGCGCCAGGACCTTCACCACGAACGCCGTCAGCCTGCGGGGGCCCGGGTCAGGGCGGGCACAGACCTCCAGCTGCCTCCCTGCCCCCCCAGCCATCTCCCCGCCCTTCCCCTGGGAACCCCCCAGCCCTGAACCCCCCTGGCCGCCTCCCCACCCTTCCCCTTGGAACGGGAAACAGCCCCCCCCCCCCACACACACACATAAGCCCCGGTCCCCCCACAAACCCCTCAGCCCTGGATCCCCCCCACACGGACCCTCCCAGCCATCTCCCCGCTCCATGGAGCTCCTGGCTCTGGTTTCCCCCTCAGCCCTGGGACCGCCAAGTGCCCCTCCCCACCAGCCACCGGCTCCCGACTCACCAGGTGCTGCTGGGCCGGTGCAGCCAGGCCCCGTAGGACCCGTTGGTCTTGCGGAAGGTCAGGATCCGTTCGTAGCCTGCGGGGGGAACAGGGGGTTCATCCCTTGTGCTGCCCACTGCACCCTCGTGCGCCGGCCTGGGGCGTGCGGGGGAGGGAGGGAGGGAGGAGCAGGGGTGTGCGAAGGGGGAGCCGTGCACGGGGGCTGCACACGCATGTGCAAAGGCTGGCAGATGGCCCACAGTGGCGGGGGGTGGCGGGTGCTGCTGCCTGCCCCGTGGACCCCACTCACCCTCCCTGGTCCCCAGCGCGCTCACCCTTCCTCAGGTTCTCCAGCCCTTCCTCCTTGCGCTCAGCTTGCAGCTGGGCCCACTGCTCCGTCTCGTCCAGGTAGCGCATGGCGTACAGCCCCGGCGCCATGTAGATCATGGTCTGCTCCGCGCAGCCCTGCGGGACCCGCAGCAGCCCCGCCACCCCCTTGGCCGAGAGCGAGTTCGCCAGCGTGTCCACCGCCTCGTCGGCTGCGCCCCCGGGAGAGAGCGAGAGAGCGTCACCGTGCGGGGACAGTGACAGACTCAGCGTCAGCGCCCCACAGGCACACCGCACTGGGACAGTGACAGACACACCAGCACCACCCCGCACGCACACCGCGCCAGGACACAGACAGACACAGCGTCACCGCCCCACACGCACACCGCGCCGGGACGGTGACAGACTCAGCGTCACCACCCCGCGTGCACACCACACAAGGACACAGACAGACACAGCATCGCCGCACCGCAAGCACAGCGACAGACACAGCGTCACTGCCCCGCACGCACACCGCGCCGGGACAGTGACAGACACAGCGTCACCGCCGTACAGGCACACCGCACCGGGACACAGACAGACACAGCATCACCGCCCCACAGGCACACCGCGCCGGGACAGTGACAGACACAGCGTCACCGCCGTACAGGCACACCGCGCCGGGACACAGACAGACACAGCGTCACCGCCGTACAGGCACACCGCGCCGGGACAGTGACAGACACAGCGTCACCGCCGTACAGGCACACCGCGCCGGGACACAGACAGACACAGCGTCACCGCCCCACAGGCACACCGCGCCGGGACAGTGACAGACACAGCGTCACCGCCCCACAGGCACACCGCGCCGGGACAGTGACAGACACAGCGTCACCGCCCCACAGGCACACCGCGCCGGGACAGTGACAGACACAGCGTCACCGCCCCACAGGCACACCGCGCCGGGACACAGACAGACACAGCGTCACCGCCGTACAGGCACACCGCGCCGGGACAGTGACAGACACAGCGTCACCGCCGTACAGGCACACCGCGCCGGGACAGTGACAGACACAGCGTCACCGCCGTACAGGCACACCACGCCGGGACAGTGACAGACACAGCGTCACTGCCGTACAGGCACACCGCGCCGGGACAGTGACAGACACAGCGTCACCGCCCCACAGGCACACCGCGCCGGGACACAGACAGACACAGCGTCACCGCCCCACAGGCACACCGCGCCGGGACACAGACAGACACAGCGTCACCGCCCCACAGGCACACCGCGCCGGGACACAGACAGACACAGCGTCACCGCCGTACAGGCACACCGCACCGGGACAGTGACAGACACAGCGTCACCGCCGTACAGGCACACTGCACCGGGACACAGACAGACACAGCGTCACCGCCCCGCACGCACACCGCGCCGGGACACAGACAGACACAGCGTCACCGCCGTACAGGCACACCGCACCGGGACAGTGACAGACACAGCGTCACCGCCGTACAGGCACACTGCACCGGGACACAGACAGACACAGCGTCACCGCCCCGCACGCACACCGCGCCGGGACACAGACAGACACAGCGTCACCGCCCCACACGCACACCGCGCCGGGACAGAGAGACAGAAGCCGGCAAAGGAGGGGGAGCTGCGCGCAGGGCTGGGGTGTGTCGCTGGGCGTGTGAGCGACTCTGGCCCGCTGGGCTGCCCTGGCTGCTCCTGGCCCCGTGCCGCATGTCTGGTGAGGGGCCTGCCCCAGCCCCATGGCGCTGACCCAGAATGGACCCCCGTGTCTGGGAGGCCTCCCTGCGAGGCGGGGCCAGCGTGGGCACCACGGTGACTGGTGAGCCGCCCCCCCATCTTCTCTCTCTCGCCCCCTTCCTGCTCCAGCCTGGGCTGCCTCGCGCAAAGGGGTCTGGCCCTTCGGGGGGGAGACGGGGGGAAGGGGGTGGCTTGTGCGACCGCTGGCAGGCCGGTGTGGGGAGAAGCTCTCTGCTTGGCTGGGTGGGGGCTCATGCCCCATCCGGGGCTGGGGCTGCCCCGCCGTGTCCGCAAGCCCCCGGAGCACCCCCGGGGCAGAGGGGAGGGGGAGGGGGAGGGGGAGGGGACGGGTGTGGGGGAGGGGTCTCTCACTTGTCACACGGATGCTCATCTTGGATTCCCCTTGGGGCACGGCGTTGGGGGGCAGCTCCCCTGGGATCTCCAGCTGGCGGCTGTGCAAGACTGTGGAGCAGAGGGTGTCAGGCAGGAACCCAGCAGCCCCCCACCCGCCCCACATAGACACCCCCCTATCCCCAGTTGCCCCAGACACTTCGACAACCCACCTGTCCCCCACCGACACCCCCGATTCCCCCTCCGGCTCCCCTCAGTGACACCCCCACCTCCTCCTGCCCCCCACCGACACCCCGATTCCCCTTCCGGCTCCCCTCAGTGACACCCCCACCTCCCCCTGCCCCGCATCGACACCCCCGATTCCCCCTCCGGCTCCCCTCAGTGACACCCCCACCTCCCCCTGCTCCCCACCGACACCCCCGATTCCCCCTCCAGCTCCCCTCAGTGACACCCCCCACCTCTGGCCTGCTCCTGCCCCCCCCAGACATCCCTGAGCCCCCATCCCCCTTCCCCCTCCCAGGGGTCACCCACCTTCAGAATCCAACTCGTAGTTAATCTCCTGCACCTGGGTGGCACCTTCGCTCTGGGGGTGAGATGGGGGGTCAGCTCGGTCCCAATACGGGGGGGAGGGGCAGAGGGAAAAGGAGCAGGTGGGGGAGGGGAGGAAGCGACAGGATGGGGAGGGGGGGCAGGCAAGAAGAGCGGTGGGGGAGGGGCAGAGGGGAGGGGCAGGCAGGAGCTCTGTGGGGCTCACCCCCCCCTCACCTCCACACGCAGGCTCCGCTGGATGCTGTCCCCGAGCCCCCAGGGCCCCACGGCCGTCACGGTGATGGGGATCTCGGCGGCCCCCATGGGCACCACGGCGAAGGGCACAGCCAGCGCCCCCTGGGCCGGCACCAGCACGGCCTGTTTGCGCACCCGGCCCCCCGTCGCCGGCGAGCACAGCCCCTCCCGGCGCACCAGCTCCACCGAGACCTGCGGGAGACCAGCCCTGAGCGGGAGGGGCACCGGCAGGGCTGGGGGTGGGAATGAGGGGAGCAGCTGAGAGGGGCTGGGCTGGGTGCAAGGGGCGGGCGCGAGGGGCGCAGCTGGAGGGTATGGGGGGCTGGGAGTGAGGAGGGCGCGTGGGGGCGGGAGTGGGGCATGGCTGAGAGGGTGTGGGGGTGCAGGAGTGAGGGCGTGGCTGGGGGCCGCGGCAGGCAGGACTAAGGGGCATGGCTGAGGGTGTGGGGGGGCTGGGAGTGAGGGGGCGCATGGGGGCGGGAGTGGGGCACGGCTGAGAGGGTGTGGGGGTGCAGGAGTGAGGGCGTGGCTGGGGGCCGCGGCAGGCAGGACTAAGGGGCATGGCTGGGGGTGTGGGGGGGCTGGGAGTGAGGGGGCGCATGGGGGCGGGAGTGGGGCACGGCTGAGAGGGTGTGAGGCTGCAGGAGTGAGGGGCGTGGCTGGGGGCCGCGGCAGGCAGGACTAAGGGGCATGGCTGGGGGTGTGGGGGGGCGGAAGTGAGGGGGGCGCGTGGGGGCGGGAGTGGGGCACGGCTGAGAGGGTGTGGGGGTGCAGGAGTGAGGCGCGTGGCTGGGGGCCGTGCGGGGGTGCAGAAGTGAGGGGCGTGGCTGGGGGCCATGGCAGGCAGGACTAAGGGGCATGGCTGAGGGTGTGGGGGGGGCGGGAGTGAGGGGGGCGCGTGGGGGCGGGAGTGGGGCACGGCTGAGAGGGTATGGGGGTGCAGGAGTGAGGCGCGTGGCTGGGGGAGTCATGGGGGGGGGCCGTGCCGGGCGGGGCGGGGGGGGCGGCCGGGGGCCCTCACGTTGACAGGCTGCTCCCGGTAGTTGTACAGCACCGGGCGCAGCTCCAGCTGCTCGAAGCGCTTGACAGCGTAGGGCAGTCGCAGCGAGACGTGGAAATCCTGGAAGACGCGGACGCTGACCGGGTCGGAGACGCAGATCCCTGCGGGGCAGAGCCAGTCAGTGGGGGGGGGGGGCGGACGGGGAAACAAGTGGCGGGGCACTGGGGGGATGGATGGATGGGAGGGACAGACAGGCGAACAGACGGGCAGGGGAATGGACAGAAGGATGGGTGGGGGATGGACAGACCAGGGAAACAAACAGGCGGAGAAGGACAATAGGCCGGGGGGACGGACGGGCGGGGGACGGACAATCGGGCAAGGGACGGACGGGGGGACAGACGGGCGGGGGACGGACAATCGGGCAGGGGACGGACGGGGGAACAGACGGGCGGGGGACGGACAATCGGGCAAGGGACGGACGGGGGGACAGACGGGCGGGGGACGGACAATCGGGCAGGGGACGGACGGGGGAACAGATGGGCGGGGGACGGACAATCGGGCAGGGGACGGACGGGGGAACAGACGGGCGGGGGACGGACAATCGGGCAGGGGACGGACGGGGGAACAGACGGGCGGGGGACGGACAATCGGGCAGGGGACGGACGGGGGAACAGACGGGCGGGCGACGGACAATCGGGCAGGGGACGGACGGGGGAACAGACGGGCGGGGGACGGACAATCGGGCAGGGGACGGACGGGGGAACAGACGGGCGGGGGACGGACAATCGGGCAGGGGACGGACGGGGGGACAGACGGGCGGGGGACGGACAATCGGGCAGGGGACGGACGGGGGGACAGACGGGCGGGGGACGGACAATCGGGCAGGGGACGGACGGGGGAACAGACGGGCGGGGGACGGACAATCGGGCAGGGGACGGACGGGGGAACAGACGGGCGGGGGACGGACAATCGGGCAGGGGACGGACGGGGGAACAGACGGGCGGGCGACGGACAATCGGGCAGGGGACGGACGGGGGAACAGACGGGCGGGGGACGGACAATCGGGCAGGGGACGGACGGGGGGACAGACGGGCGGGGGACGGACAATCGGGCAGGGGACGGACGGGGGGACAGACGGGCGGGGGACGGACAATCGGGCAGGGGACGGACGGGGGGACAGACGGGCGGGGGACGGACAATCGGGCAGGGGACGGACGGGGGGACAGACGGGCGGGGGACGGACAATCGGGCAGGGGACGGACGGGGGGACAGACGGGCGGGGGACGGACAATCGGGCAGGGGACGGACGGGGGGACAGACGGGCGGGGGACGGACAATCGGGCAGGGGACGGACGGGGGGACAGACGGGCGGGGGACGGACAATCGGGCAGGGGACGGACGGGGGGACAGACGGGCGGGGGACGGACAATCGGGCAGGGGACGGACGGGGGAACAGACGGGCGGGGGACGGACAATCGGGCGGGGGACGGACGGGGGAACAGACGGGCGGGGGACGGACAATCGGGCGGGGGACGGACGGGGGAACAGACGGGCGGGGGACGGACAATCGGGCAGGGGACGGACGGGGGAACAGACGGGCGGGGGACGGACAATCGGGCAGGGGACGGACGGGGGGACAGACGGGCGGGGGACGGACAATCGGGCAGGGGACGGACGGGGGAACAGACGGGCGGGGGACGGACAATCGGGCAGGGGACGGACGGGGGGACAGACGGGCGGGGGACGGACAATCGGGCAGGGGACGGACGGGGGGACAGACGGGCGGGGGACGGACAATCGGGCAGGGGACGGACGGGGGAACAGACGGGCGGGGGACGGACAATCGGGCAGGGGACGGACGGGGGAACAGACGGGCGGGGGACGGACAATCGGGCAGGGGACGGACGGGGGAACAGACGGGCGGGGGACGGACAATCGGGCGGGGGACGGACGGGGGAACAGACGGGCGGGGGACGGACAATCGGGCAGGGGACGGACGGGGGAACAGACGGGCGGGGGCTCCGGATGCCCTGGTGCCTTGAGAAGGGGACGCCATGGGCCAGGCCGAACAGCTTGCGGCGATACTTTTGGGGCACCACCAGCTGCCGCTGGAGCCCCCATCCCCCCACCTTCCCGGGGGGAGCCATTCCCGGTTCAGAGATCCCCGCTCCCACCGGAACCTCTCCTGGCCGCCTCCCCCAGGGCCTGAGCCGCGCCCGGGTCCCTCAGGGTCCGTAAGGAGGGATCCGCCTGCCCCTCGGCCTGGAATTCAGCCACTGGGGCTGGGACAGGGCCCTGATCCCCTGCACTGCCTGGGTCCGGAGTCCCAGCCTGGCCCGACTCCATGTCTGCTGGGATGGGGCCCTGCACCCCTGCCGGGAGCCCTCCTGTGGGTCAGGGTCTCCAGCCCCTCGCTGCCTCTGGCTATGGACAGTGACCAGGGTCTTCCTCTAGGTCCCCCCCCATCAGCACCTCCGTGGGCAAGTGCCAGTGACCCCCCACTTCCTTGGGGCCCTCCTTGGCCCCTGTGACGGCGAGTCGGGGTTCCCCGATCCTGCGCCCCCGGAGCAGCAAGAACAGACTCCGCCAGCCGTAGAACAGGGGGGTTTTATTGTCCCTCCAGGATGCAGCCCAGCACAGACGTGGGGTGATCACAGGATTCAGGGCCAGGATGTTTCAGACCCCTCGGGTTAGGGTCCATCACCCCTCACCCCCCGCCCCAGCACCCTCAGTCTGTCTCCCTCATGGCTCCAGCCCCAGAGGGCCCCTTCCCCCCAACACTCACTTCCTTTGTTCAGCCTCTTCCCGTAACTTGTAGAACTGGTTTTAGCCACTGCCCTGGGGCGGTAAGGCCCCCCCCCCCCGGGCCGCGCTTACAGACAGCCACTAGTAGGGGTCCCCCACAGCCCAAGCACCGCAACCAGCAAGGGACTGGCACTACATCACAGGGGGACTGGGGGGGGGACTGACCATTGAGGCTTGACATGCTGACAGCCTGGATCTCCCAGGTGGTGATGGAGTCGGGTACCACGTGGTTCTGCCTGTGGGAGACAGAAGGGGGCGGGGTGTCAGTTGGGGGGGGGCAGAAGAGCTGCTTGGAGGTGTGAAGCAGTGGGGAGTTTTAGGGGTTTGGTGGGGCTGCATGCAGAGGGGCGCTCAGTGCCTGGATGTGACTGGTTCAATGTGACAAGGGGAGGGAGTTTTGAGGGTTCGGGGGGGCTGCATGCAGAGGGGCGCTCAGTGCCTGGATGTTACTGGTCAATGTGACAAGGGGAGGGAGTTTTGGGGGTTCAGGGGGCTGCATGCAGAGGGGCGCTCAGTGCCCGGATGTTACTGGTCTATGTGACAAGGGGGAGGGAGTTTTGGGGGTTCAGGGGGGCTGCATGCAGAGGGGCGCTCAGTGCCTGGATGTTACTGGTTCAATGTGACAAGGGGAGGGAGTTTTGGGGATTCAGGGGGCTGCATGCAGAGGGGCGCTCAGTGCCTGGATGTTACTGGTCAATGTGACAAGGGGAGGGAGCTTTGGGTGTTCGGGGGGCTGCATGCAGAGGGGTGCTCAGTGCCTGGATGTTACTGGTTCAATGTGACAAGGGGAGGGAGTTTTGGGGATTCAGGGGGCTGCATGCAGAGGGGCCTCAGTGCCTGGATGTTACTGGTCAATGTGACAAGGGGGAGGGAGTTTGGGGGGGTCGGGGGGCTGCATGCAGAGGGGCGCTCATTGCCTGGATGTTACTGGTCAATGTGACAAGGGGGAGGGAGTTTTGAGGGTTTGGGGGGCTGCATGCAGAGGGGCGCTCAGTGCCTGGATGTTACTGGTTAATGTGACAAGGGGGAGGGAGTTTTGGGGGTTCAGGGGGGCTGCATGCAGAGGGGCGCTCAGTGCCTGGATGTTACTGGTTAATGTGACAAGGGGGAGGGAGTTTTGGGGGGTCGGGGGGCTGCATGCAGAGCGGCGCTCAGTGCCTGGCTGTTACTGGTTAATGTGACAAGGGGGAGGGAGTTTTGGGGGGTCGGGGGGCTGCATGCAGAGGGGCGCTCAGTGCCTGGCTGTTACTGGTTAATGTGACAAGGGGGGGAGTTTGTTGTTTCAGGGAACAGCCCAGAACTGGAGCCGGCGTCTGGTGCCCTGGTGCCCCGGCCCCGCTCAGAGGACACGGCCGGGTCCGGCAGACGCCAGACAAGGGGCGGCAGAGGGAGGTCCCGGCGACCGGCCCAGCGGGTCCCAGCGAGGGGAGAACACTGGACGGGGAGGGGGGCGGAGAAGAGGGGCCCAGGTGACCCTGTTACCTGGAGCAAAGACACTGGGTGGGGGAGGGGCTGTTGCTGGGGGTATTGGGGGCTCTGCTGGGAGACGGGGGCTGTTTTGGGGGGCTGAGGGCAGAGCAGGCAGGACTCAGCTGGCTGCGGGGCCGGGGGCCAGGCCGACAGGCCTGAGGGATCCGTTGCTGTTCCACCCTCCATAACCCTCCTGCTGGGTGCTGGCTGGGAGTGGCTCTGGGCTGGGGAACAGGGCTGGGCTAGTCCCTCTGGGAGGGGAGGCCCCAGGGGTCCAGAGGGAGGGGACCCCCCCAAGGAGGCTCATGGCAGAGGCGGATGGGTGGACACCCCAGGTGAGAGGGGCCCCCCAAGAGAGGGTGGGGGTCCCGCCCAGGAGCCGAGGGGCCAAGTGTGGGCACCACCTGTGAGCCGTGACAGGAGGCACATGGGGGAAGGGCTGGGAATTAGGGGCGCCTGGGGGGGGGGAAGGGTGATACTGAGGGGAGGGGTACCCCAGGAGGAGTGGGGGGAGGTTTTTTGCCATGGGGGAGGGGCACACATGGAGAAGCGAGGGAGGGGCCAGGAGGAGTGGGGAAGGGTTGATCCTGTGGGGGAGGGGCCAAGTGGCAGGGGAGGGGCACCCCAGAGGGAGGGCTGACTCTGCAGGGGAGGGGAACCCCGGAGGGAGAGGGGGGAGGGCTGATGCTGCGGGGGAAAGGTGGGTGGTGGAGGAGGGGGGCCCGGGAGGGAGAGGGGGAGGGCTGATGCTGCGGGGGAAAGGTGGGTGGTGGAGGAGGGGGGCCCGGGAGGGAGAGGGGGAGGGCTGATGCTGCGGGGGAAAGGTGGGTGGTGGAGGAGGGGGGCCCGGGAGGGAGAGGGGGAGGGCTGATGCTGCGGGGGAGGGGCGGGCGGCGCGGGAGGGGCGCCCCGGGGCGCTGACCGGCTGCTGCGCTCCAGGGTGATGGTTTTCCAGAGCCAGCTCTCAGGGAAGACGCTCCGGGTCTGCACCGAGTCGTCATCGAAGAAATTGTCCTCGTCCTCCTCCGCGTTCACTGTGCAGGGCGGAGCCGGGGGGGGGGGGGGTCAGCCATGGGGGGGAGACCCCAGAGCACAGCTCCTCCCCTGCTCTCTCCCTCCAGCCCCCACGGACAGGACCCCCCTTTCCCCGACCCCCCCGTTGCATCCCTTCCCTGAACCCCTCCCCCGTGCGGCGCGCCCCAGAGGTTACCGGGGGGCCCGGTGCAGTGCGGGGGCCCAGAGCACCCTCCCCAGTGCCCAGGAGCCCTGGCGCCCAGCCCCCTCCCCCAGGGCAGGACCCCAGCAGCTGGGCTCACCCCGGGCCAGCCCCCCGGAGCTCCAGGCCCGGCGGCGGAGCCGGGTGGCGAAGTGGCAGCAGTCGAGGAAGACGGTCTTGCAGCGGGCGGCGTCGGGGCCCTGGATCCGCGTCGCTCGCTGCTCGCACGTCCGGCGCATCGGCACCCGCGTCATCCCGTCCCGACAGCAGCGCTGAGCCTCCGGGTTGTCCTTGTACTGCGCGGCTGGGGGCGAAGCGTCAGAGCCTCGAGCAGGGGCCGTGGGGCAGAGCTTGTGGGGGCAGCAGGAGGCCGGAGCCCAGAGGGTCTGTCTCGGATGCAGTGGGGCTGTGAATGCCCAGCCCCCGGGCACGAAGGGGTCAAACACAGGGGTTGGCCGGGGGGCCGGGAGAGCCAAGCGAGAGAGAGGGATGAAACCAGAACTGGACGCAGGCCGCCCGCCTGCTTTCTGTGGGGGGAGAGAAAACCCAGGCGTGGAGAGACGCCGGCGGATTGAAACCCAGGCAGGACTCCCGCGCCGCCAAGGAACTCGGGGCACGGAAGTGACCGGACCCCGTGAAAAGTGGAAGGAAGCACCAGGGACAAGTGAATCCAGTTGTGCGCACGGTCATTTTTCTTGACTTGGGGGGCCGGTTTGAACTGCTCCGTGGGAATCTCTGCCTCCCCGCCGGGTCCTGATCCGGTTCCTTAGTGCCCTGTGACACCCAGCACCCAAGGGCGCAATCTCCAGTTTCTCTTTCCTTTTGTAATAGACACGTCCCTTCTGTTCCCGTCTCCTGCGCCCGGGGAGGCCTGGCTGGATCTGCAGGCCACCGCCTGAGGGGCCGGCCCCCCGAGACCCTGGCTCGCTTTCCTCTTGTCTTTTTTCAAGCCTTTCTAGGGGCGGGGGGTGCCCCTAGGGGTGGGCTCCAGTGTCCCCCCTGGGTTTTAGGGATCAGAAGCACTGGAGGGTGGCCACGACCCCCCCAATCCATGCCTGGTGATTCTGGGCCTGAAGAAGCAAAGGGGCTTTTTTCCTTTTCGGCTCTTTGCTGCTCCATATCCAGAGGGGGCAGTTGTGAGCCGGTGGGTCCGCAGCACCCGGATGGGCAGGGGGGCTGGCTGGGTGCATGGGGGGAGCAGGGCTGGGGGGAGGGGACAGGCACAGGTGTGAGGGGATGCTACCCCCTTGGCAGAGGCCCCCTTCCTCCCCACACTCACCCCTCTCGCGGATCTGCACCTGGAAGTCCAGCGAGCGCTTCCTACGCCGGGCGCCCTGCCCGCAGCCGGCCCCTAGGGTGCAAAGAACATGGGGGGTCAAACTGGGGCAGGCCACAGCCCCCCAGCCCCTGCCGGGTCCCCGAGGGACCCCCCCCTCCTCCTGCCCCGTCTCACCCTTCCGCAGCGGGCTCTCCAGCTTCTCCACGCGAAGGGCCAGGCCGGCGTCTCCGAAGACCCCCAAGGCATCGGCCCCACCGCCCGGCGAGCAGCCCAGGTCGTAGCTGTCCATGGCCGCGAACACCTGGGGGCGGGGCAGAGAAGTTGGGGGCGGGGCAGAGAAGTTGGGGGCGGGGCAGAGAAGCCGGCAGCAGACGGAAAGGGGGAGGGTCATTCTCCCATCGGGTCCCTTTGGCCACGCCCATGATCACCCAATTCCCTGGCCATTGACTGTTCGGGGTCACAGGTCACCCGAGGGGTCGAGGGTCAGACCCAAGTGGTAGGGGTGAGGCCGGGGCCAGCGGCCCTTAGACTCAGGCTGTGACTGGCCAATCGGGGGCACAGGTCCAGCTAGGGGGTCAGAGGTCAAACCCAAGGGGCCAACAACCATCTGCTCCTAATGGGTTGGCCACGCTAAGTGGTCTAGGCATAGAGGTCATAGGTCAAGAAACGGGCTCATAGAATGAGGCAAAGAGGTCATAGGTCGAGCAGAGAGCTCATAGGTTGAGGCAGAGAGGTCGTAGGTCAAGAAATGGGGTCGTAGGTCGAGGCAGAGAGGTCATAGGTCAAGAAATAGGGTTGTAGGTCAAGGCAGAAAGGTCATAGGTCAAGAAATGGGGCTGTAGGTCAAGGCAGAAAGGTCATAGGTCAAGAAATGGGGTCGTAGGTCGAGGCAGAGAGGTCATAGGTCAATAAATGGGGTCATACGGTGAGGCAGAGAGGTCATAGGTCAAGAAATAGGGTCGTAGGTCAAGGCAGAAAGGTCATAGGTCAAGAAATGGGGTCGTAGGTTGAAGCAGAGAGGTCATAGGTCAAGGAATGGGGTCATACGGTGAGGCAGAGAGGTCATAGGTCGAGACAGAGAGGTCATAGGTCAAGAAATAGGGTCATAGGTCGAGGCAGAAAGGTCATAGGTCAAGAAATAGGGCCATAGGGTGAGGCAAACAGGTTGTAGGTCGAGGCAGAGAGGCCATAGGTTGAGACAGAGATGTCATAGGTCAAGAAATGGGGTCGTAGGTCAAGGCAGAGAGGTCATAGGTCAAGAAATAGGGTCATAGGGTGAGGCAAACAGGTCGTAGGTCGAGGCAGAGAGGTCGTAGGTCAAGAAATGGGGTTGTAGGTCGAAGCAGAGAGGTCATAGGTCAAGAAATGGGGTCATACGGTGAGGCAGAGAGGTCATAGGTCAAGACAGAGAGGTCATAGGTCAAGAAATGGGGTGATAGGTTGAGTCAAAGAGATCGTAGGTCAAGAAATGGGGTTGTAGGTCGAGGCAGAGAGGTCATAGGTCAATAAATGGGGCCATACGGTGAGGCAGAGAGGTCATAGGTCAAGAAATAGGGTCGTAGGTCAAGGCAGAAAGGTCATAGGTCAAGAAATAGGGCCATAGGGTGAGGCAAACAGGTCGTAGGTCGAGGCAGAGAGGCCATAGGTCAAGACAGAGAGGTCATAGGTCAAGAAATAGGGTCATAGGGTGAGGCAAACAGGTCGTAGGTCGAGGCAGAGAGGTCGTAGGTCACAGCCAGCAGACCACTGGCCCGTAGCCCTACGTGGTTCAGTGTCACAAGCGTGTGGACCGGAGCCAGTCCCGTGTAATCCGCTCGCAAGGTGGCTTGGGCGCGCCCGGCCAGGGCCCCCGGCACCACCCTTGGCCGCCCGGCCTGGCCCCTCATGAGCCTCGCAGCCGGGGGTGGTGCCGGGGGCGGGGGGGGCCATGGCCCGGCCGGGGGCGCTCAGAGCTGGGGAGGGGGCTGAGCCGTACCTTGGCGGCCGTGAAGCGGTGCTGCCGGTTCACCACGTAGACGGCCGAGTCGACGGCCACCAGGGAGACGGAGGCGGGGGTGTCGGTGACCACGGAGAACTGGAGCATGCCGTGGGGGGGCAGCTCCCTGCTGCCTGGGTCCAGCTGCAGTTCCAGCTGTGGGTGGAGGGCAGAGTTAAGGGGATTCACCCCACACCCTCCCCAGGCACTTCCTCGCTGCCCCATGCCCCACCCACCACACTGCACCTCACCCACCCCAAACTCTGCCCCACACATTCCCCAAAACGCACAGGGCACCCACCCCTCCTCCCCTCACTGCCCCACACCTCTGCCCTCCCCGCACTGTGTTACCTTCCCCTTGCAGCTGTCCAGCACGTCCACCCACAGCGAGTTGGACACCACCTCCTCGCCGACCCGGTAAAAGGCCACGAGCCGGAAGGCTGGCACCAGATCAGCCATGATGGGGATGGAGACCACGGTGAAGGGCGTCCGGGCCACGGCGTGTGCCGCCACGATGGAGCCCCTGTGCAGGACCTGCCGGCAGAGACCCACAGCTACCCCATGGCCCCAGGGTGATGCTAGGGGGCAGGCATAAGGGCACTTGGGGGACACCGAAGGGCGATGGGGGATGCTGGGTGCACCAGGAGGCAATGGGGGGTGCTAGAGGGTAGTGGGGGCACAGAGGGCGGGGGCGCTAGGGGGCAAAGACGGTGGGGAGGCAGTGGGGGGCGGCAGGGGAAGGCAGAGGGCGGGGGCGCCGGGGAGGGCGCCGGGGAGGGCACCGGGGGGGGGCGGGGGCACTCACCATGTAGTAGAAGTGGGAGAAGCTGCCGGGCCCGAGGGCCTTGAGAGTCACGGGGAGCGACTGGCCGGTCCGGACGACGCCCGAGAACTGGGTGTCCAGCAGCAGGTAGTTCCCACTGTCCGAGCGGACCGCCGCCACCTGCAGGGTCCCCTCCCCCGGGCTCCTCTCCCCCGCTACCACCTGTGGGGGGTACGGCTCAGGGGAGTGTCCAGCCCTGCCCCCTTCCCCCAAGCCTTCCCCACCCCCGTCAAGCATCCCCCTCCTTCCTTCACCCGCCCCCCACCCCAATCCCTCCCTGCCCGCTCCTGCCCCCCATCCTGGCCGCGCCTCCCCCAGGCGGTACCTTCACGGTGAGGGCGCTGGCTCCGGGACCCGGGTTGAGGGGGAAGATCACGGCCCCGTTCTCGTCTGCTGTCAGCCGGCTCTCGGGGTGCGAGGGGCCCCCCGACACCTGGGCTGAGATCCGCACAGGGACGCGGCGGGCCGGGGAGCCGTCCGCCAAGGTGATGTGGGCCTGGGGGGGGCAGATGGGACCGTGGGGGAGGCAGCTACAAAGAGCCCCCAGTGGGCAGAGCCCAGGTCCCCCCAGCCCCCAATGCCCCTCATTAATCCCTGCCCATCCCCCGCCCCAAAGCCTCCGCCCCAATGCCCCCCACCCTGACCCTCCATCCCCACCCCCGGCTGTGCCCCCAGCCCCCACCAGCACGAGGAAGGGGGCCCCGGGGACGAAGTGCCGTTTGGTCTGCGACAGGTCCACGCTGTAGGGAGACGTCACGAACTTCACCGTGCTCAGCTCCTGCTCCTCCATCTCCCCGCCTGTGTGGGGGGGGGCACTGTCAATGGGGGGTGCTGCCCCGGGACACCACAGCCCGCTAGAGAGGCCAGGCCCCGCCCCATTCACACCCCCCTGAGCCAGCCAGGCCCCACCCCATTCCCCGCCCCTCCCCCGTGCCAGCCAGGCCCCGCCCCATTCACGCCCCCCTGAGCCAGCCAGGCTCCGCCCCATTCCCCGCCCCCCCAGAGCCAGCCAGGCCCTGCCCCATTCCCCGCCCCCCCCCAGAGCCAGCCAGGCCCGGGTGGGAGCCGGTGCCCCCTGGGGGTTCAGGCCCCGCCCACTCACTAGCAGTCTCGAGGAAGGTCACCGCGATGTAGAGGTTGGTCCCGGCCAGGTCCTGCAGGGGGCGCTCCAGCTTCTCCGCCAGCAGGGTGCGGCTCAGGGTGACACTCGCCGCCCCGTTCTTCACCTGCCGCGGGGGGAGGGTCAGACAACACCCCAGGCGGGCCAGGGGAGGGGGTGCGGGGGCCATGACGAAGCGGGGGGGTCTCCCCTGCTTTGCACTGGGTGTACCTCAGTTTCCCCTGTGTATTTGCTGAGCCCCTGGAGACAGGTGGGGGGGCCCTTGGCCGGACACCCTGCAGCCTGGCAGGCCACCCCCCAGGGGCCCGTCCCCGGGAGCAGCCAAGGAGGGGCAGGGACACAGGGGGGAGGAGGGGCAGCCAGCGGGGCTGGGGCCAGGTGGCTGGAGGTGGCTCAGTCTCTGGGTTTGGGACTTGGGGGGCCTGGGGCCTTGGGGCTCCGAGCCCCCCCCCCCGACTGACGTAGCTTCAGGGCCCTGGTCCTGATGCCAACAGCGCCTGCCTGTCTGTGCCCCACACCGGCTGCACAGTGGGGGCAGGGCCCTGTGGGGGGCTGCTGGAGGTCGCGGGGGGCACGGGGCTCACCGTGACCTGCTGCTCCAGGCCCCTGAGGAAGATTTTCTCCCCGGTCTCATCGCAAACCCCAAACCGCAGGTAGGCGGCGCCGGTCACCCCCTTCCCATAGACAAACCTGGGGAGAGAGGGAGGGTCACCCAAGACCGGGGGGCCGGGGGGAGGGGCTGGAGGTCGCGCAGCTGCCCCTACCTGACCTGCAGGTCAATGCGCAAATCGGAGGCTCCCTCTCCCGCCACCAGCATGTGGGTCCGCTCGGGGATGATCTTCACCTCGAAATTGGGGAGCACTGGGGGGGGGAGAGACACGTGGGACCCAGGAGTCCTGGCCCCCAGCCCCCCCCGCTGGGAGAGGACCCAGGCGCCCGGGACTCACCGTATTTCTTCACCTCGAACTCGGCGCTGACGTTGGACTCGAGGGCGTTGGAGAATCGCGCCGTGATGCGCCAGGTCCCCGGCCTGGGGGGGGAGAGGGGGTTGGATGGGGATCCCCCCAATTCCCCCCAAGCCCTTCCTGGGGGGGCCCGGCTCCCTACCATGAGGCTCAGGAAAGCAGCCCCCCCCCAGCCAGGCTAGGGATCTGGGGTCCAACCCAGGTTCACAGGGAGACCCCAGCCCCCCCTCCCTGGGACTCCCCCGTCTGGCAACAGGGTATCTGTGCACACCCGGCTCCAGCACAGGGGGGGTGTCCCTGCCCCCCCCGCCCCCGCTCCTGGCTGCTGGGGTGTCCCGCCCCCCTGAACCAGCCAGGCCTCGCCCCCCCGGGACAGCCAGGCCCCACCCCATTCCCCTGCCCCCACTCACTCTGAGATGTCAGGGATCGACAGCTGGTCTGTGATGACCAAATTCTGGGGGAACCGCTCCACCTTCCGCACCTGCAGCCCCTGGCTGTTCTGGAGGGCACACGGGGGGGGGGGGAGGAGGGCCCCAACCCCCTCCCATCAGTGGGGCCCGATCCTGCCCCATCCAGCCATGGGCCTGATCCTGAGCCCAATCCTGCCCCCTCCCAGCTGTGGGCTCCCGCCCCCTGCCCCATGGGCCCCATCCTGCCCCCTGCCCCATGGGCCCCATCCTGCCCCCTGCCCATGGGCCCAGTCCTGCCCCATCCAGCCATGGCTTCTCACCGCATGCCCCATGGGCCCGATCCTGCCCCTCCCAGCCGTGGGATCCTGTCCCCTACCCCATGGGCCTGATCCAGCCCCCTGCCCATGGGCCCGATCCTGCCCCATCCAGCCATGGGTTCCCACCCCCTGCCCCATGAGCCCGATCCTGCCCCCTGCCCATGGGCCCGATCCTGCCCCATCCAGCCATGGGTTCCCACCCCCTGCCCCATGGGCCCGGCGCTCACCAGCACGGTGATGGTGATGGATTCGGCTGTGGGGCGCAGCTCATGGTTCAGCGCGAAGACGCGGAAGTGGACTGGAGGGAGGACGAGGCAGTGTGTGAACTTGGGGCTGTGGGGAACTGGGGGCCATGTGGTTTGGGGGAGCAGGGTGCTGAGGGACAGGGAGTCATGGCTGTGGGGAACGTGGGGGGCAGGGTTTGGGGCAGGGGGCCAAGGGGAGAGGGGTTGCACAGTGCTGTGGGAGAGGGGCTGTGGTGTCCAGGGGGCTGAGGGGCTGGGGCCGAGGGGCTGGGGCCATGGGGCACGGGGGGCAGTGGGGCACAGGGGGCTGAGGGGATGGGGCCATGGGGAGCAGGGGGCCATGGGGCTGCAGCCGTAGGGCGCCGGGGGCACAGGGCTGGGGGCACAGGGCCGTGGGGCGCAGGGGAGCGCAGGGCCGTGGGGCCGGGGCCATGAGGTGCAGCGGGGCGCGGGGCCATGCGGCCGGGGTTGTGGGGCACAGGAGGCCATGGGGCACAGAGAGCTGTGGGGCTGGGTCCATGGGGTACAGGGGGCTGAGGGGATGGGGCCATGGGGTGCTGGGGGCCATGGGGCTGCAGCCGTAGGGCGCCGGGGGCACAGGGCCATGGGGCGCAGGGCAGCGCAGGGCTGTGGGGCCAGGGCCGTGAGGTGCAGGGAGCCGAAGGGTGCAGGGGGGCACGGGGCCATGGGGCCGGGGTTGTGGGGCACAGGAGGCCGTGGGGCACAGGGTTGTGGGGGGCTGCGGGGGGCTCTCACCCTTCTGCAGGGGCGTGTAGACGGGCTTGTCGGTCTGGATGAAGAGCTGCCCCCGCCGGCTGGTCCAGGCCAGTCTCAGGGCATGGGCGTGGGGAGGGGGCAGCTCGCGGCTGTGGGCGACCAGCTGGACGTAGCGGTCCCGGCGCTGCTTGGCTAGGCCGCAGCGCGTCGCCTGCTCCAGGCTCACCTGCCGGGGGGCAGGGGGCTGTGAGTCCTCCTGCCCCACAGCAACCCCAGGGCTGTGCCTCAGTTTCCCTGGCCCGGCTGGGGGGGGACTCTGGCATCACCCCCACGGCGGGGGCTCCCCCTTGCACCCGCGCCGGACGCAGGCCGGGGGAGGCACCAGCGGGCTGGAGATGGGTCCGTCTTGGAGACTTTGGGTGCGGGGGGGGAAGGGGCCTGGCTTGGGGCTCCTGCCCCAGCTGGATGACTCCTGTTCTCAGTGTATCCCCCCGACCCCAGGGGCACCAGCAGGGGCCTCTCCAGGGCAGGCGGGGGGGGCAGGGCTCATCCTCCATGGGTGGGCTCCCAAGGGGCGGGGCTTCCCAAGGGGCGGGGCTTAGGCGCCCCCTACCTGCAGGCTGAGACGCTGCATGTAGTTGTTGTGGGGGCCCAGGCGGAAGGGCTCTTTGGGGGAGCAGGGCTGCCTCATGTCCATCTCGTTCCGGAAGTACAGGGACCCCTCCAGCCGCCCATCCACCCCCTCGGCTTGGAGCACGACCCCCAGCTCCACGCCCAGCGGCACCCGCTGGGGCGCCACCATCAGCAGCCTGGGGGCAGAGAGAGATCAGCCACTGCCCTCACTCCCACCCCACAGCCCCGGCCCCCCAGCCCTGCCGGTGTCCCTCGCTCTTGCCCCACAGCCCTGCCCCACAGCCCTGCCAGTGCCCCTGACTCCCGACCCACAGCCCCTGCCCCCCAGCCCTGCCGGTGTCCCTCGCTCTCGCCCCACAGCCCTGCCCCCCAACCCTGCCAGTTCCCCTGACTCCTGACCTACAGCCCCTGCCCCCCAGTCCTGCTGGTGCCCCTCACTCCTGCCCCACAGCCCCTGCCCCCCAGCCCTCCTGGTGCCCCTCACTCCTGCCCCACAGCCCTGCCCCCCAGCCCTGCCAGTGCCCCTGACTGCCGGCCCACAGCCCCTGGCCCCCCAGCCCTTCTGGTGCCCCTCACTCCTGCCCCACAGCCCTGCCCCCCTGCCCTGCCGGTGCCCCTCATTCCCGCCCCACAGCCCCGCTCTCGGCCAGTACCGGGGGGCTTGGTGGCTGGGGCACACAAGGGCCCCGAGCCAGGCCAGCCAGAGAAGCAGCTGCATGTTGCTCCGGGCTGGTCGCTGCCCGCTCTGGGCTGGGCGCGGGGCTGGCGCGGGGTCCAAGGGCTGCGGGGGGCTGGCGGCTGGGAGAATGATTAACCCGGCCGGCCCAGCGGCTGAGCGGCCAGGACTCAGGCCGGGCGGGTCCGGGCTGTGCCAGGCGCCTGTTCTTGGTGGGTGTCCAGCGAGCCCCCCACACCCGGGGCGGGGCCAGGAGGAAGCCGGGAGCCAGGGCAGGGGGCTTGGGGCAGGGGCTGGAGGGACACACACGGGGGGGGGGGCCCAGTGCAGAAGGATCCTTCCCCCTCCAGCATTGGGGTTCCTGGGGGGGCCACTGGCTTGGATCAGCCTGTGGGCTGGGAACGGCGGGGGGCCTGGTGAAGGGGGGAAGGGAGCAGCCGCCTCCCCCCCCCGCCCCACCTACCAGCTGCCCCAGCGGGTCACTGACCCTGAGCACTTGCCCCCCCCCCGGCCCCATCCCAAGTGCCAGGAAAGGAAACCACATGACTGCTGGGAAATCACGGCCTGGCCCTTGCTCACCCCACAGGCCTGCCCGGGCCCAGCCACAGGGGGCGGGGGCAGCGGGGAGCCTCTCCCTGGCAGGCAGGGCTGCCCCATGGCCCCAGGGGGGAGCTAGGGGGCTGGGAGTGGGGCGGAGGCAGCAGGGGGCTCTCCCCTGGCAGGCAGGGCTGCCCCATGGCTCCAGGGGGGAGCTGGGGGCGGGGAGTGGGGCAGAGGCAGTGGGGGGCTCTCCCCTGGCAGGCAGGGCTGCCCCATGGCCCCAGGGGGGAGCTAGGGGGCAGGGACGGGGGCAGAGGCAATGGGGGGCTCCCCCCTGGCAGGCAGGGCTGCCCCATGGCCCCGGGGGGAGCTAGGGGGCAGGGACTGGGGCAGAGGCAAGGGGGGGCTCTCCCCTGGCAGGCAGGGCTGTCCCACGGTCCCAGGGGGGAGCTAGGGGGCTGGGAGTGGGGCGGAGGCAGCAGGGGGCTCTCCCCTGGCAGGCAGGGCTGCCCCATGGCCCCAGGGGGGAGCTAGGGGGCTGGGAGTGGGGCGGAGGCAGCAGGGGGCTCTCCCCTGGCAGGCAGGGCTGCCCCATGGCTCCAGGGGGGAGCTGGGGGCGGGGAGTGGGGCAGAGGCAGTGGGGGGCTCTCCCCTGGCAGGCAGGGCTGCCCCATGGCCCCAGGGGGGAGCTAGGGGGCAGGGACTGGGGCAGAGGCAAGGGGGGGCTCTCCCCTGGCAGGCAGGGCTGTCCCACGGTCCCAGACCTTGGGCCTGCCTCTAAGGACGCCCAGGGTCCCCCCGCAGTGATCGTGGGGCGGGAGCCGAGCGGCCAGAGCTGGGGGGCGAGGAACAGGAGCCTGGGGGGCAGCAGGGCTTCACCTCAGGACTGTGGTGGGGTCTGGAGAGGGGACCGTGAGGGGCTCCTTGGGGGATATCGGGGGGGGGAGTGTGGGCCGGAGGCGGCGGGTCGCAAGCAGGGGGGCAGCAGTGGGCTGGGGCTGTGGGTCAGGAGCAAGGGGCAGTGGCCGGCGGGGGGCTGTGGGGTGAGACCGGGGGGCTGTCTGCTGTGCGGTTCCCACTGACTCCCCCACATGTGTTGGCCCAGACACCTGGTCCCAGCCCGGGTGGGTAACAAGGCTCTTCCCAGGGGAGGGACAAAGGGGGGGAGGGGACGGCACCTGGCTGGGGGGCAGGGCTGGGGGCTGGGTGGTCCTAGCCTGGGGAAGCACGGGGGAAGCCGACTCCCCAGTCTAGGGGGTTCAGGGGACCCCCCCAGGGAGCTAGGGCTGCCGGCCCGTCCTCCTATGCCTGCATCAGGCCTGCGCTGTATCTCGGAGCAGCAATAAACCCATTTTACCCTACTGGCCAGCGGAGTCCCCTCCGGCTGAGGATGGGGGTGCAGGGTCGGGGGGGCTTCCCGCCGCGCCATCACGGGGACACCAGGCAGCGAGGGGCTGAGGGTCAGGGGCTGTGGGGGGGAAGCGGGGGCACTGGTTGGGGGCTGCACGGAGGGTGAAGGAGGCACCAGCCAGGGGCTGACAGGCAGGACTGGGAGGCCCCGGCCGGCCAGGGCCTGCAGGGTGGGAGTGAGGGGCACCAGCCGGCTGTGGGCTGTGGGTCGCGACTGAAGGGCAGCAGCTGGCGGGGGGCTGAGAGTCAGGAGCAAAGGGCACCGGGTAGCAGGGGCTGTGGGGCGGGACCGGGGGACACTGCCTGGCCGGGGGCTGTGGGGCGGGACCAGGGGGCACTGCCTGGCCAGGGGCTGTGGGGCGGGACCAGGGGGCACTGCCTGGCCAGGGGCTGTGGGGCGGGACCGGGGCCTCTGCCTGGCCGGGGGCTGTGGGGCGGGACCGGGGGGCACTGCCCGGCCGGGGGCTGTGGGGCGGGACCAGGGGCTCTGCCTGGCCGGGGGCTGTGGGGCGGGACCGGGGGGCACTGGCTGGCCGGGGGCTGTGGGGCGGGACCGGGGACTCTGCTTGGCCCGGGACTGTGGGGCGGGACCAGGGACTCTGCCCAGCCCAGGGCTGTGGGGCAGGACCGGGGGTACTGCCCGGCCGGGGCCTGTGGGGCAGGATTGGGGGGCACTGCCTGGCCGGGAGCTATGGGGTGGGACCAGGCCACCGGCTGGGGGCTGGGGAGCGGACCGGGTTGCACTGCCCAAGCGGGGGCTGTGGGGCGGGACAAGGGGCTCTGCTTGGCTGGGGTCTGTGGGGCAGGTCCGGGGACTCTGCCCGGCCGGGGGCTGTGGGGCGGGACCGGGGGCTCTGCCTGGCCAGGGGCTGTGGGGCAGGACCGGGGGTACTGCCTGGCCGGGAGCTATGGGGTGGGACCAGGGCACCGGCTGGGGGCTGGGGAGCGGACCGGGTTGCACTGCCCAAGCGGGGGCTGTGGGGCGGGACAAGGGGCTCTGCTTGGCTGGGGTCTGTGGGGCAGGTCCGGGGACTCTGCCCGGCCGGGGGCTGTGGGGCGGGACCGGGGGCTCTGCCTGGCCAGGGGCTGTGGGGCAGGACCGGGGGTACTGCCTGGCCGGGGCCTGTGGGGCGGGATCGGGGGGCACTGCCTGGCCTGGAGCTATGGGGTGGGACCAGGGCACCGGCTGGGGGCTGGGGAGCGGACCGGGTTGCACTGCCCAAGCGGGGGCTGTGGGGCGGGACAAGGGGCTCTGCTTGGCTGGGGTCTGTGGGGCAGGTCCGGGGACTCTGCCCGGCCCGGGGCTGTGGGGCGTGACCGGGGGGCACTGCCCGGCCGGGGGCTGTGGGGCGGGACCGGGGACTCTGCCTGGCCCAGGGCTGTGGGGCAGGACCGGGGGCACTGCCTGGCCGGGGCCTGTGGGGAGGGATCAGGGCACTGGCTGGGGGCTGTGGGGCGGGACCGGGGACTCTGCCTGGCCCAGGACTGTGGGGCAGGACCGGGGGGCACTGCCCGGCCGGGGCCTGTGGGGCGGGACCAGGGGCTCTGCCTGGCTGGGGGCTGTGGGGCGGGACCGGGGGGCACTGCCCGGCCGGGAGCTATGGGGCGGGACCACGGCACCGGCTGGGGGCTGGGGAGCGGACCGGGTTGTACTGCCAGCTGGGGGCTGTGGGGCGGGACCGGGGGGCACTGCCCAGCCGGGGGCTGTGGGGCGGGACCGGGGGCACTGCCTGGCCAGGGGCTGTGGGGCAGGACCGGGGGGCACTGCCCGGCCGGGAGCTATGGGGCGGGATCGGGGCACTGGCTGGGGGCTGTGGGGTGGGACCGGGGCAGCAGCCGGGCCAGCACAATGGGACAAAGGCAGGAATCGAATCGCTCGCTCGGGACGGAAAATCTCGCCCACGACGCGGCGCCACACAGCCCCATTGTGCGCCTGGCGTGGGGCGCGGGAGGGCCTGTCGGCCGGGAGGGTGGAGCCGTCTGGGCCCCCGGCTCGGCCCCACTGACGTCAGCGCCTGGTCCCCCGACACCCCGTGGGTGCAGGGAACAAAGCGCCCGGTCAGGGCGCGGGGGGGCACAAAAGGCCCTTTCTCATCCGGGCGCGGGGGGGGGGGCGGGGGCTGGTGCATGACTCAGAGGCAGAGGCCGAAATGCCAAGGGGCACCGGGGGGTGGCAGACGCGGGGGGAAGGGCTTGGCTGGGGGGGGATTCCCTTGCCCATGACAAGGGGGCAGGGGGAGGGGATTCCAGCCCCCCAAGAGCGCCAGGCTCGGGCCGGCTCAGAGGCCGGGAGGCAGGAGGAGGGCCAAGGTCCTGGGACCAGCACAGCAGGTTGGGGGGGGCTGCTGTGGGCACATGGGGTGTGGGGCTGGTTCTGTGGGGTGCATCTGAGACATGTGGGGCTGGGCGGTGGGTCTGTGATGCACCGGCCTGTGGCCATGTATGTGTTGTGTGCCAGCCCTTGGGGGGAGCCTGTCATGGGTTGGGGGGGCTCCTGGGTTCTCTCCCCAGCTGGGGGGGGCTCCCCAGACCCCAAGCTTCAGTACTGCTGCCCCCGGACTCCTGACACCCCCCTCTCTTGCAGGGAGCCCCGTTGGATTCGGGGAGCCCCCCGAGTGCCACTGCCGGACCCCCAGCATGGCAGGGGGGCTGCCCACCCTTGTGGCTCTGCTCTGTGGGGGGATCCTGGGGACAGGGGGGCAGGAAGCCAAGCCGGAGAGGTGAGAGGGGAGGGGGCCGGGGAGGAGAACCGGGGGGGCTGTGAGGACATGAGGCGCTGGGGGGGGGGGCCTCTGGGAGGATGGGAGGGCTCCAAGGATCTGGGGGGCTCCAGAGAACGGGCTTGGGGGGGCGGGCTGGCGGGCCATGGGGGGGCTGGGCCGCTCTCTCTCTCACCCTCTCTCTGCCCCCAGCCGGGGCGTCTGTGCCCGTCACACACTGCGGGTGCCCCTGGTTTACAACGAGACCTTCGCCCGGCCCCAGCACCAGCCCTACCTGACCCTGTGCCCCGGGGGGCGGGTCTGCAGCACCTACAGGTAACCCCGCCCGGACGCCTGGCTTCCCTCCCTGGGGCCGGGTGGGGGGCCTAGTGGTTAGAGAGGGTGGGACCTGGGAGTCAGGACGCCTGGGACCATCCCTGGAGGGCGGGGAGCCAGGACACCTGGGTTCTCTCCCTGGCTCTGGGTGAGGGGAGTGCAGGCTAGTGGCTAGAGCAGGGGAGGGGGTGCTGGGAGCCCGGACAAGTGGATTCTCCCCCTGGCTCTGGGAGGGGAGCGGGGGCTAGTGGTTAGAGCAGGGCTGGGAGCCAGGACTCCTGGGTTCTCCCTGGCTCTGGGTGAGGGGAGTGATGGCTAGTGGTTAGAGCAGGGGGGGGCTGGGAGCTGGGACGCCTGGGTTCTCTCCCGGCTCTGGGAGGGGAGCGGGGGCTAGTGGTTAGAGCAGGAGCCCGAACTCCTGGGTCCCCTCCCTGCCCCCAGGACCACGTACCGGGTGGCGGTGCGGCAGGTGAGCCGGGAGGTGCTGCAGACCAGCGCGATCTGCTGCCAGGGCTGGAGGAAGAGGCACGTGGGGGCCAGCACCTGCGAGGAGGGTGAGTCTGGGGGGGACTAGGCGGGGGGGGCACGGCTGGGTTGGGGGCGCCCCTCCCCCGCCCTGTTAACCCCGCGATGTCCTTTCCCCTCCACAGCCGTGTGCCACAAGCCCTGCCGGAACGGGGGCATTTGCGTCAGCCCCGGGCGCTGCCAGTGCCCCCCGGGCTGGGGGGGGCGTTACTGCCACGTGGGTGAGTAGAACCCGGGTGCCCAGCCCCCCTGCTCTAACCACTAGCCCCCGCTTCCCTCCCAGTGCCAGGGGGAGACCCCAGGCATCCTGGCTCCCCGCTCTAACCACTAGCCCGCACTCCCCTCCCCGGGCCGGGGGAGAACCCAGGCATCCGGCCCCACTGGGGTCTCTGCTCTCCCCAGATGTGGATGAATGCCGCCCGCCTGCCCCACTCTGCCCCCACGGCTGCCTCAACACCCCGGGCAGCTACCGGTGCCAGTGTGAGCCCGGATCCGGCCCAGGGCCCGATGGGACTGGCTGCCACCCGCTGCCCAGCCCGTCCCCCACCCCAGGTATGTGGGGGTCTGGGGGGGGAGGAGCACAGACTCTGGGAAGGGAGTGCGGGCCAGTGGTTAGAAGCAGGGGCTGAGTGCCCAGAGTCCTGGGTTCTTCTGGAGGGGGTGGGGTCTAGTGGTTAGAGCAGGGGTGAGGAGGGGTGTGTGCCAGGACTCCTGGGTTCACTGGGAGGGGGTGGGGGCCAGTGGTTAGAGCGGGGGGGGGAGTTTGCCAGGACTCCTGGGTTCACTGGGAGGGGGTGGGGGCCAGTGGTTAGAGCGGGGGGGGGGGTTTGCCAGGACTCCTGGGTTCGCTGGGAGGGGGTGGGGGCCAGTGGTTAGAGCGGGGGGGGGGCGTTTGCCAGGACTCCTGGGTTCGCTGGCAGGAGGTGGGGGGGGCTCCCTCTGCGGTTTGCCCTCCCTCAGTGCCCTGCCCCCCCCACCAGCGCGGGAGCCCCCCCAGGAGCGGCTGAGCCGGCAGGTGCGGGAGCTGCGGCAGCACATGGAGAAGCTAGAGGAGGTGAGGGGGGGACATCGGCTGGGGGGGGTCTGGGGTGAGGTGGGAGGGGAGATTTGGGCGGGTCAGAGGGAGTTTGGGGAGTTCGGGGGGAAGCTGGGAAGTTGGGGGAGTTTGAGGGGCTCGGGCGCCGTTGGGGGCAGGGGGTGTTTGGGGGGGTCCCAGGGGCGCTGGGGGGGTCCAGGGAAGGCTTGGGGGAGGTTGGGGGACGGGGGGAGGTTGGGGCGGGGGCGTTTGGGGCTGTTGGGGGGCAGGGGGAGGTTGGGGTCCCAGGGGGACTCGGGTTGAACTGGCGGGGTGCCAGGGGGGGCTCCGGGCTTTCACCCCCCGGTGACGCTCCCCCCCCCAGCGCGTAGAGCGGGCCCTGGGGACCCTGCGCCGGCTGCTGCCGCCCCCCCTGGCCGAGCTGGGCCCCGATGAGGCCGCCGAGCTGTGGAGCCGCCTCCGGCACCTGGACCAGCTGGACTCGCTCAGCGACCAGCTGCTGCTGCTGGAGGAGCGACTGGGGGCCTGTGAGTGACCCCGGGGCCCCCCAACGCCCCGCCCCCCGGACCCCCAGAACCTCCCCCCACCGTCGTCCCTCTGGTCCCTGCCTCCCAACGCCCCCTGAGACCCCGCCCTGCCCCCCGGGTCCCCTGCTGACCCCCAACAGCCCGCAATTGCTCTGCACCCCCAAATGCCCCCCCCCGCTACCGTCCGAGGCCTCCAAACCCCCCCGCCCAGCGGACCCCCAAAATGCCCCCTGCCCGGGACTGACCCCCCCCCCCCCGCTTCACTCCCGAGCTGCGGGGGGGGGGGGATGTGCGGAGCGGTGGGTCCCCCCAGTTTAACCCTTTCTCTGCCCCCAGGCGCCTGCCAGGACGGGAGAAACGGCTTCGGGTACGAGCTGCATCGGTGACCCCGCAACCCCGCGGCTCGGCCCGCGAGCGATGCGAATTAAACACGGACCCGCAGCCCGCGTCTCCGCCTCCTTCTTCGGGGGAGGGGGGGCTGGACAGCTGGGCCCCCCCCTCCCCGCTTTGCCGCTTCCTGCCCGGGAAGGGGGGAGGAAACAAGTCTGGGTGTGAACTGGGACCGGCCCCTTCTGCCCCCCGCAGCCCCTGCCCCCCAGACCTGGCGGTGCCCTTCACTCCCGCCCCACAGCCGGCTGAGGCCCCACCCCTCTCAGCTGGGAGAGCCCCCTAATGGATGTGCAGGAGGGACGACTAACAGTTGTATGATGCCAAACCGTGCCTCAGTTTCCCTCCTCGGTGCCCACCACTGCGAAGGGTGAAATCTGCTTGGGGAGAGGGTGGCGTACGCGCCCTGGCGCTGGCTGGGGCGGGGGGGGGGGAGCAACGGGCCAGGACTGACCCCGATGGGCCAGGAAGGCGCAAGGAACCCCTGCCCCCCAGCCGGGCTGGCCCCCCCCAGCACAGGAAGTGGAGCAGGGCCTACGGGGGGGGGGAAGGCGGCAGGGACCAAGCCTGAGGCCAGTGGGAGGAATCCAGCACCCCCGCAGCCTGGCTGCTCCCCAGGGCCCCCGGCTCAGCCCTGCGATGGCTCCCCAGCCCGGGGAGGGTTCTGGGGCCCGGCCCATGCGCTGTGGGGGCCCCACGGACAGGCAGGGGTGCTGGGGCTGAAGGCTCCATCTGGGGGCTCCTGGCCAGACCCCAGCCTGCTAAGGGGTCACGCCCAGCGGACGGGGCAGAGCGGAGCCTGACCATCCATGCCAAGGGGGCGGAGCTCCCGGCCCAGGTCCCGCCCCCAGAGACCGAGGAAGGAGCTCCAGGCCCCGCCCCCAGCGACCGAGGGAGGAGCTCCCGGCCCAGGCCCCACCCCCAACGACCGAGGGAGGAGCTCCAGGCCCCACCCCCAGCAACAGAGGGAGGAGCTCGCGGCCCAGGCCCCGCCCCCAGCGACCGAGGGAGGAGCTCCAGGCCCCTCCCCCAGCACCAGAGGGAGGAGCTCCCGGCCCAGGCCCCACCCCCAGCGACCGAGGGAGGAGCTCCCGGCCCAGGCCCCGCCCCCAGCGACCGAGGGAGGAGCTCCCGGCCCAGGCCCCGCCCCCAGCGACCGAAGGAGGAGCTCCCGGCCCAGGCCCCGCCCCCAGCGACCGAGGGAGGAGCTCCAGGCCCTGTCCCGCCCCGCCCCACAGTGACCGGGAGAAGCTCCATGGGGCAGGCACGTTCTACAGTGTTTATTAAAAGCAGAACGATCGCGGGCGCAGGGACCTGACCCACCCCACTATCCCGGAGGAGGGGAGACTCGGGGGGACCAAGGGGAGATCATTAGGGGGCCGGGGGCCCCCCTCACCCCAGGTCCCCGCCGTGGGGCAGGTCAGGCCCAGGGAATAACTGGCAAATTCTCCCCCCATTACAGACGAAGAAACAATAAATACATATCGTGGTCCCCGCCTCCTGGGGGCGTGGCCTGTCCTGACAGCCAATCAGTAACCAGAGCATCCAGTTCCCTCCCAAACAATATGAACCATGTGCCCCCCCTCCATGAAAATCCCATTTCCCCTCCCCCTCCCTGCCACCCCAGCAGCCCCCCACCCCCCAGCTAGCCCCTCATACCCTGACCCCCTGCCCTCCCCGTTGACCCCCTCCTTTCCGCTGATCCCCCCCACCCATGGCGAACATTCATGCCCCAGGCGGGGGGATCTAGCCCCCTCCCAATTTCTCCTGAGGGGGGGTCACAGCACCAACCCCCCATCTATCCCACGGCATCTCCGCCTCTGGGGGCAGTGACACGGGGCCACGACACCCCCTTCCTGGGCAGGATCCATCCAGATTCGGGCGGGGGGGGGGTAATCATCCATCCCTTGCCGGTAAGAGCTTTCCACTGAAAGGGGGAGGGTATGTCCCTCCTGCGTCCACTCCCCTGCCAACATGGCACCGTCCGTCGTGTCCCTGGCGTGGCCTCCTTCCCACGGGAGCCCACAGCTGGGGGAGCGGCCATGCGGGGCAGCAGTGAAAGTCTTCCCCCTGCACGAAGTTGGAGTGGAACGGTCTGTGGCTTGCTTCTATCCCCCCCCGTAGGAGGTCGGAGTGGAACGGTCCGTGGCTTCCTTCGCCCCTTCCCCCAGCAGGAGACTGGAGTGGAACAGTCGGTTGTTTCTCCTCCCCCCCCCACCCCCCCAGCAGGAGGTTGGAGTGGAATGGTCTGCGGCTTCCTTTTCTGCTCCCCAAAGGTTGAAGTGGAACAGTCCACTAGGTCCTTTTCCCCAGTCCTCACCCCCCGCATGAGAGGGAGGAATGGGTTGGTCCACAGTTTCTATTCCTTCTTCTCACAGCAGGCTGGAGTGGACCGGTCCATTGGTTCATCCTTCCCCCCCACTCAGGAAACTTGCATGGATCAGTCCATGGTTCAGGCTGGAGTGGATCAGTCCATTGTTTCATCCTCAGGAAATTGGAGTGTGGATCAGTCCATGGTTTAATTTCCCCTTCCCCCCCCATGGGAGGCTGGAGTGGTTTAGTCCATGTTGACAGGGCAGGAGAAGGCGATGGGGGAAGGGGGGAGCGGGAGGTACCAAGTGCCTAAGCCGGGAGGGGAGTGTCGGAATGCTGGGTTAGTCGGTCTGGTCCATGACTGCCCTGCATGGTGGGCGTGGCCGGCGCTGGCTCCACCCCTCGGCGCTGGCTCCGCCCCGTCTGGGTGGCAAGGAGGTCACTGCGGGGCGGGGGGCTCCCGGCTGGGGTTCAGCTCTGCCGAGAGGCTGTCGAAGGCCTCGAGCATGACGTGGCGCACGTGCTCCGTCAGCGCCGGCACCGCCTCCGGGCCCAGCCCCCGCGTGGGCATGGGCGCCAGCACCTGGACCAGGCAGCGCCCTGCAGGGGGAGGGGCGGTCAGCGGGGGAGGGGTGGCCCCCACCCCCCCACCTCCCTTCCGCACCTGCCCCCTCTCTGCCCAGCCCCGCACAGCTCCCTTCCCCGGCCACCCCCAGCCCCCTTGCCCGCCTGCCCCCCCTTTGCCGAGCCCCCCACAGCTCCCTTCCCCGGCCACCCCCATCCCCCTTGCCCGCCTGCCCCCTCTCTGCCCAGACCCCACAGCTCCCTTCTCCACCTCCTGCCCCCACCTATGGCCCCCCACAGCTCCCTTCCCCGCCAGCCTCCTTCCACTCCCAAACAAATCCCCCAGCCCCCTCCCCCTACGCCCTTCCACCTGGCCCCTGGCGCAGGGTCGCTCACCTGCTGTGAACCGTCTCTCTTTCTTGCTGTAGAAATCGCGGTACGAGGACATGACGATCGGGATCACGGGCACCTGCGGGGTGGGGGCAGGAGGGGGTCAGAGGCCGGGGCAGAACCCCACCCCAGCAACAGTCCCTCTGCCCAGCGCCCTGCCACCCCGTTCGGCACTGGCACGTGGCCGTGACGTCACACACATGCGAAAGGCCGTGGCCCTGTTGCTGCCCAGCCAGGGGACCGAGGGGACGTACCTGGGCCTGCACGGCCAGGTGGAAGGCCCCGCGCTTGAAGGGCAGCATGGAGCCGTTGTGATTCCTGGTGCCTTCGGGGAACACCCAGACCCGGACCTGCCGGAGAGCAGGGGTGAGAGTGGGGCCGGCGCAGCCCCATGGAGCCCCCAGAGTCCCGCCATCTACACATGGCCTCCCCACAATGAGCCCCTGGACAGTCCACCCTCCACACATGAACCCCCCCCATGGAACCCCCGGCACCCCATCCTCCACACATGGACACCCCCCCCAGAGGCCCCACGTGATGCAGCAGGGATGGTACGAATTCTGTTTGCCTCTGAATTCGCTTGGTTTGCCCTGTGGGGTGTGTGGGATTCTGCGGTTTGGCAGAGACTCTGTGTATGTGCATGTACCTCAGTTTCCCCGGACCCTGCAGCACTGTCTGGACAAGGCAGGGGAGGCCGGGCAGGACTCACTGGAGAGGAATGTGCAGCCTCTCCGTCCTGAGGGCCAGGGGAGGGCAGATAACACCCTGGTCCCAGGAAGGGAGACACAGGGCTGGACCAGGCTGGGGGTAGGGTCAGTCTCGGCAGGGTGAGGATGAGAGAAGGGGCTGGGAGCAGGAGGGGGGAGAGCCCCAGGCCCCCTCCCCGAGAGGAATAAAGCTCTGCCCTCGGTGTCTGTGGGAACACCTATTCTACGCCACGCTGTGTCCCTGGGAACCGATAAACCGTCAACTCTACCGGCCGGCTGGGAGTCACGCCCAGCTGTGGAGGGGGGTGCAGAGTCAAGGACCCCCCCACACTCCAGGACAGTGGTGGCAGCGGTGGGATGCGCTGGACCCACTGGACGGAGCATCTGGCAGGGACTGGCTGCAGTAGAAGGAAGGGGCCTTGCAAGAGCCAGGCGCGCTGGGGGCTGTGAGAAGTGGCTCCAGGAAGCAGAGGGGCCAGGGGTCTAACCTAAGTGGGGTCTCTGAAAAGGGGTGTCCCTCTGTGAACCATGGGAAGTGGTCCCAGAAGGCAGAGGGGGCTACAGTCTAACCCTGGTGGGAGTGATGGCACACTGAGGGGTTCTTGTGGGGCGGTGCAAGGAGAGGGGCCGGTCTGTGGGGAAAGCAACCAAGGCCCAGCTGATTACCCGGCTGGAAGAGAATGACCCGTCCCAGGGCCTGGATCCTGTCCCAGCGGGGAGCAGCCAGACACCCCCGGGGAGTGTTTCAGGCTCTGAGACAGAAGGGAGGGCTGGAGTCCACCAGACAGACGCCGACTGGCTCCGGCGCTGACTGACCCCCTTGCTGGATCAGGAGGCCGCAGGGGTGCTCACCCAGCTGGAGGGGCTACAGCCAGGCGACTACGAACGGGTCGAAGAGGCCCTTCTGCACAAGTTCGGGCTGACCCCCGAGTCGCACAGGAAGAAGCTCCAGGAGGCGCAAAAGGGCCCTGGGGAGACCTGGCCTCCCGCCTGGCACAATGCTGCCGCAAGCGGGTGTTCGGGGCGGGGGCCCAGACCACAGAGGACCTGCTTAAGCTGATGGTCCTGGAGCTGTTCTATACAATGTGCTCGCCCGGCCTGAGGCTGTGGCTGAAGGACAGGAAGCCGGAGGACCCCCCGCCCGGCGCGGGGAAGCTGGCGGACAAGTTCACGGACAGCCGGTCCGGGGGTGAAAGGGAATCGCGCAGAGACCAGTTCTCAGCGGTGCAACTGGGAGAAGTGCCCACGGGGCGAGCCCAGGAAGCGGGGAGCAGCAGTCCAGCCCCCCCAACCCGAGGGCCAGCTAGTACCTGGGCGGACCAGCCGGCCCGAGGGGACCCAACCAGCCAGCGCTGTACGCAAAGGGGCCAGAAGCAACCTCAGTGCCCCAAGCCCCAGGACACACTGTGAGGCTGCGGGGGGCTGCCACGAGGCTGGGAACTAGGCCTGGGGAGTGGGGTCAGTCTCGGCTGGGCTAGCCGGAGTGAGCAGGAAAAGAGGGTGAGGAACCCAGAAGCCCCTTTGCCCCAGAGGGATAAGGCTGCTTCCTCTGGGTCCCTGCGCTAACATCGCCCCTAAGCCACGCTGCCTCTGAGACCCAATAAACCTGATTTACCAGCTGGCTGAGAGTCACGGCTGGCTGTGGAGGGGGGTGCCGGGTCCGGGCCCCCTCGACACACGGGCCCCACAACTTGAGACTTCCCAGGGTTAACTGGGTGGGGCTGGAGAAGGAGCAGGCTGGCAGGCCACCCTCAGCTGGAGGGGGGGAGGACGTAGTGGTTCCCAAACTTTTCAGCATCACGGCCCCTTTTTGATTTTTGAACACACCCTCCCCCCCCCCCCAAAATACCAAAACTTGTTGAGCAAAAAAAAAAAAAAAACCCTGACTGGGGCAGCAAAACTTGATGGGGGTTTGGGAACCCATGGCGTAGACAGTGACCCAATGGGTTCCCACGGGGGGAGGGTTAAAACAAAGGAAGGATGTGGTTTGGGGAAGAGTTCATTTTAGCTGGGAACCATGAAGGGAACGGACTAAGCGGAAAGCTGGGAGTTTGGGGGCCTAGGCGCCCCACCCCAGGAGGTCTACGGCCGCCTGGCCCTCCCTCCTTATCCGCACATCACACCTACGCCGGGCTGAACCCTGGAGAATCAATAAACCCTCTCGATTCTACTGGCTGGCGGAGACTCATTGTGTTACAGTGCAGGCTCGGGGGGGTCCCCAACGCACTGGGTGGGGGCAGGGTGGCCCCTGTGGAGCGAGAGCCTCGTGCCCCTGGAGGTGGGGGGCAGGGAAGTGACGGGCTACTGGGACACGGGGGCGGAGGTGACGCTGGCCCGGCCCGGGCCGAGCTAGCGGCCCCAGACCGCATGGTGCCCAGCATCCAGCTGACCCTGAGGCCATAGATGGGGCACAAGAACATAAGAATGGCCAGGCTGGGTCAGACCACAGGCCCATCCAGCCCAGGGACCTGTCTGCCCACAGTGGCCAGTGCCCGGAGCCCCAGAGGGAGTGAACAGAACAGGGAACCACCCAGGGAGCGTCCCCCCGTCACCCATTCCCAGCCTCTGACACACAGAGGCCAGGGACCCCAGCCCTGCCCAGCCTGGCTACTGGCCATTGATGGACCCAACCTCCATGAATCTGTCTGGCTCTTTATCGAACCCTGTTCAAGTTCTAGCCTTCACCACTGTGAGGAAGTGGGGAGTTTGGGGGCTCGGGGGGGGCTGCATGCAGAGGGGCATTCAGTGCCCGGATGTGACTGGTCAATGTGACAAGGGGAGGGAGTTTTGGGGGTTCATGGGGGTGTTACATACAGGGGGGCACTCAGTGCCCGGATGTGACTGGTCAATGTGACAAGGGGAGGGAGTTTTGGGGGTTCAGGGGGGTGTTACATACAGGGGGGCACTCAGTGCCCAGATGTGACTGGTCAGTGTGACAAGGGGAGGGAGTTTGAGGTTTCAGGGGGGTGTTATATACGGGGGGGGCTTAGTGCCTGGGTGTTACTGGTTTAATGTGACAAGGTGGGGGGAGTTTGTTGTTTCAGGGAACAGCCCAGAACTGGAGCCGTGGTGTCTGGTGCCCTGGTGCCCCCGGCCCCCCTCAGAGGACACGGCCGGTTCTGGCCAGACGCCAGACAATGGGCCGCAGAGGGGAGACCCCAGCGACCGCCCCAGCAGGTCCCAGTGAGGGGAGAACACTGGATGGGGACGGGGGCAGAGAAGAGGGGCCCAGGCGACCCTGTTACCTGAAGACAATGGACGGGGAGGGGCTGTTGCTGGGGATATTGGGGGCTGGTTTTGGGGAACTGAGGGCAGAGCAGGCAGGACTCAGCTGGCTGCAGGGGAGACTCAGATGTGTGGGGCTGAGGGCCCAGGTCTACCGGCCTGAGGGATCCTTTGCTGTTCAAAGCTCCATAACCCCTCCTGTTTGGGGCTGGCTGGGAGTCGCGCTGGTCGCTATCCCCTCTGGGAGTGGAGGCCCCGGCGTCCGGAGGGAGGGGGCTCATAGCGGAGGCAGGCGGCTGAAGGCCCTGAGAGGTGCCGTCCCAGAGGTGGAGGGGCGGACCCCAGGTGAGCGTGGCCCCCTCCCCCCAAGAGAGGGTTGCCACACTGGAGTGGGCCCCCTGAGAACCGGCTGTCTCACTGCTGCTGGAAGGGAGGGGCTCCCTGAGAAGGGGCTGCCAAACTGGAGAGGGGGGTCCTGCCCAGGGATGGACGGGTCGAACATGGGGCACGACCTAGGACAACCACATCCTCCGGCGAGGAGTTCCACAGGTTGACTGCGCTAAGTGAAAAATGTCCTTTGGTTTGTTTTAAACCTGCTGCCTCTTCATGTCATTGGGTGACCCCTAGTTCTTATGGGAACAAGTCAATAACTTTTCCTCATTCACTCTCTCCACACCAGTCACAATTTTATAGCCCTCGATCCTATCCCCCTTCGTCTGTGCTTTTCTAAGCTGCAAAATCCCTGTCTTTTTCATCTCTCTTCACATGGGACCTGTTCCAAGCCCTGAATCATTTTTGTTGCCCTTTTCGGACCCTTTTCCAGTGCCAAGAGAGCTTTTTTGAGATGAGGCGACCACGTCTGTGCGCAGGATTCCAGCTGTGGGCGTCCCGGGGATTTATAGAGAGGCAATAAGATATTCTCTGGCTTATTCTCTATCCCTGTTTTAATGATTCCTAACATCCGGTTTGCTTGTGGGCCTGCCGCTGCGCACTGCGTGGATGTTTTCAGAGAACTATCCACAGCGACTCCAAGATCTCTCGAGTAGTTGTAGACCAGGTGCAGCTGAAATGGGGGGCTAAGGAGGGCCCCAAGGAAGTGGGGGTGCAGTAGCACCTGCCTGCTGGGGTGCTGATGGGCCAGGACCTAGAGGATTGGCCAGAAGGACCCCACGATGCCCTGGCCGCTATCCGTAGCCAGATCCGGTGAGGGGCCCTCAGCCCTGACCCTGCAGGGCCCTGGCCCAGCGGACAAGGGGCCCCAGGGGGCCGGGCTCACCACGGTGGGACCCCAGACCCAGGCAGGGGAGGGGAATGGGAACAGGTCTCTGTCCCTCCCCCAGCTGTGGAATTCCAGGTGGAGGTGCAGGCGGATCCCTCCTTGCAGAGGCTGAGGGACCGGACTGGCCTCGGCACAGCTCAGCCCCTGGGGGGAGGCTGCCAGGAGAGGTTCCTGTGGGAGGGGGGATTCCTGTAGCGGGAATGGCTCCCCCCAGGGAAAGCAGGGATGTGGGGGGTCCAGTGGCAGCTGGTGGTTCCCCAAAAGTATCGCCCCAGGCTGCTGCCCCTGGCCCACGACGTCCCCTTCGCGGGGCACCGGGGGATCCGGCGCACCCGGCTGAGGCTGCTGCAGAACTTCTACTGGCCAGGGACATTTGCGGCCGTGCAGCGGTAGTGTCGGGCCTGTGACTCCTGCCAGGGGGCGGGGGGGAGGAAGGCCCGAGATGGGGGGAAAGCTGCCTTGGGGGCCCTGCCCATCCTAGAGGAGCCTTTCCAGAGGCGGGAAATGGATCTAGTGGGGCCCCTCAGCTAGGCGACCCGGATGGGGAACAAATACCTCCTGGTGGGGGTGGATTTGGCTACCAACTGCCCCGAGGCCGCAGCTCTGCCCTCTAGCGAGGCAGACACGGTGGCAGACGCGCTGCTGGCCATTTTCAGCAGGGTGGGGCTCCCCCAGGAGGTCCTCACAGACCAGGGATCCACCTTCATGTCGGCCCCGCTCCGGTGCTTGTGGGAGACGCACGGGGCCCGGCTCACCTGGACCCCAGCGTATGGCGCCCGGCCCAGCGGGCTGGTGGGGAGGTTCCAGGGGATGCTGAAGCAGATGCTGGAGGCCTTTATGCTCCGGCACCCGCAGGACTGGGACAGGTACCTGCCCCCCCTGCTGTCTGCACAGGGGGAGGCACCCCGAGGGTCTGCCAGGCTCTCCTGGACCGAGCCGGGGTGCAGAAGGGGGAAGGACCCCCTGGGCTTGCTGAGAGAGTTATGGGAGGGGGAGACCTCCCCGGATGGAGTGTCGGGGGTGGGGGACGTCCTGGCTTTCCGGGAAAGGCTCGCTGGGCTCATGGGCCGGGCAGGGAGACCCTGGGCAGGGCCCGAGAGAAGCGGAAGGGCTGGTCTGACAGCAGTGCCCGGGCCCACGCCAGCGCCACTGGGGGCCAGGGGATGGGATCTCCCCCGTGCGGAACAGCAAGCGGCCGGCAGCCGGGGACGGCCCCTCCCAGGTCGTCCAGCAGCCGAGTGAGCGGAGCGCGGGGCGGAGCCGTCCCACTGGGTGCGCGGCCAGCAGGGCACCACACCGGTAGGAGGAAGCCGTATCCATTTGGGAGACATTTCCGGGGTAACCCAGTGCCCCCCGACCCGGCTGCACCAGACGAAGGGCCCAAGGCCGCGCTGCTGAGACGGAGCCGACTCCGGCAGGACACTGCCGGGGCGCATCCATGCTCAGGGGAGCGCCCACGTCACGGCCGACGCCTGGCCCCGGAGCGGGGACCGGACCTGCCCCAGGTCCCCGGCGGAGTGACCCCGCTCAGCTGGGTCTGGGAGGGGGAGAGAAGGGCCACAGGGGGACAGTGCCAACTGTGTTTGCCTCTAGAGTCGCACCATTTGCCCTGGGGGGTGTATGGGATTCGGCTGCCCTGTGCTGTTCAGCAGTGACTCTGTGTGTGCCTCAGTTTCCCCGGGCCTGGCAGCACTGTCGGGACGAGACGGGGGAGGCCGGGCAGGACTCACTAGGGAGGAAAGTGCAGCTTCTCCAACCTGAGGGTCAGGGGAGGGCAGATAACACCCCGGGCCCGGGAAGGGAGACACAGGGCTGGCGGGGCTGCACCAGGCTGGGGGTAGGGTGAGAGGAGGGGCTGGGAGCAGGAAAGGTGGGGAAGGGCTGGGACGGCTTCTCCCCAAGAGGAATGACGCTGCCTGTGCTAACACCACTCCTGTGCCAGGCTGTCCCCCTGCACCCCAACAGCCCTGCTACTCTACCGGCCAGCTGGGAGCGACGCCTGGTTGCGGATGGGGGGCAGGGCCCGGGGGCTCCCCCATATCCCGTGACACCCTGACGCCCCACCGTCCACACATGGACCCCCCACGGAGACCCCCAGGCACCCACACCCCAAACACGGGGACCCCTCCCCCGACACCCAGGCCTCTAATCCCCCCCAGCGGCGCCCCCGCCTTTCCGCCCCCCGGCCCTACGTTGTCACGCAGCATGGTCTGGGCCGTCTCCGACATCACCCCGATGGCGTCGTCCGTCTTCTTCCGGTTGATGAAGATGATGCCGCCGAGCCAGCAGGCCAGCCCCACGGTGCCCATGTACATCAGCTCCTTCTTGGCGATGGGCACGCAGCGGTTGGGCAGCACCTCCATCATCCCTGCGGGCGGACGGCGTTAGTGGGGGGCGGCCCCGCCCCCCCGCCCCCCCCGGCAGCCCCTCCCACCACCTCTGCAGCCAGCCCCGCCTCCACCAGCTCTACCCACCAACCCCGGACCCCAATCCTGCAGCCAGCCCCGCCCCCGCCAGCCCTGCCCCCCAACTTTTTAGCCAGCCCCACCCCGCTAGCCCCGCCCACTCACTCTGCAGCCAGCCCCGCCCACCAACTCTGCCAGTAGCCCTGCCCCCCTCCCCACAGTGCCACCTGCTGGCCCCAGTGGGTGCTGCAGCAGCCAGGCGCTCCCCGCCCTCCCGCCCCAGAGCCCCGCCCGGCGCACCCAGCAGGTCGAGGGAGCTCTGGTGGTTGGACACGACCACGTAGGGCTCGGCCAGCTCGAAGTTCTCCAGCCCGCGCACGTCGATGCGGATCCCGTACAGGTACTTCACGTGGTGCAGCATGAACCGGAGGATCCTGGAGCGGGGGGCAGAGACATAGTTGGGGGGGGGGCAGAGCCTGAGCGCCAGCAGCCCCCCACCCCTGGGCCCTCTCCCCCCTCCCACGCCGGCTGTGGCTTTGCCCTCCCCCCACTAAACCCCACCCCGGGACCCCCGGCATCGTGGCACGGCCCCCGCCCCGGCTCACCGCATGTTCTCCACGTTGCGGCCCCGCAGGGCGCAGAGGGGGATGGCCAGCACGGCCAGCGTCAGGATCCAGCCGTTGTAGAAGCCCATCTTGCAGAAGTACCGGAAGGAGGCACTGCACTCGTACAGCAGGGCCAGGGCCAGCAGCAGCAGGGCCAGCGCCCCCTGGGCCAGCAACAGCTCCATGGCTCTGCGTGGGGGGGGGAGATGCCCATCACTGCCAGCCGGGCCGGGGGCGGGCGGGAGGGGCAGGGCTGGGGGCCTGCAGACACACGGGCCGATGCCCCAGAAATACGGGTTCGCCGGGCCCCCGTCCCGCGAGCCCAGTGAAGGGCCGAGCGCCGGGTGGCCTGGCCCAGCGGGGTCTCTCCAGAACCGCCTGGAGGGGGGGGGGGGGGAGCCACCAGAACCAGGCCTGTAACACCCCCCGAGACAGCGACCGGGCCACGCACGAGGGGCGTGCACACCCCGGGCCGAACGCATGCCACCTGCAGGGCACGTCCGCGCCGGGCGGCAAGGTGACACGGCGGGAATGCTCTGCAGCGCTGACGCCGCGGCGTGACTCAGTTTCCCCGCCCCATGGGGGAAGCAGCGGGTGCGTGGGTGGAGCAGACAGCACCCACAGAGAGGGGGCTCAGGCCGGCCCAGAGGAAGGGGGCTGGAGAGACCGCACCGGCACAAAGGGGCCCCCCAGGGCCTGTACAGGGGCTGCGTGCAGAACGGGCACACGGGCGCCCTATGCACGACAATGAAAATCAGACATTCACACAGGCAGAGTCTTGTGTGCGCACGTGCATGGCTGTGCAGCAGCACATACAGCTCAGCTGCACTATGCATGCACACTAGTTGTGCAACGACACACACAGAGCTCATCTGCAGCACACAAGCACACGGGTTGTGCAACGACATGCACGGCTCAGCTGCACTATGCATGCACACTGGTTGTGCAACGACACACGCGCAGGGCTCGACTATGATATACTCCCAGGGAGTGTAACTCTGGACACACCGGGCCTATGCCCACACTGTGCCCATGTGCATGGTGCACACATCTGCCCAGGAGGCAGACAGCTCACCCAGAGCACGACCGCAGCATCGGTGCACAATCGTGCCGAGGGAACTGCACCCCCGGGCCATTCCTGCCGGTGCAGGGCCTGTTTCCCGTGCAAGGCGCTCGCCGGCGGCGTGTTCACAAGGACCGTGCACACCGGACCAGCGTGCTGCATACACGGCACAGCCACACACGCCCTGCGGCTGCCAACAGAGCTGGCACCCAGCAGCTCCCCTCCCCGCCAGCCCCCGGTGCTCTGGGGCAAGGGATGCTTCTCCAGCCCCATCGGCTCCCCCCGCCAGCCGCCCCCTCCACACTCCCAGAGCCATCCCCACCACGCTCCCTGCGGGACGCCACGTGCCCTCCACTCGGACCCCGCACACCTGTCAACGGGAGCCCCAGCACACAGCGCCTCACACCGTGTGTGGGTCACATCCTGCTCATCGCACACGTGCGGGGCGCATGACTGAGTGCCTCCCACCCTGCCAGGCACACACCTGCCGGGCGTGCGACGTTCGCTCTCTCCACACGGGGCACGCAACCTGGTGCCACATGTATGCACACCCGTCCCAAACACTTGTCTGTACACACACACTGTCTACAGCGTGTGTGTGTGAGAGAGACATGGTGTAGCAACAGGAGGTGCCCTGGGTACTGTGCGTGGCCTGCCTGGCTACATGCTGTCTCCACACCATGTCTAACACACACACACACACACACACACACACACACACACACACTGCACAGCAATACACTCGTAGTCCTCGCCCAAAGGCAGGGTGCGTATAGCACACAACCGACCATACACAACCCCCTGCACACACGCCGCGGGCACACCTCTCTCCCGGGCGCACACAGCTGTCGGCGGGGAATTTCCGCAGCGTTGTGGGGGTCCGACTGTTCCAGTCCCGGCGGGGTGACACCAGGGGCAGGGCCTGGCTGGATCCCCCTCCCCCAGCTTGGCACAATGAAGGCAAAGGCCTGTGGGTTCCCCTGCCCACGGCTGTAGGACAGGCGGACGCCAGCGGAGCTGGTGAAAACCGGGGGTAGCTCCAGATCCCTGCGAAGGGGGCTGCAAGGAGGCTGTTGGGCGCGACCCCAAGCTGCGCCCCGGCCCTACGAGCGGCTCCTCCCGCAAGCCCCTGACTCCAGGAGCCGGGGTTGAGGGCCTGTCAGTCTGGTCCTCAGGCACACCACCTGGGAAGGGCGCGGGGCCCACGCCACCGGCACAGGGCGGGAACCTCCGGCCAAGAGGCGAGGGCTGGAGAGGAAGGAAGCTAAGCGGGCCGGGCTGGGGCAGGTGACAGCCCTCGCCCGACGCACCCCCAGCTGGGAAGAAGCGGGGCCGGGGGCATGGCACAGCCCAGCAGACGGCACCAGATCCGGGAGAGATTTGCACGCCCGGCGTGCGACGCGCTCCGCACGGGGGACACGTGGGGGCAGCGACACACCCTGCTCGGCTGCTGCACACACGAGGGGTCCGGTGTAACACTGCCGGCCTGCAGGGTGCAACACTCGGGGTGTGCATCACACTGCCTGTACCACACACGCGCCCCTGCCCATGCTGCAGGGGGAATGCACCCGCCAGCAGTGGTCTGGGCGGCTGCCTGTCTCACACACACACACACACACACACACACACACACAGACCATCTCAGCTTGTGCCCCCGACCCCCACAGGGCCCGGGACTTCAAGCCCACCCCGCAAACACGACACACGCTGCCCCCCCCCAAACTGTGACCCTGCAACACACACAGGCGAGCCAGCCCCTCTCCCTGCACCCTGGGGACAAGGAGCTCTGGGACACCGCTGCCCCCCCCCCCCAAGACTGGCTTCAGGCTGGGATGTGGGGCAGGGGAGGGGGACAGGACCAGCTGACCCAGGAAGGGGAAGTGATGAAGGGGGGGAGCAGGGAGTGGGGGGGGGTGACAGTGAACCCCCCCCAGTCCCTGCTGGGCACCTCCCTCCCCCCAGGGGCATGTCAAGAAGTGAGCCCCAAGCCCTCTCCAGCCCCCAGCTCCTGCCCCACAGCCCCCCCACCACCAGTGAGCCCCAAGCCCTCCCCAGCCCCCCAGCTCCTGCCCCACAGCCGCCCCGCCAATAGTGAGCCCCAAGCCCTCCCCAGCCCCTACCCCACAGCCGCCCCGCCAATAGTGAGCCCCAAGCCCTCCCCAGCCCCCCAGCTTCTGCCCCACAGCCGCCCCGCCAATAGTGAGCCCCAAGCCCTCCCCAGCCCCTGCCCCACAGCCGCCCCGCCAATAGTGAGCCCCAAGCCCTCCCCAGCCCCCCAGCTCCTGCCCCACAGCCCCCCCACCACCAGTGAGCCCCAAGCCCTCCCCAGCCCCCCAGCTCCTGCCCCACAGCCCCCCCACCACCAGTGAGCCCCAAGCCCTCCCCAGCCCCCCAGCTCCTGCCCCACAGCCCCCCCACCACCAGTGAGCCCCAAGCCCTCCCCAGCCCCCCAGCTCCTGCCCCACAGCCGCCCCGCCAATAGTGAGCCCCAAGCCCTCCCCAGCCCCCCAGCTCCTGCCCCACAGCCCCCCCACCACCAGTGAACCCCAAGCCCTCCCCAGCCCCCAGCTCCTGCCCCACAGCCCCCCCCGCACCTGGCTGCGGCGCTACCCCCCCCGGCGGCGGGGCCGGGCCATGGCGTGGCGGCGGCTGATGCTGCGGCCGGGATGCTGCACCCCCCGGCCGGAAGTGGGGGGGCGCGTGACGGGCCGCCCGGACAGCCAATCAGAGCCGCGCCTGCGCCTCCAGCATCCCCCCCCTCTCGCCCCTCCCGGCCGGGCCCCTCCCCCCTTCCGCCCCCTCTCCAGCCCCTCCCCCACCCCTGCCCATCTTCCTCTTAGCCCCTCCCCCTCTTCCTCCCAGCCCCCCAACCCCCAACCCCTGCCCCATAGCCCCCCCGCCAATAGTGAGCCCCCAACCCCCAGCTCCTGCCCCATAGCCCCCCCGCCAATAGTGAGCCCCCAACCCCCAGCTCCTGCCCCATAGCCCCCCTGCCAATAGTGAGCCCCCCAACCCCTGTCCCATAGCCCCCTGCCAATAGTGAGCCCCCCAACCCCTGCCCCATAGCCCCCCAATAGTGAGCCCCAACCCCTGCCCCATAGCCCCCCGCCAATAGTGAGCCCCCCAACCCCTGCCCCATAGCCCCCCTGCCAATAGTGAGCCCCCCAACCCCCAGCTCCTGCCCCATAGCCGCCACCCCCTGCCAGCAGGGATCGCTCCCCCCCCTCTCCTCCAGCACCTGGCTGCGGGGGGTTAGTGTTTGGGTTCCACTTAGGTTAGGGTTAGGGTTAGAGTTTGGGTTCAGGTTAGGGTTCGGGTTCTGGTTCAGGTTTGGGTTAGTTTAGGGTTCAGGTTAGGGTTCATGGTTGGTTGAGGTTATAGTTTGGGTTACAGTTCGTGTTCAGGTTAGGTTACGGTTAGTGTTTGGGTTCTGGTTAGGTTAGGGTTCATGGTAGGGTTCAGGTTAGCTTAGGGTTACAGTTAGGTTTGGGTTCAGGTTAAGTTAGGGTTCAGATTAGTGTTTGGGTTCTGGTTAGGTTAGGATTCAGGTTAGGGTTCAAGTTAGGTTAGGGGTTGGATTCAGGTTAGGTTAGGGTTCAGGTCAGAGTTCAGGTTAGGTTAGAGTTCCAGTTAGGTTAGGGCTCCGGTTAGGGTTCATGGTTGGTTCAGGTTAGAGTTCAGGTTCAGCTTAGGGTTCTGGTTAGGTTCGGGTTCAGGTTAGGTTATAGTTCAGATTCAGGTTAGGTTAGGGTTCAGGTGAGAGTTCAGGTTAGGTTAGGGTTCATGGTAGGTTCGGGTTAGACTTCGAGTTCTGGTTAGGTTTGGGTTCAGGTTAGGTTAGGGTTAGTGTTTGGGTTCAGGTTAGGTTAGTGTTCGGGTTCTGGTTAGGTCTGGGTTCAGGTTAGGTTAGGGTTCAGGTTAGGGTTCCGGTTAGGTTTGGGTTAGGGTTAGGGTTCCGGTTAGGTTAGGGTTCAGGTTAGTTTTCGGGTTCTGGTTAGGGTTCCAGTTAGGTTTGGGTTCAGGTTAGGGTTAGGGTTCTGGTTAGGGTTCCAGTTAGGTTAGGGGTCGGATTCACGTTAGGTTCAGATTAAGTTTGGGTTTGGTTCAGGTTTGGGTTTGGGTTCAGATTAACATTTGGTCTCCTGCCTTGACTCCCTCTGCTCTTCCAGCTACTCCCCTTCCTTTCCTACTCTGCTGTGTGTTCCCATGTCCCTGTGTCCTTCCTTCGCCGCCTCCTCTGTCCAGCCCCCCCGGTCTGTGGCCTGCATGTCTGGGCGCATAAGAGCAGCCAGGCTGGGTCAGATCAAAGGCCCATCCAGCCCAGTGTTTTGTCTGCCCACAGTGCCCAGAGCCCCAGAGGGAGTGAACAGAACAGGGAACCACCCAGGGATCCCTCCCCTGTCGCCCATTCCCAGCCTCTGACACACAGAGGCCAGAAACACCAGTCCTGTCCATCCTGGCTAACGGCCATTGATGGACCCAACCTCCATGAACCTATCTAGCTCTTTCTTGGCCCTTTTAAAGTCCTGGCCTTCACCACATCCTCTGGCGAGGAGTTCCACAGGTTGACTGTTCACGGCATGAAGAAAAACTTCCTTTGGTCTCTGGCCTCTGCGTCTGGTCTCTGGCCTCTGCCCAGTCTGTGTCCTTCACGTCTGGTGTCTGCTCTCAGCCTGATCTTTGCCCGACACATCCCAGTCTCTGCCCCTCACCGGGCTCTGTCACCTCCGTTCCTCCCCCCCCGCCGCCTTCCCCCTGTCCTTCCGGGCTGGCTTGGCCCCAGGGGCAGATGGGGGCTGGGGACTGAGGTTGCCGGGTGTTAGGGGGCAAGCGGGGGGAGGGGCTGAGGTTGCCAGGAGTTGGGGGGGGGCAGAAGAGGGAAGGGGCTACGTTTGTCAGGCGACCAGGGGCTCCAGGATTGGCCATGATGGGAGGGGGCGGGGCTGCAGTGGGTGGAGCTGTGGGTTACCATGGCAATAGGGTTGGGTTGATGGGCACGGGGCTGGCAGTTGCCACAGTGAGGACCAAGGAGACAGGGTGGGATGCGTGGTTGTCATGACAACCTGGTTGGGTTGGCAGTTGCCATGGCAGAGTAAGTGGTTGCCACAGTGACACAGCAGGGTGACAGCAGCCATATTGGAATGGGTGGTTGCCATGGTGATGTGGGGGTAGGGGATGGTTGCCATGGTGATGTAGCTGGGTGGCCGTTGTCATGGTGGGGGGGGGGTGTTGGTTGCCATGGTAACAGTGGCTCTGGTGACGTTGCCATGGTTACAGAACTGTTCCCGCCCACGCACACTCTGTGGCCATTGACCACGCCTACTGGGCGGTAGGCCGCACACCGGAAGTGCCTCTCCCCGCGTAGCCAATCAGAGCTCTCCCCCGCACTCAGCCAGGCTCCGTTCCCCAATCACTTCCGGGTGCCGGTGCCAGCGGGACGCTCATTGGGTCCCGGCGATGTCGATCATTCTGTGGCCGCCCCTTGCCGGTCTGCAGCCAGGCGGTGCCGTTCGAGTGACAGCCGCCAGGGCCAATGAACACGCGTTCGGTCGCCTGGAAAGCCCGCCCCACGGCGGCGGGCGGCGGGAGCTTTGCTGTCAATCAAGACTTTCTCCTCCCCGCCAGTATCCAGCTCTTTCCCGCTAGCCAGTCACATAAGGGATGCAACACGATTGACAGCAGCGCCAGCCAATAGTCATAGGCTGCTGAAGGAGAGGCGTGGACGAACGTCCTGAGCAGGACTGGCCAATGGGCGGCGGGCGTAGATTGACTGGCAGCCACGTCACCCAATGGAATCGCCAGGAGGACGTGCGGCCTGATTGACAGCTGCCGCGCCCGTCGAGCAAGTGGGATCCGTTGATTGGCCGCGGGGGCGGCCAATGGGCTTATCCAGGGGAAGGCGGGGGCGTGGCCCGTCCCGCGGGGCGGAAGATGGCGGCGGGGACGGGCCCGGGGGTCCCAGACGGAGGCCCCGAGGGGCCAAACCGCGACCGTGGCGCCTTCGAATGTAACATCTGCCTGGAGCCCGCGCGCGAGGCGGTGATCGGCCTCTGCGGGCACCTGTACTGGTGCGGGCGGGGCATGGTGGAAGGGTGGGGGAGGGGAAAGTATGGGGGCAAAGGGGGCGGGGCATGGTGGAAGGGTGGGGGAGGGGAAGTATGGGGGCAAAGGGGGCGGGGCATGGTGGAAGGGTGGGGGAGGGGAAATGTGGGGGGCAAAGGGGGAGGGGCATGGGGGGGCAGGAACAATATGTAATTGTTTCTTTCTCTCTCTCTCAGCTGGCCCTGCCTGCACCAGGTGAGCCTTAGAGGGTGGGGGCAGGAACTTCCTTGGCCCCCCCCCCCCTTGGTCCGTCAGGGTCCCCCACCAGTTCCCTTCCCATGATGCCTCCAGACCTCCCTGCTGGCCCCAAGCCCCCATACGCCTGTGCCTGCCCCCCTACAGCTGCACCCCCCCCCCATAGGACAGGGCAGGCTGGAGAGCTGTGGAGGGGGCTGTGCGCTAACCTGCCCCTCCCCCCGCAGTGGCTGGAGACCCGCCCCGAGCGCCAGGAGTGCCCCGTCTGCAAAGCTGGCATCAGCCGCGACAAGGTCATCCCCCTCTACGGCCGGGGCAGCGCAGGGCAGCAGGACCCAAGGTGCGGGGCCCGTAGGAGCCCTGGGGCTGGACCCTGGGGTGGGGGATGGGGGTGGGACCCATGTCGGGGGGGGGGCAGAACAGAAGCGGACAAATGGGAAGCATATGGGGGCAGGGAGGGAGCATGTTCTGACCCATCCCCCACCGTATCTCTCGCCCGCCACAGGCTGAAGACCCCCCCTCGGCCCCGAGCGCAGCGTCCAGAGCCGGAGAGTCGTGGGGTTAGTACGGGGCAGCGGGGCTCTCCCCCAGGGCTAAACCACCCCCTGCCTGTGGGCCTGAGCCCCTCCCCCAGGGAGCTTAGCCCCCCTCCCTGTGGGGCCAGAGCTAAGTGCCCCCCCTCTCCACAGGGCCCACCCCCCGCCTACCCCGACACCGGCTTCCACATGGCCTTTGGGATTGGAGCCTTCCCCTTTGGCATCTTCACCACTGTGCTACGGGGCCCTGAAGCAAGAGCAGGTAACACACACACCCTGTTCTCCCCTCTGCAGACCCCCCTGTACCTCTGTTGCCCCCCCCTCCCAGACTGTCCACTCCAACTCCTCCTGCTACCCCACCCCCAGGTCTCCCTGCTGCAGACCCCCACCCCCGAACCTGTCCACTCCAATTCCTAGGACCCCAACCCCCCCCATTTCCTACTCCCGCTGCATCCCATACTGGACCCAGGCCAGTGCTGGGCCAGGAGGGCTGGCTGGGTTCCCCTGCTCCCCTCACTTACCTCTCTCCCCCCCAGATGAGGCTGGAGCCCCCCGCCCCTCCGGCTGGCAGGACTCACTCTTCCTCTTCATCGCCATCTTCTTCTTCTTCTGGCTTCTCAGCATCTGATGCTCCACTCCGGGGGCCCCGCCCAAGCTGCTGCCGGACTCGCCCCCTGCCCTGACAGCTGTGGGTGGAGACCCCCCGACTCCTGTGCCCACCTGGGACAGCTCTGAATTTGGGGGGGGCTGCTGCAGGTTGACCCCCTGCTGAACACTCCACAATTTAAGTGGGTCACCAGTGCCCCCCCCAGCCTGCTCACCCCCTACTGGCAGGCCCAGGAACTGCAGAACAGACAGGAGCGCAGCTGGGGGGGGCGGGATGGTTTTTCTGGTATTGATCCAATCATGGCTTTGAGGTGAACTGCTGCTGCCGGGGGTGGGGATGGATTCCCAGTGTACACTGCCAGCTCTGATTAAAACTCCTGGCCACTTTTCAGCCCTCTGCAGAGTCGGGGGGCAGCCGGCCTCAGCACAAGGGGCACTGTTGGCCAGGGAGAGGAGCCTGCCCTAGGGCCATTGGGGCCAGGGCTAGCTGTGGGAGTGGGGGGGGAAGTCCACGTGGGAGGTGAAGAAAAGAGCTGAGGGTTGGGAGTGAGGGGCACCAGCGCGGGAGTGGGGGAGGGAGTGAGGGGCAAAGGCAGGGCTGGGGGGGTGGGGGGTTACTGCAAGGGAGGAGGTGGGGCTGCCTTGGGAAGGGCAGGCAGCTTGGGGATACAGTTTTGTCTCACCTCAGTGTCCCCCCAGCCAGACCCCAACCAGCTATTCCAGGGGCATTAGGGGTGACCCTCAGCTGGGGGGCAAAACTGCTTATGGGGAGCAGGTCGACCATGGGAGAAGGGGCGTTCACCCCCAGGCTACCCCCTCTGAGCAGTCCCAACAGCTGCTACCCACATGGGGGGGGCTGAGCTATTGGGGGGGAGTCCATTTGGGGCTCAGGGTAATCTTGGGGGACCCCCTCTGAGGTGGGTTTGCTTAGGTCAGCCTCAGTTTAAGGGATGGGGGGGCAGCAAGTTTCAGGACACAACCGCGCCCCCCCCCCCATGTTTAAATCCACAGACCTGAAACAACCAGCGTGTGGAAAAAATATATTTTATTATATCAGCAAAAAAGTCTGTACAACGGCAAAGTGGGGGTGGGGGCCCTGAACCAACCCGCCTGGCCTGGGCCGCCCCTCCGCCACCGGCCCATTTGCGGCCTAGCTCCCCCTCCGAAGCCTGCTGTCGAGTTAGGCCTCTGCCCCTAGGCCCAGCTCTCATTTTGGGGGACAGGGGAGGCCCTGGGTGGTTCCTGGGCTCCTCCCCATGCAACAGCCTGGGTGTCCCCTCCCCCTGCCTCCCCAAAATGGCCCCAGAGGCACCACTAGTGGAGGAGACAACATGGCTGCCCTTAGCCAAGTAACATGGGGGGAGGGGCTGGCCAGGGGACAGAACCCCCCCTCCTTATTAACTGATAGAAAGGGGGAGGGGTCCCATATACACATGGGGGGGCTAGTCCCCTGAGGGTCATTTCTGAGAAAAATGTGGGTCTAGGACGAGAGCCCCAGGAAGGGGGTTGTGGTGGGGGTCAGGGTGGGAAAGGAGGTGGGCAGGGAAGTGATGGGGTGGGAATTGGGGTGATATGGGTCAAGGGGAGGGGTGGGGGAGATAGGGACTCAGGGAAGGGGTGGGCAGAGCAGGGGGGAAGCAGCCAAGTGGGGAGGTCACACTCCCACCCACTGTCCCCCACAAGATGCCCAAACCAAACAAACAGCCCAAACCAAAGTGTAACCCCTGGAGATACCCAGCCCCCCCCCCCCCCCCAACCATGTCCTCCCCAACACCCACTGCAGAGTGGAGGGGACACCCCAGAAAAACAACAAAAACTAAGAAAAATAATGACAATGAGAAAACTCAGGTTTTTTACATTCTAAACTCCTCCCCCCCGCATTGCTAAGGTGGGGGGGAGACCAAGTCAAGAGAGACAGGGCCCCCCCTGTAAAGCCCAACCCCCCCCATAGCCCCTCTCCTCTCCAGCCCCTCCCTCACCTACTCCCATGTGCCCCCCAACCCCCCACTTTCAGCCACTTCACTTCCACCTCCCTCCCCAGACTCCCCCTCCACACCCTCCCCACTCTATTTGTATGTAGACGCTAAAAGAAATTGACCTGGAAGTGCTGGGGGAGGGAGCCGCTGGGGGGCAGGACCCCCCCTGGGCACGGCAGGGGGCTGGGGTCAGAGGTAGAAGTTTCCATGGTCTCTGGGTGGGAGGCCCATGTCTCTATTGGTGTCGCGTTGAGGTAAATGACATCACTGGCGAAGGGGTCCCCCCCACCGCCGCTTCACCCCTGGGGCCTTTCCAGCCCCAGCTCCCCCCCCAGGAGCCCCCAAACAGCCCACACGGAGGCCCCTGTTCTCAGTCGCTCTTGTCTGGGGGGGGAGGGGTCTGGCTGGGGGTGCCCGGGGGGGAGCAGCGGCCGAGATGGAAGAACAGGTCCTGACGAGTGAGAAAGCCGGGGGGGGGGGGGGGTGTCCTGCGACACCTCCCCCCCCGATCCTCCCAACAGATGCCATTTGGGGGGGGTGGTCCCCAACGGGCGCTATCTCAGATTATTTTCCTGGGAACCCTGGCGGAGGCCAGACCCCCCCCCCCCACCAGGCCTGGAGGGGGAGGACCCCCCCCCCAGTTCCTACCCCCCACCCCGGGGGCGGATCAGTTGGAGGTGTCCGAGTGGACGCTGCCCGGCCCTTCCGTCGGGGAAGTCACGGAGGACGGGGTGGCGGCTTCCTGCCAGCCCCCATTAGCCTGCAGGGTCAAAGGTCACAGGTCACATGGTGCCAAAGCCCCCCATCCCCCTGGATCCTGACCCCCACCTTCCAGTAATTCTGGGGGTCCCCTGCCTGCCACCCCGTTGGCTCCCCCCCAGCAGCAATGGGGCCTGTCCTGCCCCCTACCCCACCGAGAACAGCAGACTGGCCCGGGGTGATAATGGGGGTGGGGGGCAGATGGACTCACCCTCATGTCTCGGGGGCTGTAGAGCTGGCCAGGTGCCAGGCCCTCCCCATAGGGCCCCTGGCTCATGGTGTGACGCAGAGACTCCACCTGCGGGTAGAAGGGAGGGGGAGTGAGGGAGCCAGCCCCACAAGTTGGGGGGGGCGCACACACCAGGCTGGCTGGGCCCAGGAAAGGGCAGTTTTAGTGCTGCTGGTGCAGCAGCCCATGCGTGCCTCAGTTTCCCCCAGGGGCTGTTCCGTTGCTGGGCTGCGAGGCATTTCCCCAGGCCCCGATGTCCCACGCAGGGGGGTGCGGAAGCCGTGGGGCTCTCCCTGGAGGCAGAGCGACACGACCCACCCCCCATGGAGCCTGATGCAAAGCTGGGGGTGTAGCCGTGATGGGGGGGGGGGGGCTTACCTGGGAGGGGGGGTAGGCGTCCCCGTTGAGGCCCGGCAGCCCCAGGAACATGTCGCTGGAGCTGGAGAGGTTGAAGGAGCCGCCGGACCCTGCGGGGGGAACAGATGCGAGGGAGACGCTCAGAGCTGGGGCCAGCTGCCCCCCGGCCGGGTGAGGGCCACACTTGGGGCCCGCCCGGCCCACAAGGGGAGGCTGGGGTGGGGGGTCATGGCCGTGTGGGGCAGCTCTCAACAACCCCGGCCCTAGCCTGGCCAGCAGCGGGTGCCAGGGAAGGTCTCCCGGGGGAAAGTTACCTGTGGAGACGGTGGGCGGGGCCTCCAGCAGGGGGCGGGATTACCTGGGGAGGGGGAGCTAGGCAGGGTTGCCTGCAGAGGAGGGGGTGGGCGGGGCTCCTGGCAGACAGTGGAGTTACCTGCGGAGGAGGGGTGGGTGGGGGGCCTCTGGCAGGGGCGGGGTTACCTGCCGAGGAGGGGTGGGCGGGGCCTCCAGAAGGGGCGGGGCTACCTGCAGAGGAGGGGGTGGGCGGGGAGTCAGCCCCGCTCTGGGCCCCGTGCGTGACGCTCACGGCCGTTTTCACGGCGTAAATATTCGCCTCCTCCTGGAACTTGCCGATATTCTTCTTGTAGCGGATGCGCTTGTTGCCGAACCAGTTGGAGACCTGGGGGGGCAGAGACACAGGAGCCGCTCAGTCTGGCAGGGCCCCCCCCAACCCTGCCTGGCCGGTCTCACCGGCACACCCGGCCCCGCTCTCCTGCCCCCCAACCCGGCCCCACGGCCCGCCTGGCCGGTCTCACCGGCACACCCGGCCCCGCTCTCCTGCCCCCCAACCCGGCCCCACGGCCCGCCTGGCCTGTCTCACCGGCACGCCCTGCCCCGCTCTCCTGCCCCCCAACCCGGCCCCACGGCCCGCCTGGCCTGTCTCACCGGCATGCCCTGCCCCGCTCTCCTGCCCCCCAACCAGCCCCGCTCTCCGGCCCCCCAACCCAGCCCCATGGCCCACCTGGCTGGTCTTACCAGCACACCCGGCCCCGCTCTCCTGCCCCCCAACCCGGCCCCACGGCCCGCCTGGCCTGTCTCACCGGCATGCCCTGCCCCGCTCTCCTGCCCCCCAACCCGGCCCCACGGCCCGCCTGGCCTGTCTCACCGGCACGCCCTGCCCCGCTCTCCTGCCCCCCAACCAGCCCCGCTCTCCGGCCCCCCAACCCAGCCCCATGGCCCACCTGGCTGGTCTTACCAGCACACCCGGCCCCGCTCTCCGGCCCCCCAACCCAGCCTCACGGCCCGCCTGGCCTGTCTCACCGGCACGCCCTGCCCCGCTCTCCTGCCCCCCAACCCGGCCCCACGGCCCGCCTGCCCCGCTCTCCTGCCCCCCGACCACCCCGCGCTCCGGCCCACCTGGGAGATGGTGATGCCGCACTTCTTGGCCAGCTCCTCCTTGGCCTCCTCGCTGGGGTAGGGGTTGCTCAGGTGGGAGTAGAAATACTCGTTCAGCACCTCGGTCGCCTGCTTGCTGAAGTTACGCCGCTTCCGCCTGCCAGCCGCACACGGGGGTCAGGGCCACCCCAGCCCCTCTCGTGGGGGGGGGGGGGGGGCGGGGCTCACAGGCAGGGGGTGGCGCTGGGGAGGGGGGGCTGGCAACACTCCGGACGACGACAGAGCGCGGGGGCGGGGCCAGACAGGCTGGGGGGGCAGGACCGAAGCGGCAGGAGGCGGGGCCTGCTGGGGGCGGGGCCAGACGAGCTGGGGGCACAGCCAGAGCGGGGCCCACTGGCAGCAGGACCACAGGTGCAGGAGGCGGGCCCTGAGGCCAAAAGGGTAGGGCCTGTTGGGGGCGGGGCCAGCGGCCTGGGGGCGGGGCCAGGGGCGGTACCTGGCGTCCAGGAAGCGGGAGCGCAGGATCATGACGGCCTCGCAGGTGCTCTGCTTGAGCTGCATCTGGATGGAGCTGAACTTGCGGTGGATGATGCCGACCATGCGCTCGATCTCCTTGGGCGCCACCGGGCGTGTGCGGCTCTGCTCCCGCAGCAGGTTCATCACGTGCGTCGTGAACTCGTTGCAGGCCTGCGGGGGGGGGCGGGGGGGGGGAGGCGGGGCTCAGCCGGGCCCCAGGCCCCGCCCCCCCGGGCCCCGCCCACGCAGGCTCCACCCTGCTGCAGTCCAGGTCTCAGGACCGACCAGACCCCCAGCCCCATCGCTTGGCCCCGCCCCACGGCTGCCCGGCCCCGCCCACCTGCTCGTATTTCTCCAGCTCGGCGTGGTAGATCTGCCGGATCTGCGCCAGCTTGTTGCGATAATCCGAGTGCTCGATGGAGTTGTCGGGGGACACGCCCCCCGAGGCCGCCGCCGCCGCTGCCGCCGCCGCCGAGCCCCCGCCCTTCTCCGGCCCGGCCACCCCCTCCGCCAGCAGCATGTTGTCCAGCCGCATCAGCTGGGGGTCCACCGGCTCCTCCTCCGGGCTGCTCCGCATGCTCAGCCCTGCCGGGGCGCGGGGCTTAGGCACATGGGCCCCTCCCTCTCCCTCGCAGCCCCCCAGCCCTGCTGGGGCCCCTCATGTCCGCCCTGCAGCCCCCCCCAGCTCCTCCCTCCTGCCCCCCAGCCCTGCCGGGGTGCAGGGGTTAGGCACATGGGCCCCTCCCCCTCCCTTGCAGCCCCCCAGTCCTGGCGGGGCCCCTCCCTCCCCCCCACCCCTACCCCCCAACCTTGCTGCAGCCCCCCCCAGTCCTGCCGGGGTCCCTCCCTCCCCCCAGCCCCACTGCAGCCCCCCCCAGCCCTGCCAGGGCCCCTCCCTCCTGACCGCAGCCCCTTCAGCTGGTGGGGTCAAAAGTTCCGCTCCCTCCCCCACTGGCCCCATGGTTGCCATGGCAACGACCTAGCAATGACACTTCCTCTCCCAGGGGCTGGGGGGGGGGGGGGGGAGCCACATTCTCACCGAGGCGGGATCAGTCCCGGCCTGGCCAGTCGCTAATTCCATCCCCCACGGCGGACGCACACACCCGGCGGGCCTGCTGCTCCCACCCACCCACGCGCACCTATCGCCTGCACGCCCAATGTGCGACACGTGCACCGTGTACCACCCCATCGCCCGCACACCCAATGTGCGACATGTACACCGTGTACCACCCCATTGCCCGCACGCCCACCTATCGCCCGCACGCCCAACGTGCAACATGTGCACCGTGTACCACCCCATCGCCCGCACACCCAATGTGCGACATGTACACCGTGTACCACCCCATCGCCCGCACACCCCCAACATGCGACACGTACACCGTGTACCACCCCATCGCCTGCACACCCCCAATGTCCAGCACATATACCATGTGTGTACCACCCCATTGCCTGCACGCCCAGCGTGCAACATATACACCGTGTGCATGTACCGCCCAATCACCCGCATACCCAACGTGCGACACCTGTACCGTGTACCACCCCATTGCCTGAACGCCCAACGTGCGACCTATACACCGTGTGCGTGTACCATCCCTATTGCCTGTATGCCCAACGTGCCATGCATACTCCGTGTGCGCATATAGGAAAACACACACAAACACACCATTCCCATCCATCTCCACAAATATTTGGCGTGCACACACAGCCCTGCCCCTTGCTATATACACACACGTGTGTACACACACAGGGACACACCCACACTCGTGCCCCTTCTCTGCACGCACAAACGTGTCGCCCACACTGCTGTACGCACCCTGTATTTCTCCACACCCCCACTCCGTGTGTCTCCCAACCTGGCGGGTGCCGATACACACGGCCACGCAAACACCAGCACTTTCCAGGCACCCTCTGAAGAGGCACAAACATGCCACGCCCTGACCACGGCAGCCCCACGAGGCGTGTTCCGCACACCCAGGCATCGTCCAGACCCATCTGCTTGCACGCCGCTACCCAGGCGGACTGGCCTACGGCTCCCATGTGTGCACATGGGTCCCCCCACCCCCCGTCAGGATCGCACCGATGCACCAGGGCCCTGACTAGCTGCGTCAGCTCACACACGTGCTCCAGCTGCCCAAACATGCCTCCGCCCTGCGGTGCACACGTCCTGCCCCGCCGCGCACACACCCTGCCACGCACACGTGTGTGCACGCCCCCACTCACTACACACACCCCCTCTGGGCACACACACATGTGCAAAAACACATACACTCAGTTCGTGTTAGGCATGCATGGGACCCCTTTGTGCTCACAGACCCAACGGCCCAGGGGGTGGGCCAGGACCCCTCCCAGCCCCGGGCTCCCCTGGGGCCCCCCATACCTGTCTTCTCCTTGATCTCACACAGCACAGTGAACAGGGCCGGCTTCATGCGGTGGCAGTTCAGGGCGTGTTTCCTGTGGGGCGGGGGGGGGAGACAGGGTTTGTAGGGGTGTGGGAGCACAAAGGATTCACTCCACTCCAGCCCCCCCCCCCATATACACACCCTCCCCAAAATAACTGCACACTCTGGCCCCACAGCCCCCTGGGTCAGAACTCCCAGGTTCTCTCCCCAGCTTTGGGAAGAGAGCAGGGGGTAGTGGTTAGAGCAGGGGGGCTGGGAGCCAGAACTCCTGGGTTCTCCCCCTGGCTCTGGGAGGGGAGTGGGGGCTAGTGGTTAGAGCAAGGGGCTGTGAGCCAGGACTCCTGGGTCCTCTCCTAGCTCTGAGAGGGGAGAGGGGTCTAGTAGGAGGGGAGCAGAAAAGACCAAGGAATTTCCCTCCCCACAGACCCCTCTAGACCAGTCTCACCCCCACCCCATTGTAAAAGCCCCCAAGAAATGTTCACACCAAAGAGAGGCACCGATAACACCCCCCCAACCCCTGCCCCCACAGGCCCAGAATGGAAAGACCCTACAATAACAACCCCCACCGCAGTGCAACTTGGGAAGGCAGACCCCGTTCGCCGAAGGGGGGGGGGCTAGTGGTTAGAGGGGAGGAGGAGCCCCGAATGCCTAGGTTCTCTGGGGGGCACTGGGGGCTAGTGGTTAGAGCGGGGAGGGGTGAGTCCGAACGCCTGGGTTCTCCCGGGCTCTGGGGGGCACTGGGGGCTAGTGGTTAGAGCGGGGAGGGGTGAGTCCGAACGCCTGGGTTCTCCCGGGCTCTGGGGGGCACCGGGGGCTAGTGGTTAGAGCGGGGGGGGGGAGGGGTGAGTCCAAACGCCTGGGTTCTCCCGGGCTCTGGGGGGCACTGGGGGCGAGTGGTTAGAGCGGGGGGGGGTGAGTCCGAACGCCTGGGCTCTCCCGGGCTCTGGGGGGCACTGGGGGCGAGTGGTTAGAGCGGGGGGGGGGTGAGTCCGAACGCCTGGGCTCTCCCGGGCTCTGGGGGGCAGCGGGGGCTAGTGGTTAGAGCGGGGGGAGAGGGAACCCGGCAGCCCCCCGCCCCGCACCCACTTGGCCTGCGCCTCGTCCAGGCTCTGGTCCGTGATGCCCACGATCTGCTGCAGGATCTCGCCCAGCTCCTGCCGCCGGGGCTCGCCGGGCTCGCCGGGGGGGGGCAGCAGCCGCCCCTGCTCCTCCATGGCGGGGGGGCCGGGGCCGACCAAGCGCCGCGCGGGGGGGCCCCGGGAGACTCGGGGCTGCCAAGATGGAGCCGGCGCCGGGGCGGGGACGCGGGGCGGGGCGGGGCGCGGGGCGAGCCCGGGCTCGCAGCCTCCGCGCGGGTCGCTGCTGCCCCCGGGCGGCCGCGGGCGGCGCTGCAGGGGGCGGGGCCGGACTCCGGGGTTCTGTGCGGGGGGCGGGGCCGGTCTCCTGGGTTCTGTGCGGGGGGGGGCGGAGCCAGACTTCTGGGGGGGGGGGGCGGACACCTGGGTTCTGTGCGGGGGGCGGGGCCGGTCTCCTGGGGGGGGGGGCGGACACCTGGGTTCTATGCGGGGGGGCGGAGCCAGACTTCGGGGGGGGGGGGGGCCGGACACCTGGGTTCTATACGGGGGGCGGGGCCGGTCTCCTGGGTTCTGTGCGGGGGGGGCGGAGCCAGACCTCTGGGTTCGGGGCGGGGGGCGGGGCCGGTCTCCTGGGTTCTGTGCGGGGGGGGCGGAGCCAGACCTCTGGGTTCGGGGCGGGGGGCGGGGCCGGCTCCTGGGTTCTGTGCGGGGGGGGGCGGAGCCAGACTTCTGGGGGGGGGCGGACACCTGGGTTCTGTGCGGGGGGCGGGGCCGGTCTCCTGGGTTCTGTGCGGGGGGCGGGGCCGGTCTCCTGGGTTCTGTGCGGGGGAGGGCGGAGCCAGACTTCTGGGGGGGGCGGGGCCAGTCTCCTGGGTTCTGTGGGGGGGGCAGGGCTGAACTTCTGGGTTCGGGGGGGCGGGGCCGGACTCCTGGGTTCTGTGGGGGGGGCGGTGCTGGACTTCTGGATTCTGGGGGGGGCGGACTCCTCGGTTCTGTGCGGGGAGGGAGGGGGGCTGGGGCGGGATCCCGGGAAGATGCGGGGGAGGGGGCTTAGCCGGCATTCCAAGCAGCTGCTACTGGGGGATCCCAGCCCCCTAGAAGCGCTGGACCCTGCCCCCTACCCTGCCGGTGCCCCTCACCTCTGACTTGCTGACCCTGCCCCCACAGCCCTGCCTCTGCCCCTCAGTCCCAACCCAGAGTCCCTGTGCCATGGGGTGTGGGGTAGTCACCAGGTGTGGGGCACCCCCATCTGTGGCCGGCAGAACCGAGGGGTTGGTGGGTCCCAGGGACACAGCGTAGCTCAGACTTGTTACAGGCACCAGGAGCAGCCGGCCCGGCCTGGGAAGAGGGGGGGCCCAGCCAGGCCCCTCCTGCCCCCCCCCCAGCCAGCCGAAAACTAACTCCCACTCCCAGCCATTGCTGCCAGCCTGGAGGCCCCACCGCCCGCCCCCCTTTGTCCTGGGAAACTGAGGCACGAACACACACACACACACACACACACACACACAGAGTCACTGCAGAACAGCACAGGACAGTAGAATCACATAAAACACAACAAAGCAATCAGGGTGAATACCGTCCCCACTACATCACACCCTGCCCCCCCCCCACCAGTGCCCCTCACTCCCGCCCCACAGCCCCTGCCCCACAGCCCTGCCGGTACCCCTCACTCCTGCCCCGCCCACCAGTGCCCCTCACTCCCGCCCCACAGCCCTGCCGGTACCCCTCACTCCTGCCCCCCCCACCAGTGCCCCTCACTCCCGCCTCCACAGCCCCTGCCCCACATTCGCGCCACAGCCCCTGTGCTACTCGTTGCTGGGGGGAAGTGGGTTGTTGGGGCGGCGGGGATTGTGCAAAGTGGAAGCCGCGTCTCCCTGGGCGCATCCTGTGACGGGGGTGGGGGGCGGGCACCAGCCAATGGGGCTCTGGCAGGAAGCGCTGGAGTGGGGGAGCCAGGGCCCCAAGCGGGGCGCGGCCGTGGGGCAGAGGGGCCAGCAGGGAGCCGTGGTGAGAAGGGCCGGGGGAGGGCGGGGGCCTGGGTGTTGCCCCGGCCGCGGGGTGGGGCAGGTGGATGGGCGGGCGCAGGTGGGTTTGGCGGGGGAGGGGCAATGGGGGGTCTGGAGAGGGGGAGGGGCATGAGCGCCATGCGAGGGTCACCGGGTGGGGAGGGTCAGGAGGGGGGTCTCGCTGTGGGGCTGGGAGGGGGCAGTGAGGGCTGGTTACACCTAGACTTCCGGCCTCCTCCGGGCTCCTGCCTGCCCTCCCTCACTTCCCCTTTTGGCACCCCCCCTCCCCCATCCTGTCCCCTCCCCACCCTTCTCCCCAGCTGAGGCAGGGCGGGGGGGGGATTTGGGGAGCCCGTGAGGAAACACTCCCCTTTGCTCTGCCCCCCCAGAGCCGGGCACGCCCCTCCCCCGATGCCAGCCGGTGTTGGGGGGTGTGAAGATGGAGGAGGGGCTGAGCGACCCCCCCGAGGGGGCCGGGGTCAGCCAGAGACAGACGGAGCTGGCCCCAGACCAGGTGAGCGTCCCCCGGCGGGACCCCCCCAGCACCCATCCCCCGTGCCCTGGGGGGGCTGCGGCCTGGGCCCTGGAGAGCCATGCCCCCCCCCACAGCTCTGCCCCTTCCTCCTCCAGGCCATGAGTAGTGCGGAGACCCCGGGGGCAGCCCTCTGCCCCGCCGAGGCCTCGGACCCCACGGACATCCCTGGAGGGGGGGACCCGGCCAGCAATGCCCCCCCCACCCCCACAGAGGTGAGTGGCAGAACCCAGGCCTCCGGGCCTCCCCCCACCCCAGCCGGGCAGGGAACTCAGGGGTCCTGACCCCCCCCCTCTGCCCCCAGGCCGAGCCCCCGGACCCCTTCGACCGGGAGCGGCTCTTCGACCTCCTCTTCCGCTCCCAGAGCCGGCGGCTGAACGAGCAGCGCTGCGCCCTGCCCCGCCTGCGGGGGGCGGCCCGGCCCTGGCACTCGCTGCCCGCCACCCCCACCGCCGCCGCGCTGGGCACCGCAGGTAAGGGACAGCCCCCCCCCGCCCAGAGACCCCCCCTCCCCGCCTGCGGGGGGCGGCCCGGCCCTGGCACTCGCTGCCCGCCACCCCCACCGCCGCCGCGCTGGGCACCGCAGGTAAGGGACAGCTCCACCCCCTCGCCCCACCCACTGCCCGCCTTGCCCAGAGACCCCCCGCCATGCCCATTCCACCCTGCCCATAGACCCCCCCCCACTGCACTCCCCGCCCCGCCTGCTCTGCCATGCTCATAGACCCCCTGCTGCACCCCCTGGCCACACCCAGAGACCCCTCACACCCCTCGTTCAGCCCCCTGCCCAGAGACCCCCCCTCCAGCCCCTGCCCGTTCCCACTCTGCCCAGCGCCCCCCACCCCGCCTCCCTCCTCCTGCCCTGCTTCATCCCCCACCCAGAGACCCAAACACCCTGCCAGCCCCACTCCACCCAGAGACCCCCCCTGCCTGCTCTGCCCCTCTGCCCAGAGACACCCCTCCGCCCGCCTGACGCCCTCTGCCCCTCCTGTGCCCCCCACCTCTGGCCTCATCTGCTTAGGACCCCCATTGCCTTCCTCCACCTACCCCCCTCTTCACAGTCCTCCCTCTGCCCCACAGCCCCCCCTTCCCCGTCTCCTCCCTGCTACCCCCACCATGGGGGGCTGCCAGGGGGGAGCCATCTCATGGGGGGGGGAGGGGCATGAACATCTAGGAGGTTGGGTCTTAGGGCACAGGGAGAGGCGGGGCCCTGCTCGGGGGGGGGGGGGGGGAGCTGGGGCCACTCCCTCTCACCCCCTGCAGGGCTGGCTCTAGGTTTTTTGCCACCCCAGGCAAAAACATTTTTGGCCGTCCCCCCACCCCTGCTTTTTTGTCCGGGAAGGGTCCGCGCGCAAATGCAGCTTGCGCGGCTTGTTGGGGGTGCGCGCGCAAATGCAGCTTGCGCGGCTTCCTGGGAGGGGGGCGCGCGCTCCGGGGGGAGCCCAAACCCCTGGGCATTTTCATCTCCTAGGAGAGCCCAGGGACGCCCCACTGAGGACAATGGGGGGCAGGTTCACCCACAGCAAGCCAGTTAAAGACTTCGAGAGCAGGCAGCTGTTCACATCACCTAGTGCTGGAGTCCCGGTCCCACGCCTCCCTCTGCAAAGGGATGTTATTCTTAGAAGCCTTACAGTCACGCAGGCTCCAACCCCAACACGTAAGCTGTCCGACTCGAGGTACGTCTGGACTACATGCCTCTGGCGCCAGAGGCATGTAGATTAGGCTACCCGGCATAGGAAAATGAAGCGGCGATTTAAATAATCACCGCTTCGTTTAAATTAAAATGGCTGCTGCACTGAGCCGATCAGCTGTTTGTCGGCTCAGCACGCTAGTCTGGACGCTCCGCGGTCGACATCAAAGGCATTTGTCGACCGCCCCGTATGCCTCGTGGGATGAGGCTTCATTTTCCTATGCCGGGTAGCCTAACGTACATGCCTCTGGCGCCAGAGACATGTAGTCCAGACGTACCCTTGGTGTCCATGGACAAGAATCAGCCTCACTATACGAGACCGTTCAAAGGGATTAAGAGAACGTTTGTTTCAGCTCCCCAGCTCAGCTGTCCAGCACAAGACACAAGCGACACGGAGTCGTGTTGTAAACAGGATGTAAACAGTGGTTCTGGGTCCTTACACTCGTGAACTGCTCGAATTTCTCTCAAAGCTGGCGGGAGACATGTTCTATTTAATGTGCACATGTAATTCATACGTTATTTAAACAGGTTCTGATAAATTGAGGCCATAACCATTTTTAATTTAATTTTAAAGGTCTGTTACTTAAAACAAAGCCCATTGAAATGGGATCACAATTCCAATTCCTGCCCCAGACAGGAAGGGACTTGGGGACACCGGCACTGGGAACAGCAGAGTTCCCCTTCCTCAGACGAAGGGGGAGGGACGATCACCTGGGTCCCGGGCAGGGGTGAGGTTGTCAGGACACAGCACAAGGGGGCTGGGTTCCTGGGCGGGGGGCCCAGAGAGTAGAGAGAGGGGGGATTGTTTAGAGAGCCAGACAGGAGATGGGGATCTGGGGAGTGGAGAAGAGGAGACGGGGTCCCAGCAGGGTTGCAGTGGGCCAGGAGATGGGGTTGCTGGGCAGAGGCCGAGGCGGGGGGGGGGGGTCGCGGGACAGTGGGCAGGGCACACAGGTGAGGTGGGGGGGGCGGAGGAGAGGGAATTGCGGGGATGATGCATGGGAGGGGGGGTGGCCGGGAGAGGTGGGGCCACACTCACGAAGGCAAAGAAGAGGCCGCCAGGCTCAGCCTCACCAGCCATGGCTGCCCCTTGCCGCCCTCCCAGCAGGGGCCGCGCCTCGGGGCAGCCCGCGCAGAGCTCCCCGCGCCCCGGGGCCAAGCGCAGGCTCCGGGCAGCCGGGCACGGGGCTCCCAGCTCGGGGCGGCTCCGGGAGGCTCCCCGCCTCCCTGCTCCTCCTCCGGGCCAGGATGCCGCCCCTGGCACTGTGCCGCCCCAAGCACCTGCTTGTTTTGCTGGTGCCTGGAGCCGGCCCTGACCCCCTGGCCCTGCCCCGCAGGGTTTTTCTGCTCGCTCACCTCGCTGCAGGCCGAGGAGTTCTTCGAATTTGTGGCCACAGCCCAGGCCCGGCGGCTGGATGACCAGCGGGCCGACTTCGTGGAGCCCGCAGCTGATGCCACGGGGCCCGGGGCTGACGCTGTGGGGCCCGGGGCCGATGGCATGGGGCCCGGGGCCCCCCAGGGGAGCCAGGGCCCCCCGGGACCCCCTGACCTGGGGGAGGAGCTGTACAGCACCATCCTCTCCCTCCAGGTAAGCGGCACCCCCAGGAACCCCACATCTGAGACCCCCCCACAGCCCCATGAGACCCCCACTCCAAAGCACCCCAGTTCCAGAGAATCCCCAAGCCCCCTGACTCTTTAGTCTGCCACCCCCCACCTTGCCTGACCCCCCCGAGACATCCCCAAACCTCCTGAGCCCCCCCCTTGGTCCTAGACTCTGACACCCCCCTCTGGCCCCCCAAGACTCCTGCCCTTTCAGCCCCTTCTCCCTTCCCCCCCAGAGCCCAGACTTGCCCCCTAACCCTGTGTCCCCCCCCAGAGCCAGCGACTGGAGGAGCAGCGCAGCGACCCCCCCATCCCGCTGGGGGCGGAGGAGCTCTTCGACCTGCTGCTGCGGGTGCAGGGGGGGCGCATGGAAGAGCAGCGCTCGGAGCTGCCCCCCGCCCTGCTGCCCCACCCCTGCTGAGACGCTCCCCCAAATGGGCCAGGGAAGGGGGGAGGCCAAGACCAGGCCCGGCTGGCGGCAGGTACGGGGTGCCCCTGCCGCCCTGGCCCCGGAGGGCTGAGAATGGACACAACTCACCGCAGGAATGGGACTCGCCGGACGCCGCCGGATGAGACCAGCCCCCACTCGCCACAGGAACGGGAACCCCCCACCCCGCCCAGCACGACTCATGACAAAGACTGGGGCTCCTCCCCCTCCAAACCACCCCCCCACAACGCTGCCCCAGCTGGGGAGGGGGCCAAAGACTCCGGCTTTCCGAGGCTAAGTGCAGATATTTGTGAAAAAGTAAAAAACTCCTATGGTGAAGGGGGGGCTGGCCTGTGATTGGGGGCAGGCTGGGGGGTGCCCGCGCTGCAAAGGGAGGGGGCAGCCAGGACTCGATCCTGGCTCCGGCCAGGTCAGCATCACCCCGTGCCTCAGTTTCCCCCTGACACTTTATCCCAGCCAGAAGCAGAAGCCGCAAACAACTTTATTCTCCCCATAGCCGAGGGGGGGGCGGGGTCCAAAGGGGCCCCCACTTGTCCCTCTGTGACATGGGTGTTTCCAAAGCCCTGCCTCTTTCTGCTCCATGACATCATCCATGCCTGTGTGTGACCTCACTTCCTGTCACCGATGGCGGGTCATTTCCTGCCCCTGGCTCTGCATAGCGTGACATTGGCATCCGCGCGTGTGTGACCTCACTTCCTGTCTGTGACATCCCCCCACCCAGGGCGCAGTGGGGGGGGGGGAGGGGGCGGGGTCACTGAACTGTTGCGCTGTCCGATTGGCTGGGTTGCAGCAAGCGGAACAGCAAGCGGCCGGCAGCCGGGGACGGCCCCTCCCAGCTTGTCCAGCAGCCGAGTGAGGGGAGCCCAGTGGGGGTGGGGGGGGGCTGGGAGGGGGCTGGGCAGGGGCGGGGGGGGGCGCTGCAGCAGGCGGAGCAGGTCGTGGTGGGCCCAGGCAGCGCCACGGGGTAGGAGGCCCAGTTCGTCGGGGAGGTGCCAGTTCGAGGTCCGCGCCTGCAGGCATGTGGGGAGGGGGTCAGGCTTTGGGCTTCCAGCCCCTTCCTCCAGGATGTGCCCCCACCTGTCACTGCACAGGGGCAAGTCCCTGCCTCCGCTGGGGCAAACCTCCCCTGCCTCGTCCAGACAGTGCTGCCGGGCCCGGGGAAACTGAGGCACACGCACAGCGTCACTGCTGAACAGCACAGGGCAAACAGCGCGACTCCAGAGACAAACACGATTGGCACCGTCCCCCTGTGGCCCCTCTCCCCCCCTCCCAGACCCAGCTGAGCGGGGTCATGGGGAAGCTCCAGCCCCCTGCTCTGGGGTCAGGCGTCGGTAGCGACGTGGGCGCTCCCCTTAGCACAGACCCGCCCCAGCGGCGTCCTGCCAGAGCCGGCTCCGTCCCAGCAGCGCGGCCTTGGGCCCTTCGTCTGGTGCAGCCGGGTCGGGGGGCGCTAGGTTACCCCGGAAATGCCTCCCAAATGGATACGGCTTCTTCCCGCTGGCCGCGCACCCGGTGGGACGGCTGCCCCCCGCGCACCCGGCACTCGGCTGCTGGACGACCTGGGAGGGGCCGTCCCTGGCTGCCGGCCGCTTGCTGTTCCGCACGGGGGAGATCCCATCCCCTGGCCCCCAGTGGCGCTGGCGTGGGCCCGGGCACTGCTGTCAGACCAGCCCTTCCGCTTCCCTCGGGCCCTGCCCAGGGTCTCCCTGGCCGGGCCCATGAGCCCAGCGAGCCTTTCCCAGAAAGCCAGGACGTCCCCCACCCCCGACGCTCCATCCGGGGAGGTCTCCCCCTCCCATAACTCTCTCAGCAAGCCCAGGGGGTCCTTCCCCCTTCTGCACCCCGGCTCGGTCCGGGAGAGCCTGGCAGACCCTCGGGGCGCCTCCCCGTGTGCAGACAGCAGGGGGGGCAGGTACTTGTCCCAGTCCTGCGGGTGCCGGAGCATAAAGGCCTCCAGCATCTGCTTCAGCATCCCCTGGAACCTCCCCACCAGCCCGCTGGGCCGGGCGCCATACGCTGGGGTCCAGGTGAGCCGGGCCCCGTGCTTCTCCCACAAGCACCGGAGCGGGGCCGACATGAAGGTGGATCCCCGGTCCGTGAGGACCTCCTGGGGGAGCCCCACCCTGCTGAAAATGGCCAGCAGCGCGTCTGCCACCGTGTCTGCCTCGCTAGAGGGCAGAGCCGCGGCCTCGGGGCAGTTGGTCGCCTGGCCGAGGGGCCCCACTAGATCCATCGCCCCCCTCTGGAAAGGCTCCTCTAGGATGGGCAGGGCCCCCAAGGCAGCTTTCCCCCCATCTCGGGCTCCCCCAGCAGGAGTCGCAGGCCCGGCAGTATCGCTGCACGGCCACAAAGATCCCCGGCCAGTAGAAGTTCTGCAGCAGCCTCAGCCGGGTGCGCCGGATCCCCCGGTGCCCCGTGAAGGGGACGTCGCGGGCCAGGGGCAGCAGCCTGGGGCGATACTTTTGGGGAACCACCAGCTGCTGCTGGACCCCCCCCATGACCCCACCTTCCCCGGTACAGGAATCCCCCCACCCACAGGAATCTCTCCTGGCCGCCTCCCCCCAGGGGCTGAGCTGCACCAAGGCCAGTCCAGTCCCTCAGCCTCTGCAAGGAGGGATCCACCTGCACCTCCGCCTGGAATTCAGTAGCTGGGGCTGGGGCAGAGGCAGGGACCTGTCCCCTCCCCACACACACACCTGGGTCCGGGGTCCCAGTCCAGTTGGGCCCAGCCCCCTGGGGACACTTGTCCACTGTCCCTTGTTGGCTCTGACAATTATTTGGTTGGCTTAACCAAATAATTGGTGACGGTCTAGCTAAGCAGGACTCAGGTTTCATTATATAAACTGGGGTCCCAGAAGAAGAGGATGAGAAGTCAAGGAAGGAAGAAAAGGCTGGAAGAGGACCAGGAGGAGGGGGGAGACCTGGAAGAACTGACCTGCGAGAGACAGCCTGAGACCAGAGAGACTGACCTTGCCTGGCCAACAGGGGAAGTCTGCCTGTACCCGGCTGGGGGAGCGTGACAGCGTGTGCTTAGCCTGTGTATTCTGCTTGGTTGGGAATTGTCAGTCAAGCGAGGATCAGGATATTACTGGGTGAGGCTCTTCCAGTGGCGACAGATCCTGCAAAACCCGCAGGAAGATGCGCCCGGAGCCCTAGGAACGGGGTGAGGGTGGGTGTGTAAATTCACAGGGTTGCACCTTAAGCCCTAGGAACTGGTAAAGGTGGGTGTCCCTGCAGTGTGGAAGGGAGAGAGACATTTGTGCGGGTAACAGGCCATCTCCCCGCCGATCCCCGGGGCGCAGACTCACCGACCGATGCTGCAGCGCCCCACAGCTCCCAGGGAGAACCCCTCTGTGGGCCCGGCTCCTCGAGCGCCACTGTCCATCCTGGGGGACACTCCTTCTCCGCAGCCACGCTCGGGTTAAGCCGCCTGCCCCTCCACTTCTCTCTGCCTCCAGCGCCTCTTGCAAGCCCCCTTCCTTCTCCTGCGCCCCGTCACATACTGCCGGACGCTCCCTCCACGGGGTGCAGTGCATCCCACCGCTGCCACCACTGTGACGGCGCGTCGGGGGCCCCTAACCCTGCACCCCCGTCCGCAGCCAGAGTGGACTCCCAGCCGGCCAGGAGAACAAAAGGTTTATTGGTTCCCAGGGACACAGGCCGAACTTAGTCCTCTCGGGGGAAGGGGCCCCTCCCCCTTCCTGCCCTCAGCCCCTTCTCTCATCCTCACCCCACCAAGACTGGCCCTTCCCCCAGGCCCTACCCCCTGCCTGGTGCAGCCCCGCCGGCCCTGTGTCCCCCTTCCCGGGCGGGAGTTGTGCTCTCCTATGTCCAGCCCTCAGGTGTGAGAGGCCGAATACACTTCTGCAGCGAGTCCTGAACCCCCTGCTCCTCCAGACAGGGCTGCGGTGCCCAGGGAAACCGAGGCACGCACCCCCCCCCAGAGTCACCACCGGACAGCAGGAATCACACTCCGCACAACAAAGCAAAGCGAGTGAACACAAAAGCGAGTGGACACCGTGACTACAGGAGTGAATACAATCCCCACTGCGTCCGTCTCTGTCTGTCTCTCTCGCCTCCAAGCAGCCAGTGCTGAGCTGGGGGTCCCCTCCCTGCCCGTGTCCCCAGCTTCCTGCGCCCACAAGGGGGGACAGTGATAGCCCCGCCTCCTACCTGCCCCCTGGGCCCCCCCCAGGCCCTCCCCCCACTTGACAGTGCTGGCTTTGCGGGCCCCCCAGGCTGCCCCCTGTTGGGCCCTCGATCCAGCCACCACCGGGCGCCCGGACCCACGGCACCAAGCCCTCTGTGGGGGGCAGCCCTCCCCCCGCCCCCCACAACAGGAGCCAGGGCCTTCGCAGTCACCTTTCCTTTTATTGACAGATGTAAAAAAAAAAGCCCCTGGGGATGGGCAGGGGCCATGGACGGGGGGGGGAGACTTATGGGGGGCGCCCTCCACAGGCAGGGGAGCCCCCCACTCATAAATATCCACAGGGGAAGTTAGTGCAGCAGGGCAGGGGTACCCCAACAGGAAGGGGGGGACAGGGGCAGGTCTCCCTCCGGGGCGGGGCTAAGTGCTGCCTCGTGGGAGGGGCTATCAAAAGGGGGCAGGGCTAGGCTCATGGGAGAGGCGGGGCCTCTGTGAGGGACAGGGTTAGTGCTCCGCAGGTGGGAGGGGCTTTCCACAAGGGAGCAGTGTGACCGCAGCTTGGGCGGGGCTGTTACTGATGGGGGCGGGGCTAACGCCATGTGGGTGGAGCCAGCATCAGGGGACAAGATGAGCCCCAAGTGGGCATAGCTAGTCCACGGGTGGGCAAGGATCCCCCAGAGGTGCGTGGCTAGCCCCAGGTGGGTGGGGCTCTCCCAGAGAGGCGTGGCTAGCCCAGGTGGGCGGGGCTCCCGAGGGGCGTGGCTAGCCCTGGTCCCGCTCGCCGAGGTAGAAGGTGCGGGGGCGCCGGGCGGAGGGCAGGGAGCGCGGGGGGCGCAGGGGGCTGCGGGCTGGGCGCGCCTGCATGGAGGGCGCCTGGGTGCGGTTGTCGGGCGCCTGGGGGCGGCGCAGGGAGGGCGGCACCGTGGAGCTCTTGATGTGGATCACGCGGGTGTCCATCACCTCGCAGTCAATCTGCATCATCACCTCAAAGCCCCGCGACGTGTTGTACAGGCTCTCTGCGGAGACAGGCGGCTCAGGCTGGGGCCGGTGACCCGGGACCCCTCCCCCGGCACCGGGACGCGGCTGGCTCTGGGGCGGGGCCGGTGACCCGGGACCCCTCCCCCGGCACCGGGACGCGGCTGGCTCTGGGGCGGGGCCCTGGCAGTGCCACCTCCAGGGCAGGGAACAGGACCGTACCATTCAGCGCCATGGCCGGCATGACCAGTGACATCTTGGGCCGGGTGGTTTTGTTGTGGCTGATGGCCGGGAGCAGCAGGTGGTCCTGGGGCCGGAGACAGAGCAGAATGAGACAGACACACAGAGAGCCCCCCTCCTGCTGGGCCTCCCTTCCCACATAGCCCCCTGGGGCTGCCCCGCCGGCCAGGGGACACCCCCGCGGCGCCAGCCCCACTCGCCCCGCCGGCCAGGGGAGACCCCCGCGGCGCCGGCCCCCTTCTCCCCGCCGGCCAGGGGAGACCCCCACAACACCAGCCCCGCTCACCCTGCGGAAGGACACCACGTAAAAGGTGTCCTCGCGCCGGTCGATGGCGTCCAGGAAGTCGTGCTCCGTGTGGTCAGGCCGCCGGTAGACCTGCAGCTGGCTCGGTGAGTCCCTGCAACCACAGAGCGCTGTCAGGGGCCGGGCCTGTCGCCGCGGGGGGGGCCGGCCCCCATCTGGGCCCAGGGCGGGGGATGAGGGGCCCCTTACCTCTCCAGGCGCTCGAGGGGGCTGGCTGGGACGTAGCGCGAGGGGTTGGGCGCCTTCCTCTGGGGCGACCCCTGGAACCAAGAAGGGGGAGAACGTCAGGGGGGACCCCGCAGGAGCCTGGTCCAGGCAGCCCCAGGGGATTGTGGGTAAAACCACCGAGGATGCTGGGTACACACTGTGGCCTGGGCAGCTCCCTGCAGTCCAGACGTGAATGGGTTTGGCCCCTCCCACAATGGGGTGGAGCCACCAGACTTCCCCGCCCCCTCCGGCCTCACCTGATTGGCCCGCGGCTTGCGGGCTGGCAGCGGCTTCCTGCGGTCGATCTGGTGCCGGCGCACCCAGCCGCTCAGCTCGTCCGCCAGCCTGGGGGAGAGGGGAGGGTTAACAGGGGGTTCAGGGGTGGGCCCTGGGGGCAGGAAGGGGGCGGGGCCGCAGGGACTCACCGGAGCGACTCGGTGCGGTTGAAGTGGCGGCAGTCGGAGGCCAGGAACAGCTTGTCCAGGTCCCGCAGCACCAGGTCCTTCATGCCTGAGAGCGCGGCTGTGAGGTTCCTGGGGACACAGAGCGGCATCACTGGGGGCTGCAGGGCTGGGGGGCCGGGGGGGGAGCAGGGGAGGCAGGCAGTGCCCCTCGGGCCCTTACCTGAACCTGGCCTTGCCCACGCCGGCAGGGGCCAGCTCCTCCCGTTGCTGCTCCGGCTCCTCCTTCGGCAGCTCCTGCACGCCCAGCAGGTGCCGGCGGCTCGGCCCGGCCCCGGCTCCGGCTCCGGCCCCCTGGCTCGGCGCCACCATCTGTACCGCCTTCTGCTCGCTGATACTGGGGGCAGGCAGGGAGGGTCAGACCGGCCAGGCCGCACTCAAAGCATGCTGGGATCCCCGCCCACAATCCCCTGCAGGTAGGGAGCGCAAGGGGGGGGGGGGGCTAAAGGAGCCGCCTCTGGGGCAGGCTGGGACCCGCTACCCACAATCCCCTGAAGGCAGGGAGCACGATGGGGGCTAAGGAAGCCGCTCCTGGGCCAGGCTGAGACCCGCTACCCACAATCCCTGGGGGCTCACCTGACTGGCCCGAAGTTGAAGGCGATGAAGAGCAGCACGACCATGACGCAAACGACTTTCCGGTTCCCAGGGCTGAACTTCAGCTCCTTGTTCTGGAAGGGGGGGAGAGGGGGGGAGAAAGAGTTTCATAATGGTACGGTCCCTACTAAACCACCCTTCCTCAAGGGCAGCCCCGCCCCAGTATGAGACCAGCACAATCCAGCCATCCATGAGGGAACGTCCTATCAACTTTTCTACTCCCTCCCAGGATATCCTAATGGTACATCTTAGCTAGAACTTCTCCCCCCATGAATGGTATGTCCCACTGATTCACTGCCCCTAGGGTTATCATAAAAGCACATCCTACCAGAAATATACCCCCCCAACACTTCAATGGAACCTCCCAGAAGGAAATAAAATTGTCCTGCTGCCCCCACCATCAATATCATGATGGAATACTCCACTGAAAGTTTGATGCCTCCCTTACCCTAGGAGTACTAATGGAATATCCCAACTGGAAGATCAGCTCTCCCCTTTTATAAGGCATATAATGGCACTTCCCAAAGTGTTCTAAATCCCCTTCCCCCCAGAGATCATAATGGAATCTTCTAGGAGATACCACTCATAGAATTCCCCAGAAAATAACTTACCCCCCTCAAAGAATGAGCCCAATGGAACATCCCAACCCCTTTCCCTCAGGGACAAGTGCCTCCCTCCCTTTCCGATCACAATGGAATGTCCCACAAGGAGGCAGCATTTCCCTCTCCCCCTCCACATGTAATAGACAATATGAACATTCCCCCCCCCCCCAAAGGGATTACAATGGAACATCCCAGAAGAAAGCATCTACCATGATCACTGAGGTAGGGGAAAAGAGGATCTGGGAGAAACCATTATGAATCCTACATGGGAAAGGGGGAAGAAACAACACCTTGCTGGGATGTACCATTATGGTCCCTACATGGGGGGAGTTCTGCTTATTATTAAGCTATACCACTATGACAACCCCATGGGGGGGACAGGCATCATAGGATGTACCTCATGATCACTAAACAGAGGGGGCAGCCGACTATGAGAAGTAACATTCTGATGCGGCAAAGGAAATAGGGTGCCTGCAAGAATGTACCATGTTGCAATGGGGGAGCACCAGGATATGGAATATACCATTATGAAAATGCATGAGAGGGGCTGCTTGGAGCAAAGAGTAGGGAAGAAAAGTGAAAGCTGATTAATAGGACGTACCAATATGTGACCTATAGGGGTCAGATATTTCCTGCTGAGCCATACGATTATGTAACACATCGGGGGGGGGAGGGAGGGAGGGCGGGCCTGCTGCTGGAACGTACCATCATGTCCCTGCCAGGATGTACCATCGGGCCCCACCCTGGCAGTGCCCAGCCTGCGTGGTGCCCCCTCGGCTGCCCCCGGGGGCGCTCACCTCGCCCAGGACGCAGTCCAGGCGTCGCCGCAGCAGCGCATTTTCCCGCCGTAACCGCTCGTTCTCGGCCAGCGCCTCCCGCAGGCGGCACTCCAGCCCCTGCAGGTACTCCTTCTTCTTCCGGCGCGACTGGCAGGCCGACTCCCGGTTCTTGATCATCCGCTGCTGCCGCTTCAGCACCTTCACCTGTGCGAGCAGACGGGGGAGCTGAGGAGCAGGAGTGAGGGGTGCTGGCAGGGCTGGGGCGGTGGGGCGGGGGTGAGGGGCGCCGGCAGGGCTGGGGGAGGCAGGGCAGGGGTGAAGGGCACCTGTTGCCCTCCATTACTCACGTCAATCTCTGGGTTGCAGGGGCCGAGCTGGCTCGGAGCCGGGACGATGGTTTTGGTCTCAGGTTTGGGGACGGTGGGGGCAGGCCTGGCCGGGGGCCCCTCCTTCCCCGGGGACTGCACCTTGAGGAGCCCTGAGAGCGGGAGGTGTAGCAGGTCGCTCTGGGAGATGAGGACAGACGATGCTGGGACTGCAGGGAAAGGGGCAGGTTGGTGAGTGTCCAACAGGCACAGCCCCATGTACCCCCCCCGGTGTACAAGCCAGCGCCCCGCCCGAGCCAGCCAGTCCCCCTGCCCACCTCAGCCAGTTCCTCCTACCCGAGCCAGCCAATAACCCCCCAACCCACCCCGCCCCGCCCCGCCAGCCAGTTAGCCTGTTCTGCCCTGCTAGAGGGGCAGCCCCACCCCGCTCCTGGTACCTGCAAGGGCTGGCTTGAGCGGCTGGGGCTGGGCCCCCGGCACTGGCTGCAGGAGGATGGTGGGGCTGGCGGCGGCCGTGGGCTGCACCGGGACGGTGGCCAACACCACCGGCTTGGGCTGCAGGGGCGGCTTCCGGCTCCGGAGCGACTCCGCCTTGACGGGTGTCACCGGCTTCCCTGCAAGAGAGGTGACGTGCTGCCCCAACGCCCCTGCTAACCAGGCCTGGAGTGACCAGAGCCTCTCCCCCACACGCAGGTTCCACCCCTCTCCCCCCGCGCCCCCTGCTGGCCAGGCCTGGAGTCACCAGAGCCCCTCCCCAGCACACAGGTTCCGCCCCCTCCCGTTTCCCCCTCCTCCCAGGACCCCCTGCTGGCCAGACCTGGAGTTAGCAGGAGTTCCTGCCATAACCCTCTTTGGTTACCTGGTGCTGCCTGCGTTTCCGGCGCTGGCATCAAGCTGATCTGGACGGTGCTGACTGGGGGGGCCAGGACATCCCCAAACATGCAGGGGGTGGTCGTGGGGTGCTCCACCTTCACTCCGATCACAGCGTCCGGGCTCGCGGCCTGGGGAGAGCGCCCCCCCCAGCTTTATGAAAATTGGCTTATGAACATGCATGGCTCAGAGATGCCCTGCGCACGCCCACGCCCCGTAAGCCCAAACCACGGTTGCTCACACAGACGTGTGGCCGGGCGACGGATTGATTTGGGGCTTGGGGGCCTGGTTTCCTGAGTCGCGAGAGCTGAGCTGGTTCAGTGTCGCTCTCCTGGGGGCCTGTGACTCCAACTCTGGGCCTTGGCCGGGGAGACCAGAGCTTCTGGCCCAGGAGCACAGGGCGAGGGGGGGCCCAAAGGGCAGGAAGGGGGGCTCAGTGGTGTGACCAGCACAGCAGCGAGCAGTCCCCAAGGGACCCCTGTGAGCCAACCCATCGCAGAGAGTCAGAGCCGGGTATCTCCCAGGCCCGGGGGGGGGGGGCGGGGGGGGCACGTACCTGTCTCGGGGGGGCGGGGCTCATGGAGAGGGCAGAGGAGTCCGAGCTGTGGGAGGAAGCAGGAGACACAGGCTCGGACTTCACCTGGAGGTCTGCATGGGGAAGAGGAGGGGGTTAGAAAATAGTCCCTCACAGATTCCCCTGAACTCCCCACATCCACCCCCCAGGGCAGCCCCACTGCACACAGATATCCCTCCACCGCCTTCCCCAGGCAGCCCCACTGCACACAGATATCCCTCCGCCCCCAATGTCCACCCCCTTCCCCAGGCAGCCTCACTGCGCACAGATATCCCTGCCTCAAGGCTAGGGGAGGGCGTTCTCACCCGAAAAGAGGCTGGTTGGTATCTGGTCCCAGGGCGGCTCTGGGGGGCTGGCGTCCATGCCCAAATCGAAACTGTCATCAAACTGCAGGGCAGAGGGCAAATGGGGGTGAAGTGGGCTCAGTGGTGTCTCTCCCCAGGAGCTTCATCCTGGCTCCCCCCCAGTGGACAGGTGGCCCAGCACTGAGGGGGAACCGAGCTCCCATTGCCTGGGGGGTGTGTAGTGGGGGGTGTGGAGCAGGCGGGTCACTGGGGACACCCCAGAGGGGGTAGGGGGAGGGGCTCACCATAGCATTGGGCTCCAGGCAGGGGAAGAGAGCAGCAGGGTCATCCCCATCCTCCAGGCAGTTGTAGAGAGCTGCATCTGGGGGGGGGGGGGAACAGGATGCAAAAGGAAGGCAGTCAGCCCCTGTCTTCCAGACCCCCCCTCCTCCAGGCCCCACCCCCTCGGACACCCGGCCGCTCCCCCTCCTACAGGCCCCTCCCGCTGAAGCACCCAAACCCCTCCCCCTTCTACAGGCCCCTCCCCCTCCAGCACCCAGCCCCTCCCCCTGCTCCAAGCCCCTCTCCTAGGGGACCCAGCCCCTCCCCCTTCTACAGGCCCCTCCCCTGGAGCACCCAGCCCTGCACCCTCCTCCAGGCCCCTCCCCTGGAGCACCCAGCCCCGCCCCCTTCTACAGGCCCCTCCCCTGGAGCACCCAGCCCTGCACCCTCCTCCAGGCCCCTCCCCTGGAGCACCCAGCCCCGCCCCCTTCTACAGGCCCCTCCCCTGGAGCACCCAGCCCTGCACCCTCCTCCAGGCCCCTCCCCTGGAGCACCCAGCCCCGCCCCCTTCTACAGGCCCCTCCCCTGGAGCACCCAGCCCTGCACCCTCCTCCAGGCCCCTCCCCTCGGATCCCCCCGCTCCAGGCGCCTCCCCCGCCCACCCCAGTCCTCGCTGCCCAGCAGGTTGTCGGCGGCGAAGCGGCCCGCGTCGTGGAGCAGCAGCAGCTCGGGACCCAGCGCCGCCATCTTCCCCCGCCCCGCCCCCTCCGGCCGCCATGGCAACCGCCGCACCCAATGGCAGCGCGCGCCCCGCCACGCCCGCCAACCGCCGCGCGGGGGAGGCGGGGCCAGGGCGAGATCAGCCAACGGGCACGCGACTTCCGCCTCCGGCCTCGCGCATGGGCGTGGCCAGGGCAGCATGGCGAGAGCGGCGCAGGCGCATCAGGGGCGGAGGGGGCGGGAGCGCATGCGCGAAAGGCGGGACATGCTCACTGCGCGTGCGTTAAATAGAGGCGGCGGCGATGCGCCAACGTGATGGGAGGCTGTCAAAGCGGCAGTGACAGAGCGTTCAACATCCGGGGCCTCCCGCGGCTATGTTCCTACTGCGCGTGCGCCCAGGCGCAGCGCCTTTCGGGGCTTGTAGTCCCACCTCACACTTCAGGCAACGGCCCCCGCCAGCACCTGCGCAGACCCGGCGCGTGACGTCACAGCCTCTTGTGATGTCATAAGCATCCTGAATGCTCGCCTTACGCCCTCCTGTGACATCATTGTCCTCCGCCTATGACATCGTTCACCAAGGGCACAAGGGATGATGTCATAAGGCAGCATGACCTCATCAGCCCCATCCCCTGCCCCCCCTGCCAGCCCAGCCCTGCCCCGCCCCATCCCCCACCCCACCCCCAGCCAGGCAGCCCCGGCCCCCTCCCCCCCCCAGTCAGACCCTGCCCCATTCCCTGCCCACCCCGTTCCCCAGGGCCAGCCAGGCCCTGCCCCTTTCCCCATTCCCCCCTAGCCAGCCAGGAACTACTCTCCCCATCCCCCACCCCTCCCTACCAGCCAGAGTCTGCCCCAGCCAGCCAGGCCAAGCCCCATTCCACACACACATGCACACACACACACACCCCTCCCTGCCCCCCACCAGCCAAGACCTGCCCCATCCCCCACCCTCCCAGCCAGCCAGGCCCTACCCCATTCCCCGCCATCCCCCAGGCAGCCAGGCCCTGCCTTATTCCCTGCCCCCCGAGCCAGCCAGGCTGTGCCCCATTCCCTCCCTCCACCCCCAAGGCAGCTGGCTCCCCACCAGCTCCAATCCAGCAATAATCTCACTTGGCTCCTTTCCACAGTGGCCTCCAAACCCTCTTTATTGGGAATTCCTTTGGGGGACAGTGGGGCTGGGGGGACAGTGTCTCGGGTCCATCCGCTTCCCACGACCATGGGAGTTGCCAGATGAGCCGTCATTCAGCCCCCGTCGGCCCCACCGATAGCCTCAGGGGGGGCGTCCCGGCGCCCCCTGCTGTCCTGGGACCAGGGGAGTCCGCCCCGGGGGGACGGAGCCCAACGGACATCCCACTGGCTGGGGGGTTACATCTCTCTTGGCACCTATGAAAGGGAAGAAAGAGGGGGTGCCCAGGGAGTTAAATTGGGGTGTTAACAGGCACCCCAAAATCCAAACTATTCCAGCCTATCCCCTCATTGTCCCTGACATTCTCCCAGTGGGATGTGCCCCTCAATATATTTTGGGTGGGCAGAAGTCACAGGCCTGTTGTGGGGTGTGCCAGGAGACAGAACTCTCCTGAAGTTTTGGGGTGCATGCAAACAAAACCGAGAGGTTTGGGAGTGCTCGACCATTTCCAGATTCCGGAGGATTTGAGGAACTGTGATTAATGACACCTAGCGGGATTGCATGGTGCAAGAAATGTGGAGAGGTCTTAGGGTGCAAAACTGGCAACCCCAAAGATCGGGATGCATTTTGGGGTCCAAGAATCAGGCTACAGAAAAATGGGGGACCTCAACAAAAATCTGGATGATGTAGGGTAGTTTGAGGGGTCAGCACAAGGGGCTCCCGCAAATTATGGAACAATTTGGGGACACAATAATGGCAGACCAAGCCTGTGGGCCCCAGGAAGGCACTCAAGGATTCTGGGGCACAGATTAAATTTTAAGATGCAGGCGAGGGAGAATCTCTTGAAAGGGATGGGAAAAATGAGGCCCCCCCCCCCAAACAGGTGACACTTGGGGAGATAGAGCTAGGAAGATCCTGGGGAAATACAGGGAGTTTTGGAGGTGCAGAACCAGGGAGAATCCCAAAGGGGAGAATTTGGGGAGGTCAAAACCAGTAGCTTTGGGGGCACATATCAGGGGGGCTCCCCACAAAATCAGGGAGGGCTTGGGTGATACACTGGTGAAATGTAGGGTGCAGACCAAGGGGAAGGCTGAATTAGGAGCACAGAACAGCTCTATTTTGGGACGCAAAGCAACAGGTCCAAATGCAGAGGTGCAGGAAGGATTGGGGTACAGGTCAGATTTCGGGTGCACAATGGAGACACCCCCACCTAGCCATGGAGGAATTGAGGGTGATTTAGGTGACTACAGGGGCAGCTGCAGATTAACTGGAAAGATTAGTTCTGGGGACCCCAAACTTTTCACACACACCCAGTGTGGCTCCATAACACCCCCCCCCCCAATATGTGTTCAGGGGCAGATTGGGCAGTTTGGAGGACAACCTGTAGGGACAGGGAGAATTTTAAGGTGAACTCTGGGTACACCCAGTAGGAGCACTCTCTCTCCTTCGGGGGTGCCTGTCCAAAGGGGTGGCCTGTGGATGGACTATAGGTGAAATGTGGGGTCTGGAAAAGGGGGTACCTATTAGGTCTAGAGGGTGCAGCATTAGAGGTTCACTTGTAGGGGAAATGGGGGAATTAGGGGTGATTCGGTGAGGGAATTCAGGGTCAGTGAGGGCATAACCTGGGGACCCCCAGAGGTGGGATGTAGAGATAAGGCGGCAGGGAAGTTTGGGGGTACAGGAGTAGAGCGGCAGCTGCTTGGGACCAGAAGAGGGCGATTTAGGGGTGGAGGAGTCGGGGTCCTTGGAGGGCAGATGGGGAAGCTTCAAGGTGCAGTTCACGGAGTGGGGGCCCCCCCAGCAAGGAAAGGGGGTGCACTTACCTGGGTCCCTGCGCTGCTGCGGGGGCTTGGGCGCCCCCAGCTCGTCCCCCCGGAGAGCGGAGGCGATTTTGCGCCCCACATAGCGGCAGGCTGCGGGGAGAGAGACGGAGGGGGCATTGAGGGTGATCGGGGCGGCAATGCACCCTCTTCTTCCAGCCCCCCCCCACTATCCCCAGTACCTGGCTGGAGACCCCCATGAGCCCCCCACACGTACCCCCAATGAGCAGTCAGACCATGCGGCAGCAGCGCCCAGCTGGGTAGTGACGTAGACTGGATTTAAATAAACGGGGGCGGGGAGAGCAGGGGGTTCTGGGAAATGTAGTTTTCAGCGCGGACCCTCCCTGCCCCCGCCCCGCACTCCCCCCGAACGCCTGGGTTCATTCCCCCCCCCCCGCTTTCTGCCTCACCTCCCCCCTCCCCACCTGGGGATCCAGGGGTGAAATAATAAACCCTTCCCCCCGGCTCCCCCAGGAAGCCTGGGTCCGCACCCATCCCCCGGCCTGAATTGGGGGGGATGCCCCCCAAATGCCCCCCTTCCCCAGACGTCTGGGTTCCCGCTCCTGAATGAGGGGTGCGGTCTCAACTCCCCCAACGCCATCGTGCCCTGGTCCCTGGGGGGGTCCCACTCCTGCTCCCCCCCCAGGTCCTGCCCAGAGGGGTGCGATCTGCCCCCCCATACCCCTCACGCCATGCACCCTGGGAACCCCGTCCCTGCCCCCCACGCCTGCCCTCCCCCACCCTCTCTGCCCCGTCCCCTCCATATCCCCGCCTGTCCCCCCCCTCCCCTCTGCACCCCTGTGCCCCCCACCTCAGGGTGCCCCCCCCCAGATCTGCCCTGCCACCACCCACCCACCCCACGGGGGGTCAGCCCCGGCTGCCATTTTTTTCAGCCAACCCTGGTACCAGGGGCGGGGGGGGATACAGGGGGGCAGCCCCGCCCAGACCCCCCTTGTGTGCTGCTTGTTAACGGGGTGATGGAGCCGGGGGTCCCAGCCCCCCTGCCCTTGGGGGATACTGGGGGGCGGCTCCCCTGGGCCCCTGCCCCCAGCCTGGCCTGGCTTGGGGGGGGCAGGCTGGGGCCTAGCCGTGGTGGCCCCGCCCTCAGGAAGTGATGCAAAGACAAGGGGGGGGTGCAGGGGGGAGGCGGGAGTAGCGGGGCCAGAGCAAGGCTGGTTCCCCCCCAGCCTGTGGCTCTCCCCCCCCCCCGCTCGGGGTGAGAGGGGGAGTAGCCAGGGAGGGGGGGATTGGGAGAGACAGACAGACAGATGGAGCCTGGGGGGGAGGGAAAGACAGAGACAAGGAGCCGGGTGGGGGAAGGGGAGAGGGAGGGACAGACAGACGGAGTGGGGGATGGAAGACAGGATGCCTGGGTTTTCCGTAGGGGAGGGTTGTTCTAGTGAGTTTTGGGGAGGGGGCTGGGAGCCAGGACTCCTGGGTTCCTGGGGGGGGGCCGGGAGCCAGGACTCCTGAGTTCTTTCTGACCCATTCCCCCGCCCTCTGGTTCACAGGAGCTGTCCGTCTGCGAACCCCCCCGGCCCCACCTCTGGGGGGGAGCCGTGCCAGAGCCCCCCGCTCGCCGACCGGCCAGGGCAGATGGAGGCCGCAGCGCCAGCCGACGGGAAGGCGGAGGCCGCCGGGGCGGCCAGTGAGCGGAGCGCGGGCGGCGCGGAGGACCAGAGAGAGGACTCGGGCGGCGAGGGGCAGCCCTGGGTGTCGCCGGACGGTACCTTCAGCAAGCGGGTCCTGCAGTCGGGCACAGGGCTGGACAAGCCGACGCCGGGCGCCCGGTGCCAGGTCTTCCTGACGGCTCCGCCAGGGGCGGCCCTGGGCTACCCCGCCAACCGCTGGGCCCTGCTGGAGCTGGGCGAGGGCGACGGGCCCTGGGATGGCCTGGTGGACGCCTGCCTGGAGACCATGCTGCTGGGGGAGCGGGCCGAGCTGCGGGTGCCAGGGGGCCCCATCCTGGGCGTGCGCCTGGCCTCCTTCGCCCCGGCCCGGGAGGTCTGGCAGCTGGGCCCGGCCGAGAAGTGGGCGCTGGCCCAGCGGCACAAGGAGCGTGGCTCGGAGCGGTACCGGGCCGGCGAGGTGACGGCAGCCGCCCGGCGCTACACCCAGGCCCTGCGGCTGGTCATCGCCGCCGGCCCAGCCCCCCTGGACCCGGAGCAGGCCCGGCTGCGGGCCGACCTGCACGCCAACCTGGCCGCCTGCCAGCTGCGCCTGGGCCAGCCGGCCCACGCCGCCCAGAACTGCAGCAAGGCGCTGGCGCTGCAGCCCGCCCACGCCAAGGCCCGCTACCGCCGCGGCCTGGCCGGCGCCGCCATGAACGACCTGGAGGGGGCGGCCGCGGATTTCCGGGCGGTGCTGGCGGCCGAGCCGGGCAACACCGCTGCCCGCAGGGAGCTGGAGAGAGTGGCACAGCGGGCACGGGAACGGGACGCCCGCCTGGCCCGCGCTATGAACAAGCTCTTTGCCTGACAGCCGTGGCGGCGGAGGGCGGGGCCGGCGGGGGGCGGGGCCTGGTGAGGGGCGGGGTTTGTGGGGGGCGGGGCCTGGCCCCACTAATCCGTCGTGAATAAAGTTAATTTGCTCGAGGCCGAATTGTCGTGTTGTGAAGTCGAGAAGAGCGTTCCGTGGTGGGCAGGTCAGAGGTCGGGTTCCAGCTGTTCCCATTGTTCCAGGGCTGTGATTGGCTGGCGGCGTTCAAAGGTGCGGAGTTGAAAAGCCACACCCGTGCCAGCTGGGTTAGGGTCAGAGGTCAGAGGTCACACATGGCAGCATGGGCCAGGACTATTGTGTGCACGTAGCTGAGGTCAAAGGTCATTGGTCAGGCCAATCCCCGCACGTCCGACTCAAAGGTCACATGGGAACGGATGTCAAGGAAGGTGGGGCACACAAGGTCAAAGGTCACAGGAAATGCGCAACCCTCTGACCAGCCTGGGTCAAAGAGCAGGCACTGGCACTGTCCCTTGGCTGGGTCAGAGGTCAGAGGTCACAGAGGGAGGCTGAAAGGGGTTCAGGCTCCCCAAGGAGCCCCCGAACTCTGCTCTGCTACTGGGGCGTGTCCCAGGGTCGGGGGGGCGGAGCTTTGTGGGGCCAGGGGGCCACGATCCCGAATAACGTTCCCCTCGAGGTGTGGAATAACGCTGTGCTGTGCACCGAGGTGCGTGCGGCTGCACCACCCGTAGCCCCTGCTGCCGGCTGGGGGTGCCCCGCTCATCCGCTGGGCAGCGCTGGAGTCTCCCCGGGGCGGCCGCCTGAGCCCAGCTCCCAGGGAGCCCAGCGCAGGGGGAGGGGCTGCCCAATACCCACCACCACGTGCACCCCGGAGACCCTCCCCCACCCCGGGCCAGTCGGGCGTCACGGAGCGCCCCTCACTCCCGCCCCACAGCCCTGCCCCCCAGCCCTGCCGGTGCCCCTCACTCCCGCCCCGCAGCCCTGCCCCCCAGCCCTGCCGGTGCCCCTCACTCCCGCCCCGCAGCCCTGCCCCCCCAGCCCTGCCAGTGCCCCTCACTCCTGCCCTGCAGCCCGGCTCCACCAGGCCCCTCACTCGCACCCCCCAGCCTCTGCCCCCCAGCCCTGCCGGTGCCCCTCACTCCCGCCCCGCAGCCCTGCCCCCCCAGCCCTGCCGGTGCCCCTCACTCCCGCCCCGCAGCCCTGCCCCCCAGCCCTGCCGGTGCCCCTCACTCCCGCCCCACAGCCCTGCCCCCCCAGCCCTGCCGGTGCCCCTCACTCCCGCCCCGCAGCCCTGCCCCCCAGCCCTGCCGGTGCCCCTCACTCCCGCCCCGCAGCCCTGCCCCCCAGCCCTGCCGGTGCCCCTCACTCCCGCCCCGCAGCCCTGCCCCCCCCAGCCCTGCCGGTGCCCCTCACTCCCGCCCCGCAGCCCTGCCCCCCAGCCCTGTCGGTGCCCCTCACTCCCGCCCCGCAGCCCTGCCCCCCAGCCCTGCCGGTGCCCCTCACTCCCGCCCCGCAGCCCTGCCCCCCAGCCCTGCCGGTGCCCCTCACTCCCGCCCCACGGCCTCTGCCCCCGCAGCCCTGCCAATGCCCCTCACTCCTGCCCTGCAGCCCGGCTCCACCAGGCCCCTCACTCGCACCCCCCAGCCTCTGCCCCCCAGCCCTGCCGGTGCCCCTCACTCCCGCCCCGCAGCCCTGCCGGTGCCCCTCACTCCCGCCCCGCAGCCCTGCCCCCCCAGCCCTGCCGGTGCCCCTCACTCCCGCCCCGCAGCCCTGCCCCCCAGCCCTGCCAGTGCCCCTCACTCCCGCCCCACAGCCCTGCCCCCCCAGCCCTGCCAGTGCCCCTCACTCCCGCCCCGCAGCCCTGCCCCCCAGCCCTGCCAGTGCCCCTCACTCCCGCCCCGCAGCCCTGCCCCCCAGCCCTGCCGGTGCCCCTCACTCCCGCCCCGCAGCCCTGCCCCCCAGCCCTGCCGGTGCCCCTCACTCCCGCCCCACAGCCCTGCCCCCCAGCCCTGCCGGTGCCCCTCACTCCCGCCCCGCAGCCCTGCCGGTGCCCCTCACTCCCGCCCCGCAGCCCTGCCCCCCCAGCCCTGCCGGTGCCCCTCACTCCCGCCCCGCAGCCCTGCCCCCCAGCCTTGCCAGTGCTCCTCACTCCCGCCCCGCAGCCCTTGCCCCCCAGCCCTGCCAGTGCCCCTCACTCCCGCCCCGCAGCCCTTGCCCCCAGCCCTGCTGGTGCCCCTCACTCCCGCCCCATAGCCTCTGCCCCCCAGCCCTGCCGGTGCCCCTCACTCCCGCCCCGCAGCCCCTGCCCCCAGCCCTGCTGGGCCCCTCACTCCCGCCCCGCAGCCCCTGCCCCCCAGCCCTGCCGATGCCCCTCACTCCCGCCCCGCAGCCCTGCCCCCCAGCCCTGCCGGTGCCCCTCACTCCCGCCCCGCAGCCCTGCCCCCCAGCCCTGCCGGTGCCCCTCACTCCCGCCCCGCGGCCTCTGCCCCCGCAGCCCTGCCAGTGCCCCTCACTCCTGCCCTGCAGCCCGGCTCCACCAGGCCCCTCACTCGCACCCCCCAGCCTCTGCCCCCCAGCCCTGCTGGGCCCCCTCACTCCCGCCCTGCAGCCCCCGCTGGCTGGTTGATGTCACCCACACTTGTTCCTTCTGCGTGGCAGGTCCCCTCCCCCCAGCTGACTCCCCCTCCCCAGCCCTATATGCCCGCAGCCACCACATGGTCCCTCCATCCTTTCGTAACCAGGCAACCGTCACCATAGATACCTGCAAGCTGCAGGATGCTGGGGGCGAATGGGGGGGCTGCAGGGACAGCGAGACAGGGACTGGGGGGGGTAGGGGAGAGTGGTAGGGGCCGGGACAGGGGGCAGCTGGGGAGGAAGGGGCGGGGGGGCAGGCTAAGGAGGGTGGTAGCAGGAGCTGGTGACAGACGGCTCCTCGCGGGGCGTGGGGGAGCCTAGGGGTGTATGAATGGGGCTGGGGGAGGGGTAGTGGGGCAGGAGGGGGAGATGGGGTGGGGGGGTCACAGGGAGACAGTGCTAAGGGCTATGTGGTTTCCTTCTCTCACCCCCCCCCCCTCCAGTTCCCTCCCCCAGCTTGCCCTGTGGCAGCCTCCCTCAATGGGGGACACACCCGAAATACCCATCCCCATGCAGGTATTGGGGCAGTGCATAGAGAAACTGAGGCACACTCCCAGGGTTACCCTGGGAGAGTAGAAATCACACACAACAGCACAAGGGGAATAAATCCCCCAAATCCCCATTTTGCCACAAGGGGGGGACAGATCGCCTGCCCCACTCCCATCCCCCCCAGCCAGGCCCCCCGTGGCCCAAGCTGCCTGGTGCCCCTTGGAGGAGACAGGCCCCACGCCCACGGGGCCCAGGCCAGGCCCAGGAAGGACTCCCGAGTCGTTATCAACAGAGATTTATTACCAGGTCACTTGCAAACAGGACTGTTGGCACGTCCGGCGGGGGGAGGGACATGGGGGGCGGGTTACACAGGGCCCAGGGCCGTTTGGGGGGGCTACAAGGAACCATGCAACACTGCCCACCTCCCCACAGCCCAGCCGGCGCCCCTCGCTGTCCCCTTCGCAGTCCCCGCAGGAGAGCCCCAGATGTCGGGGGGCCGTCTCTGCAGGGGGGTGATTTGGGGGAGCCCACTCATGGACAGCCTCTCCCCCACCCCAGCGATTCTGCCCCACCCACCTCCAAGCAGCCTGAACGCAGACATGCTGTGCGGGAGCCTCTCCCGTCCCTGCCCCCCACTGCTCCCTATGCCAAGAACCCCCGAGGTGGGGGGGTATCTCAGAGTGGCCGCCCCAGACTCACCAGGGAGGGGAAAGGGAGAAGGTACCGGTGTCCTAGATTTGGAGGTTCGTGCTGGGGTTACCCCTTAGCAAAAGGGGGTGATTTCACGTCTATGGACAGCTGGGGGCTCCGTGAGATATATTGGGGGTCAGGCCCCGCCCCAAAGGGAGCAAAATGATTATGGGGGAGGGGTAAAAGGGGGAGGGGCTGCAGGCCGAAGAAAGAGGGAGGAGCCAATTGGGGAGAAGGTAGAGGTTTGGGCAGCAATGGAGGCATGGAGATATTGGGGGGCTTAGGGGCGGAGCCTGAGAGGGAGAGGCGTGGTCTGATGGAGGAGCAGATGAGGCCAAGCATCAGGGACCTATGTAGGGTGAGCAAGGGGGTGTGGCCTAAAACAAGGGGTGTGGCCTGAGCCACAGGAGCGTGGCCTAAACTTGTGGGCGCTGAGTTGGACCCAGAGTTGGGGGGGGGAATAAGATGGTTGCAAAGCATCATGGGTCGCATTCCACTGGAGGATGTGGCCAAAGGGGCGGGGCTGAGGCCAGGGGGAGGAGCTTGTTCTTAGGGGCCAGAGGTGATTCTGGGAATTTCTCATTTAGGGGTGGGGCTCCTGAGAGGTCGGAACCAAACAGGCCAATGGGGGGGGAGGGTGACAGTTGCAAAGCATTATGGGACGGGCTGTGCTGGGAAAGGGGGGTGTTGTCACGGCTACCAGGGTGACCAGAGGATGGGGCCAGAAGCATGATGGCGGGGGGGGGGGGGGGGCAGGCTGCAAAGGATTCTGGGTATGGCTGGCGAAAGTGCTGGCTGCAAAGCATCATGGGAATCCTGTGGGGGTTAGTGAGTCTGGTGGGTGGGTAATAATTTGCAGGGGATTAGCTGACTGGTGGGGCCTAGTTAGTAGGCAGGCTGGCAGTGGGTGGGGCTAGGGGGTCCCAGTGGTTGTCATGGTGCTGACTGGCAGGCAGTGGGCGGGACTAGGATATCAGTGGGTCCCGTGGTGCTGACTGGCAGGTGGTGGGCGGGGCTAGGGTTCCAGAGGGTGTGGTGGTGCTGACTGGCAGGCAGTGGGCAGGGCAAGGGGTCCCATTGGTTGCCATGGTGCTGACTGGCAGGCAGTGGGCGGGGCTAGGGGTCCCAGTCGTCATGGTGCTGACAGGCAGAGCGTGGGCGAGGCAGGTGGTGGGCGGGGCCAGCGGTGGGCGGGGCTTAAGCCCCGTGGCTGCCGTGGCACTGAAGGGCAGGTGGCAGGCGGGGCTAGGGGTCCCAGTCGTTGTCGTGGTGCTGGCAGGGAGGCAGTGGGTGGGGCCGGCGGCTAGGGCCCCGTGGCTGCTGTGGCGCTGGTGGGCGGGGCTAGGGGTCCCAGTCGTTGTCGTGGTGCTGGGCGGCGATGATGATGACCACGGTGAGGATGGTGCACAGCACCATGGCGGCGATGCCCACGGCCAGGCTGATGAAGGAGAAGTTGCGGGCCTCGCGGGATGCGATCTCGGCCGACACGATGTCGCCCCGCGCCACGGCCGTCCGCACCTGTGCAGGGACACAACATCGGGCGGTCTGCGGCTGGACCCCCCCGGGCCCCCCCGCCGCAGCCCGGCCCCCACTGCCCCCCCATCTCCTCCCCTCCCCGCCCCGCCCCCCGCTCTGCCCCCTAGGCCCTGCCCACCCCATGACCCTGCCCTGCCTCTGAGCCTCTGCCCCCATGGCTCCGCCCTGCCCCTAAGGCTCTGCCCCTTAGCTCCGCCCTGCCCCTAAGGCTCCACCCCTTAGGCCCCACCCTGCCTCTGGGGCTCCTCCCTGTGGCTCTGCCTTCCCACGTAGGCTCCACCCTATCCCTGGGGCCCTGCCAGTGATGGCTCCACCCTGCCCGCGTGGCCCCGCCCTGCCCCCGGGGCCCCGCCCCTGCTGACCTGCACGGCCTTGATGATGGCGATGATGCCAGTGGGCCAGAAGCAGCAGATGGTGGTGAGCACGGCGATGGGCAGGTAGTCGTGGGGCGGCCGGCGCGGCTCCAGGATGGCGATGCCTGGCGGCATCTGGGGAGGGGGCACCCCCGGCGGCGGGGGAGGGTTGGTGGGGGGGTACGGCTGGGGGGAAAAGAGAGTTAGATGGGGGTGAAGCCCTGCCCCCCAGAATGGGGAAGCCCCACCTCCAGCAGTCAGGAAGCCCCGCCCCAGGGAAGCCCCACCCCCAGCAGTGGGGAAGCCCCGCCCCTGGCAGTGAGGAAGCCCAACCGCCAGTAGTGGGGAAGCTCCGCCCCCAGCAGTGGGGAAGCTCTGCCCCAAGGAAGCCCCACCCCTGGCAGTGAGGAAGCCCCGCCCCTGGCAGTGGGAAAGCCCCGCCCCCGGCAGTGAGGAAGCCCTGCCCCAGGGAAGCTGCCCCCCCCCGGGCCCCCACTCACCGTGCCTACAGGGTAGACGGGCACGTAGGCTGTGCAGGGCTGCAGCTGCACGGGGTAACCGGGGTGCATGTACCCCCCGATGGGCAGGGTCCCCATGGGTGCATGCGTCTGTACCACGTACCCCTGGGGGGTGCCATTGAAGTGGGTCTCCTGCATGTAGGGGTCGGGGGGCAGGCGCGGCAAGGTGGCCGAGTGGTGGTGGGGGGGCCGGGGCAGGGTGGCCGAGGTGGGGGGTGGGCGGGGTAGGGTGGCGGCCCCCCCGAGGCGGGGCAGGGTGGCGGTGCCAGAGTGGGGGGGCAGGTGCGGGGGGTCACTGTAGCCCGGGATGTGGGGGGCATTGCTAGGGGCGTCCGGTGGGGGGGGAGGGGGCTGCAGCGGGGCATTGTAGGGCGGGGGAGAGGTGTGGGGGCCGGAGTCAGGTAAGCCTGGAAAAGAAAGGAGCAGGGTTGGTGTCACCCCCAAATACAGACAGCACCCCCATGTGCACAGCACCCCGATATACAACCAGTGCCCCCATCTGCACAGCACCCCCTCCCATCCCACAGAGTACCCCCTCACTGTGGGGTGTCCATGCGGCACCCACCCCTGGAAAGGGGGGGCCCCGGTTCCAGAGGGTTCTCTCCCCTGCGCACCGATCTGGCACCACTCTCGTTTTTTAGGTCACCTTCCCGGTTCACTCGGTCTATTTATAGAGCAGGAGAGAGGAGACAGGGAGCCCGGGGGCTGGGGGGAGGAAGCGGAGCGCGATGGAGAGAAACAGGACGTTTGCGGCCCAGAGGTGGGTGGATAGAAGGAGGGTGCGGGGGGGGGGCAGGGTGCTTCTCCATCCTGCCCCATGCCCCCTGCTCTCCCAGCCCCGGACTCCCCAGTGGGCCTCCCCCCAGCCCCGGTTAATAACACATGACTCAGCATGAGCGGGCATCCCGATGGGGCCCCGTTCCCACCACTGATGCACACAGATGGCCGTGTCGGTCTGTGGGCCCGGGCGACCCACCCTGCTCCCCTGGTGGCCTCATACTGCCTGGGCTGAGACAGCCTTGGTCACATCAGTACAAGTAAGCACGACCTGAGATGGAAAGAGTTTCAGTCCGTATACTTGGTGCCTGGAAAGGGCCAGTTTCACAAAGCTGGAGGCAGTTCGGCACCACAACCAGCTGGCAGGAAGAATTTGATCAGAAAACGTGGAATTGCTTGTTAGGGATTGATGGCACGATCGCGAAAGGAAGTTGCACAGGTTTCACAACCAATCTGGCTTAGGGGGGGAAGTGTAGGCAGCTATAAAAAATAAAACACAACACCTGGAAAACAGACGGAAGTGCAGAGCAGTGAATATAAATCAGAAACTTGGAATTGTAGGGAAACGATAAGGGAAGCAAAAGGACGCCAGGCACACCTCTACAGCTGTGGCGTGAAGGTCAATAAGGAGCATTTTAAATATATGTGCAACAAAACAAGAATCCCAACAATGCTATCTGTCCGTGTCTAGGTGGAATCCGCAGAATTATCCATAATAACGAATGTCCAATGAACATTTCTGTTCTCTGTCTGGCAAAAAAATCACGTCAGAGGAGGAATCACTTTCTAGTCCACTAGTTTGCCGGATGATGTTAAACAGCAACTACAGGTTGAATCTCTCTCGTCTGGCACCCTGAGTGGTGCCCAACCAGAGAATTTGCTGGACCACAGGAGGTCAATGTTGTTTAGCAGCGTGACCAACACTGCCACGGCTTATTGGGCGCTTAGAAGGCATTTTGGGGTCGATTAGAGCTAAATAACAGCGCAGAACCCTGAGAGCCAGCACTGGTGGCTGGAAACAAACTTTATGGGACTACAGGAAACGTGGACACCTGGCGAACTAGAATCCTGCCAGACCACGGATGTCACAGGACCAGAGAGTGCCGGATTACAGAGATTCAACCTGTACTAAAGTGAGACATTTTCAAGTCATTAGGCCTTGAGGACTTGCTTCCAAGAAGTTGAAAAGAGCTGGCCGAGGGATTGCCGGCCCGTTCGGTCATGACTCGCTGTGGACCTGTCAGCGAGCTCTGACCCCAAGCAGGAGAGTGAAGTGTCTGATACTGGCGCTTGATTAGTGAAGCGCCAACGTGAGACAAAATTGTGCACATCTTCAGAACGTCACCAAGTCTGAGTTAAGAACACTGACCGCGTATGTTCTAGCACAAGGTTGACATGTGTTTTCATGGTGCGAAATCAGACAACTGTAGAGCACTAGAATGGGAAGGGACCTCGAGAGGTCGAGTCCTGTCCCCGGCTGTCATGGCAGGACCAAGTCCCATCTAGACCATCCCTGACAAGTGTGTGTCCAACCTGCTCTTCAATATCTCCAGGGATGGAGATTCCACAACCCCCCTGGGCAATTTATTCCAGTGTTTCACCACCCTGACAAGAAGTTTTTCCTAATGTCCAACATCAACCGCAGTTTAAGCCCATTGCTTCTTGTCCTGTCCTCAGAGGTTAAAGAGAACCATTTCCCCCCCTCCTCCCACCATACTTTTTTGAATTTCCCCCTTTACCCTCGATCGCTCATTCTGGTCTGACCACCGCCCGACACTAACCTGACGTTGTGAACACGGAAATGGAGAAACGTGAAAAAATGCCTCCAGCCCACCGTTTTGCCCAAATGTGAATATTTAAAGTGATTAAAAAAATACGCGAAACATGAAAAATCAACACAGAGGGTGGCAAACATTAAAATCGCGGTGATGCGTGATACTTGACCTTCCGGGAGGCGTCCAGCGTGGGACCGTGTGGTATTTTACAAAACTAGAACTCTGCCAAATCCACCTGGCTAGCAAACGGGCCAGCCATTCTCGGGGGCCAGAAATGGGAGGGTCCCTGGGTCCTGCCCCCCCATCCTCAGCCAGATGTGACTCTCGGGCAGCAGGTAGAAGAGAAGGTTTATTGATTCCCAGGGACACAGCATTGCACAGGATCAGTGTTAGCACAGGAACCAGGAGCAGGCAGGGTCATTCTTTTTGGGGAGCAGGGACCCCAGGCCTGTGCCCCCCTTCCTGCTCCAAGCCCCCTCTCCCATCCTAAAGCAGCCGAGATAGGCCCTGGTCCCCAGCCCCGCCCATCCCTTGGTTCTCTTTCCTGGCCAGAGGTGGGCAAGACTGAGAGGCTGCATGTTCCTCCCCAGTGAGTCCTGCCCGGCCTCCCCCGCCTCGTCCCAGGGAAACTGAGGCACGCACCGAGTCACTCCAGAACAGCCTAGGGCAGCAGAATCACCCCCCCCACACACAGGGCAAGCCGAGGGAAGCCGGTCTGAATCCCGCCCCCACCAGGTCACAGAAGGCGCGGCTCTCCGCGAAGCCAGGGAAACCAGCATGTCGCCGGGCACCCTACGGCCCCGGGGCAGGAAACGCTTCATGTCGTTCAGCCTCCGCCACACCCCGAATCCGGCAGCAAACGACGGTGCAGGGACCATGTTCGGTGGTGTCACGCCGGGGCTGCCAACACCCGCGAGAGTCACACCACGGTCGGGCAGGCTCCTGGCCACGGGGACGCGCCGGCGACCCAGCGCTGGCCCCCACGACGGCCTCCCTTTGTGGAGATGAAAACCGGGCCGGCGCACGGACCCGCTGCCGAAACTGCAGCATCCCCCACAAGGACCAGATCTCACGGCTGCTGGGCCGATGGGAGATGTTTCCGGGGGGGGGGGGGCTCTGGGCCCCCCAAAAAGCACCAGGAGGTGCCAGATGCTTCCCCCCCAATGGCTGACACATGCTGGCGAGGCCTGCCTGGTGTCCAGGGGCGGGGACTGGCTGGAGGGGGGCTTGTAGCGTCACTGGGAGGCAGCGGGGGGGGGGGGGGAGGAAAGATCTCAAAACCCACATCCGCCTGGGTCCACTTGCCCCACACTCCGAGGCAAGGGACTTAGCCGGGGGCACACCCCCCGGGGGCAGAACTCTCCCCATGCTGCACCCAAAGCTCCATCCGGCCCCACAACTTCTCCTGGCAACTTCGGAGCCAACAGGAGCGGCAGCAAACACCACCCAGCGCCAACAGATCGCCAAGGTCCGGCAAAGGGCACCCTGGCCGCTGCTTGGAGACGGAGGCGACGCGCCCGCCCTGGCGGTGCAGCCGAATGGGCCAGGGCTAGTTCCCCGTGGGGACAGGATGGGGGGGATCCCCGGCACTCCCAGGAGTATCCGCGCTACCGCCCGGGGCTGGGGACCTGGGGTGGTGCGAGACACACGCTTCACCGTGGACCCCCCTGGGGTCTTCCCAGAGGGGCTCACGACCATGTTGCATTTCCCCCTTAAACTTCGCTGCACCCACCGGCATTGCAAGCTCGCTAGATACTGGCTCCGCGTCCGGGTACACAGGGAACCCTCCATCCCGGGGGTGGGTTCCCTGGGGGGCCATGGGATCCGTTCTGGCTGGAAACTGGGCCCCCCCCGGAGGAGAGAGTCCGACAGCACCCCTGCCGATTCGCAGCGCCCGAAGCTGGGCTTGTGTGTCTCCTGGTGGTGCACGCTGCATGCGCCTCGGTGCACGGCACAAAATTTATTCCACGCGCAGACGGGAACGCTCAGAGGGAGCCTTGGTTCTGGGCCCTGCGCTAATTCGTACCGTTCCGAGCGACTGGGCTGACAACCCAAAAGCGCCGCGGAGGAGACGGGCCCTGGGAAGTACCAGCCAGGCAGATCCTGGACACAGAGTGGGTGGGTTGGGGCGAGAGCAGCGGGAGCCAGGCCAACACAGCCGGGACAAGGGCCAGCAGCGCCGGGAGGGGAGGTGCCCCGGGGGCCACTGAGCCGGGGGGCTTCTGCCCCTGCCAGGGTCACGTCCCACCTGGCTGCAGCTCAGGGCACGAGGGGCTGCAACGGCTGAACAGGTGAACGGCTCCCCTGCCTCTGGCCCCACCCCTTCACGGCTCCCCTGCCCCTGCCTCTGCCCCCACCCCTCCACGGCTCCTCTGCCCCCGCCTCTGCCCCCACCCCTTCACGGCTCCTCTGCCCCTGCCTCTGCCCCCACTCCTCCACGGCTCCTCTGCCCCCGCCTCTGCCCCCCACTCCTCCACAGCTCCTCTGCCTCTGCCCCCACCCCTACACATCTCCCCTGCCCCCTCCCCTACACAGTTCCCCACTCCTACCTCTGCCCCCCATTCCTCCACAGCTCCCCTGCCCCCACCTCTGCTTCCACCCCTTCATGGCTCCCCTGCCCCCCGCCTCTGCCCTCACCCCTACACAGCTCCCCTGCCCCCCAACCCCTTCACAGCTCCCCCATCCCCATCTCTGCTCCCCCTGCCCCATCCCAGCCCCCGCTTCCCCCATCAGCACAAACCCTCCCCTGTGCCCACTGCCCCATCCCCAGCCTTGTTCTGCCCCTGCCCTCCATACACCTGCCCCCTGTACCTCATCACAGCCCCCTGCCCCTTCCCCATCCCTGCCCCACAGACACAGCAGCCCTCACCCCCATCCCTGCCCCACATACACACCTGCCCCCACCCCCATCCCTGCCCCACAGACACAGCAGCCCTCACCCCCCATCCTTGCCCCACATGCACACCTGCCCCCACCCCCATCCCTGCCCCACAGACACACCTGCCCTCACCCCCATCCCTGCCCCACAGACACACCTGCCCCATCTCCACTTCCACATATCCAGTCCCCACCCTCCAGCCCCAGCCCTCCACACACCAGCGCCCCCGCACCTTACTCACCGCCCCCCCCGTGCCCCACACACACACCTGCCCCCTATGCGCCCAGCTCCTCCCCCAAACCTGCTCCCCCACCCACCCCCGTGGCCATCCCTTCCCCCACCTCCCGTCCCCGCTTCCCTCTCACCTGCCCCACTCCCCCCCGCCCCACATGTGTCCCCCGCTTCCCCCGCCCCCGCCCCTGCCCCTTTTCCCCCGCGTCGCCCCCCCCCCCCCCGCACCTGATTTCTCGCTGCTCATCTCGCTGCGGGGACTGAGCGATCCGCGCTCTGCTGCTACTGCGAAGCAACCGGGCTGGGGGGGGGGGGGAAGCAGCGTCACCAGCTCCCCCCCCCTCAGCCGGGACCCGGATTCCCCCCTCCCAGCCGGGACCCGGACCCCCCCCAGCCGGACCCGGATTCCCCCCCCCCCCCCGGAGCTGCGGAGACCTGGGACAACAGTGACGAGGGGGTGGTGTCAAAAGGCTCCCCCAGCCCCCCCCATTCCGACCCCCCCCGCCGCACCTTCACCTCCCCCCGCCCCCCACTCCAGACGACCCAGCTCGGAGCCCTGCCGCACACGGACTGGCGTGTCCGCCCCGGGCCGGTGGTTTCCCGCCGGTCGCTAACGCCCTGAGACCGGCCTAGCTCATCACACGGGTGGGAGTTGTACTCACCGGCCTCGTTCACGGCAAGTAGGGCCGCCCCATGGCCCAAGGGGGGCGCTAGGGGGCAGGGAGCGGGGGGGAGGGGGGCTGTTCCCTGGCAGGCAGGGCTGCCCCATGGCCCTAGGGGGGTGGTAGGGGGAAGGGAGCGGGGGCTGTTCCCTGGCAGGCAGGGCTGCCCCATGGCCCTAGGGGGGCGGTAGGGGGCAGGGAGCGGGGGGGGAGGGGGGCTGTTCCCTGGCAGGCAGGGCTGCCCCATGGCCCTAGGGGGCAGGGCAGAGGTGGGGGGATCTCCCCTGGCAGGCAGGGCTGCCTAATGGGCCAGGGGGGCGCTAGGGGGCAGGGAGCGGGGGGGAGGGGGGTTGTTCCCTGGCAGGCAGGGCTGCCCCATGGCCCTAGGGGGGCGGTAGGGGGCAGGGAGCGGGGGCTGTTCCCTGGCAGGCAGGGCTGCCCCATGGCCCTAGGGGGCAGGGCAGAGGTGGGGGGAATCTCCCCTGGCAGGCAGGGCTGCCTAATGGCCCAGGGGGGCGCTAGGGGGCAGGGAGCGGGGCTCTCCCTTGACAGGCAGGGCTGCCCCATGGCCCTAGGGGGCAGGGAGCGGGGCAGTGGGTGCTTGCCCCTGGCAGGCAGGGCTGCCCCATGCCAGACCCCTGCCCTCCGGGTGGTTACCCACCAGCCAAAATCCTGAACCACACCCAAAAATTGCAATAAGCCAGCCCAGCAACCCTACAGTCACAAACCAGGGTGCCCCGGGCCCCGTCACTCACAGGAGACCCTACAATAACAAAGCGCCAACCCGCCCCTCATGTGCCCGGCGAGCCCCCGCCACAGAAAGCCCAAGGCCACCCTGCCCATTGGCAGAGCCCACAGCTGGGGGGAGGGGGGTGTTTGTACCGGTGGTGCCCATTTGCACCTTTGGTGCACAGAACAAAATTGATCCCGCACACGGCTGGGAAAATCCACACAGGGATGGAACAGATGAGAAGGAACATGGTGCACCCCCCTTCCCGCCCCCACCGCAGGATGGGATGTAGGAGGGTTGGATTCCATTCGCAGTTATGGCGCGTGGGATTTCCACTGGCCTGCGGGTGTGCCTCAGTTTCCCTGGGCACCGCCCCACTAGCGAGGTGGGGATGGGAATTTCGGGGTGAAGGCCTCTCCCCCATCACAACGGCTGTGAAAAGGCTAGACAAAGGCTGTGGAGGGGGGCACAGGGACCCGGGGGACTCGCCCCACCCCCAGTGGACAGAGCCAAACAGCAGGGAGTTACGAATCTCAGTGCGACACTTTATTGATTTTCCGTCTGTCCGAAAATAAGTTAGATTTGGCCCCCCCAGCGCCGGAGTGTGCGGGGGACGGGGGGCGCCGGAGCAGAAGGGGGTGAGGGGAGCAGAGGACACTGGGTTAAGGCAGCCGGGCCGGTGGAGTGCAGGCTGGGGGGGGGGAAGGGCATGAACTCAGGCCTGCCCCTCCCCACCAGTGCCCCCGGGGCCCTCGGCCAGCAGGCGGGCAAGCTGGCCCAGGACCCCCTGCAGGGCGCGGGCCAGGCGCTGGGCGTGGGTCTCCCGGCAGCAGTTGAAGGCCGTGATGGCAAAGTTGACGTGGGCGTCCAGCGGGTTGTAGCAGACGCCGTAGCCGTCCGGCACCTGCGGCCCGTAGACCATGAGGCAGTCGGCCCGCGAAGCCACCTGGAGGCGGGGGGGGGAGCCGCCGTCAGTAGCCGCCTCCCCCGCCCAGCCTTCCAACCTCGAACCGCCCCCCGCCCCCATGCCCACCGCCTCGGCTGCCCAGGATAACAGCCCACTACCGCTGGCAGCGCAGGGAACCCGGTGCTGCAGTGGGGACACTGTTCACGCTCAAAGTCCCTGCGTTCCCCCTGCTTGCTGTGCGGGGCTGTGGGTGATTCTACTGCCCTGTGCGTGTGTGTCCGTGCCTCAGTTTCCCCGGGCCCGGCAGCACTCTCTGGACGAGGAGGGGAGGCCGGGCAGGACTCGCTGGGGAAGTAGGTTCAGTCTCTCAGGCCTGAGGCCCAGGGGACAGCAGGTAGCACCGGGGGCGAGGAAGCAGGGGGTGGGGCGGCCTGGGGGTGGGAGTTAGTTTTTGGCTGGCTGGGGGCGGAGGGAGCCAAGCTGGCCGGGGGGGGGGGGCAGGGGCCTGGCTCCGGACCCCCCCCGGCTGCTCCTGTAACCGCAAGTCTGGACGATGCCGTGTCCCTGGGACCCAACAACCCTTCTCTTCTACCTGCCGCTGGAGAGTCCCCTCTGGCTGCGGCCGGGGGGCAGGGCCTGGTGACAAGCCCCGCCCCCACTTGGGCAGGGAGAGAGAAGGGAGGGGGTGTTAGTTGTGGGGCAGGAGCACTCATGGGGGTGAGGCAACGGCACAGGGGGGAGCTGGGGAATGGGGGATGTAACTGGGGAACAGCTCTGCGGCAGCGGGTGGAGCAGCCGGCAGTGCGTGGGGGCGCCGTGGGGCAGGCTGTTGGGGGGGGGGTAACCTGGCTGGTGAGCAGCCGGCAATGCGTGGCGATGGCGTGGGGGCACCGTGGGGCAGGCTGTGGGGCAGGCCGTGGGGTACCTGGCCGGTGAGCAGCCGGCAGTGCGTGGCGATGGCGTAGGCCGTGTCCATGAAGATGTCAGGCACCCGCTGCCCATCCCCGATGGCCTCCAGCTTCAGCCCCAGCAGGTGCCGGTCGATGCCCTGGCCCGCCAGCACCTGTGGGAGGAGGGGTCACCCGGACGCCTGGGTCCCCCCCCGCCCGGGGAGTCCCACCCTGCCCCCTCCCAGCCTTGCCCCGCCCCCCAACCCCACCTCCCAGCCCCGCCCCCGCGTGGGGAGTCCCAGCCTGCCCCCCCAGCCTCGCCTCGCCCCGCCCCCCAACCCTGCCTCCCAGCCCCGCCCCCACATGGGGGACACATGGGGCCCGGGGTGGGGGGTTCTCACCTGCTCGGTCCGCGCACTCTGAGACTCCACAGCCGCCTTCAGCAGGAACAGCATCTCCTCGTCCTGCGGGGGGGTGGGAGGGGCAGTTCAGCGGGGAGCAGGGGGCTGGAGGCCGGAGGAGAGTGGGGGGTGCTGGGGGGCAGGGATGAAACTGGGGGATGGGCTAATGGCAGGGCGAGTGAAGCGGGACACCAGGCCATGGGGAGGCAGTGATGGAGCAGGTGGGGGCCAGGTTGTGGGGATGGGGGGCTTTAGAGAGGCAGTACCTGGCCTTGGGGCGTGGGGGGGAGGGGGCGGCGGTACCTGGCCGTGGGGCACGGGGGGGGGGGCAGTACCTGGCCGTGGGGCGCGGGGCGCTGTACCTGGCCATTGGGTGCGTCCATGGCGCGGGCCAGGCGAAGCATGGGGGGGGGGGGTACCTGGCCGTGGGATGCGGGGCAGGGGGGCGGTACCTGGCTGTTGGGCGCATCCATGGCGCGGGCCAGGCGCAGCACGGGGGGGGGGCGGGGGGCGGTACCTGGCCGTGTGGTGCGGGGGGGGGTCAGTACCTGGCCATGGGGTGCGGGGGGGGGGGTACCTGGCTGTGGGGCACGGGGGCGGTACCTGGCTGTCAGGCGCGTCCATGGCGCGGGCCAGGCGCAGCATGGGGGGGAGGGGGGGCAGTACCTGGCCATGGGGCATGGGGGGGTCAATACCTGGCCGTGGGGTGCAGGGGGGGCGGTACCTGGCCGTGGGGCACAGGGGGGTCAGTACCTGGCCGTAGGGTGCGGGGGGGGGGGTACCTGGCTGTGGGGCGCGGGGCAGGGAGGCGGTACCTGGCTGTCAGGCGCGTCCATGGCACGGGCCAGGCGCAGCACGGGGGGGGCGGCGGGTCGCACGACGTCCGTCCGGCCCAGGTGAAAGCGGCGTAGAGACGCCACCTCGTTGGTGGCGCAGAGGGAGCCGTGGGTCCTGGGGGGGAGGCAGGGGTCAGCCCCACACAGACGCCCCCCCTCCTCGTTCCACCCCCACCCTGGCCCCCCAGCCACTCCCAGCCCTGCCCCCCGCCCAGGCCCCACCTACCTGTAGTAAGCCAGCTGCAGTGCCACCTGCAGGAGGGAGTCGGGGCGCAGCCCCCAGCGCTTGGGGAGCCCCCGCCCGAACCCCCGGAAGGTGAAACAGCAGATGTCCAGGTCAGTGATCAGGCTGGGGGAGACAGACATTAGATGGGGGAGTGGGATCCCCCCTCCACTAGCACCCCCTGCATCCCACAGCCCCCCCACCCCTCCTAGCCCCCCACTAGCACCCCCTACACCCCATGCCCCTCCTAGCCCTTCACCCCCACAGCCACCCCACACCCCTATGAGCTTCCTTCCCACCCCCTGAACCCTACAGCCCCCGCCTCCCCCGGTCCCCTCCTCCCACTGGCTCTCACATGTCCAGGTTCTGTTTGGCTCTCTCGATGTCCCACTTGATCTCGGAGGTGATGTAGAAGTACAGCTTGGGGGGCAGGGGTAAGGGCGTCATGGGGGCGCGCGCCATGTCGGGGTCCTTGCTGAAGAGACCCCGGGGAGCCGGGGGTTAGACAAGGAGGCAGGTCTCTGAGGCCCCAAAACAACCTCCCACGTTGGGTGCGCTGCCCCTCAGCCTGCCCCCTTCCCTTCCCAAAGCAGAAGGTCCCACCCTTTTCCGCATTCCCCAAACAGGAAGTCCCATGCCTTTCCACATTCCCAAAACAGGAAGTTCCACCCCTTTCCCCCTCCCGTCTACTCCAGCCCCACAGAGGTGGTAAAAGCGGATCCCTCACTCAAAATCCACCCCTCTCCCACTTCCCACGTTGGGGTCCCCCCACCACAGACCAATCTGATTAGCTTCTATGCTGAGGTAACTGGCTCTGTGGACGTGGGACAGTCAGTGGATGTGATGGACCTCGACTTTAGCAAGGCTTTTGTTACGGTCTCCCACAATATTCTTGCCAGCGAGTGAAGGGAATGTGGATGGAGAAATGGAGGGTAAGATGGATAGAAAGCTGGCTAGAAGGCCGGGCCTGGTGGGTCGTGATCAACGGCTCGATGTCAGGTTTGCAGTTGGTTTCTAGCCGAGTGCCCCAAGGATTGTTTTAGGGCTGGTTTTGTTCAACATCTTTATTAATGACCTGGCTGAGGGGATGGATTGCACCCTCAGCAAGTTTGCAGATGACACTAAGCTAGGGGGAGAGGTAGATACACTCGGGGGCAGGGATCGGGTCCAGAGTGACTTAGACAAATTGGAGGATTGGGCCACAAGAAATCTGAGGAGGTTCAACAAGGACAAGTGCAGAGTCCTGCCCGTGGGATGGAGGAATCCCAAGCATTGGTACCGGCTGGGGACCGACTGGCTGAGCAGCCGTTCTGCAGAACAGGCCCTGGGGGTTACAGGGGAGGAGAAGCTGGATCTGAGTCAGCAGGGCGCCCTTGTAGCCAAGAGGGCTAATGGCATATTAGGTGCATTAGGAGGAGCGTTGCCAGCAGATCCAGAGATGTGATTATTCCCCTTTATTCGGCTGTGGGGAGGCCACATCTGGAGTGTTGTGTCCAGTTCTGGGCCCCCCCACTATACAAAGGATGTGGACGCATTGGAGAGGGGCCAGTGGAGGGCAACCAAAATGATTTGGGGGCTGGAGCATATGACCTATGAGGAGAGGCTGAGGGAGTTGGGTCTGTTCAGTCTGCAGAAGAGAAGAGTGAGGGGGGATGTGAGAGCAGCCTTCAACTCCCTGAAGGGAGGTTCCAAAGAGGCTGGAGAGAGGCTGTTCTCAGTGGTGATGGATGGCAGAACAAGGAGCAATGGTCTCAAGTTGCGGTGGGAGAGGTCCAGGTTCGATATTAGGAAAAACTATTTCACTAGGAGGATGGGGAAGCACTGGGATGGGTTCCCTAGGGAAGTAGTGGAGTCTCCATCCCTAGAGGGGTTTAAGTCTCGGCTTGACAAAGCCCTGGCTGGGTTGATCTAGTTGGGATTGGTCCTGCCTAGAGCAGGGGGCTGGACTTGACGGCCTCGTAAGGTCTCTTCCAGCTCTGTGGTTCTATGATTCTATGAAATGTGGCATCAGGGCTGCTGCAGGGCTCTAATTACCTCCCAACACAGGTGTAATTTGGGGGGCAGGAAATGACATCCCATGGGGAAGGGTGACTCCTCCACCCCACTCTGTGAAGCCCCAGCATGGGCCAATGAGGGGCTCTGCCTTGTGGGGAGAGGAAACCCCAATTTTTTCCCTTCTCTCCATTTTAAGGGACTCCCTAATTCAGGGGAACGTTGGGGGTCTGCCTTGTTAGGAGATGGAACCCCCCGTATCTGTGTCCATTGGCTCCCCCCGCATGGTGGCTCTGTGGATTGACCTGGGGCGCCCTGAATATACTAGTTTAGGGGTTACCAGTAATCGAGGACATGGTCAATGATGGTAGCCACAGGGGACCCGTCGACCACGGCCTGTTCGTACAACACCCCACAAACGCCGTCCTCCCCTATGATGAACTGGGGGCAAGGAAGGAGAGAAAGTGTGGGGTCAGGCCTGGGGAAAGGTTTGCAAGGCAGGAAATCCCGCCTCTCCCCTTCCACAATAATCCCAGAAGAGGAAGCATCATCTTGCTCCTGCCACATATATACTTATGCCAAAACAGGAAGTCCCACCCCTTTTCTTGCCAGAAGACAGGAAGTCCTGCCTTCCTACGGACAATGCCGTCCCTGCGGTCCAAATTAGGAAACCCCGTCTCCTCTTCCACAGGAAGTCCCATCTCCCTCCCTACATTTTTTCCAGCTGCAAATTAGAAAGTCCCACGCCTGCAACATTCCCAGACAGGAAGTCCCACCCCGTCGGCTGCCAAAGCAGGAAATCCCGCCCCCGCCTCACCTGCAGGGACTTGTCAAACCAGCGGTTACCGCTGTTGGAGTAGCTGCCGCCGCCGTGCAGCATCTGGGCGGCCAGGCGGCTGTGGTAGTGCTCGTCCGACACCTTCAGCACCGGGGCGTCCAGGCAGACGGTGAAGAGGCTGCGCTGGATGCACCGGGCCGACTCCCGGTTCAGCCGGTCTGGGGGCAGGACAATGGAGGAATCAGCCCCGCCCCCTCGCAGCCTCCCCCTTCTCCCCTGGGTCCCCTCTAGCCCTGCCCAAAGCAGGAAGTCCCGCCCCCTAGCCGCCTCCCCCTTCTCCCCTGGGTCCCCTCTAGCCCCACCCCCAGCAGCCTCCCCCTTCTCCCCTGGGTCCCCTCTCACCCCGCCCAAAGCAGGAAGTCCTGCCCCCTCGCAGCCTCCCCCTTCTCCCCTGGGTCCCCTCTAGCCCTGCCCAAAACAGGAAGTCCCGCCCCCTAGCCGCCTCCCCCTTCTCCGCTTGGTCCCCTCTAGCCCCGCCCCCAGCAGCCTCCCGCTTCTTCCCTGGTTCCCCTCTAGCCCCACACCCTCGCAGCCTCCCCCTTCTCCCCTGGGTCCCCTCTAGCCCTGCCCAAAACAGGAAGTCTCGCCTCCTAGCCGCCTCCCCCTTCTCCCCTGGGTCCCCTCTAGCCCCGCCCCCATGCAGCCTCCGCCTTCTCCGCTTGGTCCCCTCTAGCCCCGCCCAAAGCAGGAAGTCCCACCCACTCGCAGCCTCCGCCTTCTCCGCTTGGTCCCTTCTAGCCCTGCCCCCAGCAGCCTCCTCCTTCTCCCCTGGGTCCCCTCTAGCCCCGCCCCCTTGCAGCCTCCCCCTTCTCTGCTGGGTCCCCTCTAGCCCTGCCCAAAGCAGGAAGTTCCGCCCCCATGCAGACTCCGCCTTCTCCGCTTGGTCCCCTCTAGCCCCGCCCAAAGCAGGAAGTCCCACCCACTCGCAGCCTCCGCCTTCACCGCTTGGTCCCCTCTAGCCCCGCCCAAAGCAGGAAGTCCCACCCACTCACAGCCTCCGCCTTCTCTGCTGGGTCCCCTCTAGCCCTGCCCCCTCGCAGCCTCCCCCTTCTCCCCTGGGTCCCCTCTAGCCCCGCCCCCAGCAGCCTCCCCCTTCTCCCCGGGTCCCCTCTAGCCCCGCCCCCTCGCAGCCTCCCCCTTCTCCGCTGGGTCCCCTCTAGCCCTGCCCAAAGCAGGAAGTCCCACCCACTGGCAGCCTCCCCCTTCTCTGCTGGGTCCCCTCGCAGCCTCCCCCTTCAACACTGGGTCTCCTCTAGCCCCGCCCAAAGCAGGAAGTCCCGCCTCCTTACATCATCGACCCCCCCCCCCCCCGCCAGGTCCTCGAGGCCAGGGGCCCCGCCTGTAGTTCCCATGTGGGGGCCGCAGGCCTGGCTGGGGTCTCGGGGCCCCCCGCCCCCCGTACCTCTCATGAGGGTGCTGTAGGCCCGGCCCCAGGTGTGGCGGTGGTCGCTGGTCAGGACCCCCAGCGGCTCCTTGTCCGTCTTCCACGACTGGGCCCGGATGCGCTGCAGCTGCAGGTGTAGCTGGTCCACCGTGAGCGGGGTCCCGTCACTGTTGTACACCTCCAGCTGGAAAAACTGGGGGGGGGCGCGCCGGGTCACCCCGCAGCCCTGGGCCCCTCCCCTCGGGCTCCTCGCAGCCCCGGAAGGACCCCACAACCACCCACACGTCCCTCCGCAGTCCCAGAGGACACCCATGGACCCGCACAGCCCTGGGGCCCCCCCACGGCCCCTAGGAACCCCCCCAGGCTGGGCCCTGGTACCCCCAACAGCCCCCAGGGACTCCCCACAAGTCACAGACCCTGCACACGCCTCCAGGCATCCCACCTGCCCCAGGAGCCCCTCACCACCCCCACAGGCCCTCCCCCCCACCCCGAGAATCCCACGCACAGGGCCAGTTAGGGCTAAGGGGGGTAGGGAGCTGGGGGGTTGGGGGCAAGGTTTCCAGGAGACCCCCGAGCAAGGACAGCCCTAGTGGGCCCGGAGCAGTCCTGGGGGGGGGGCCGGAGGCAGATGAGGGGCCCGGGGGCTGAACCAGGGGGTGTATGAGGGGGGCCCAGAGCTGGGGGCTGTCCTGGGGGTGGAAGGCAGATGAGAGGGCCCAGGACCTGTCCCGGGAGCTGGGGGCGGATGAGGGGGCCCGGGGCCAGGGGCCAGGAGGCGGACGAGGGGCCCGGGGTACCTGGAAGTTGCGGACGACGGTGACGAAGGTGGGGCCGCGGCGCCCCGGGGGGGGCAGCAGGAGGGCGTCATGCTTGGGGCCGGGCAGGCGGCAGGAGGCGAAGAGGCGGCCGTACTGCGCCATGCACTGGGGGTGGCCCCCCCGGTACTCCACCAGCAGCGCCTGCCTGGGGGGGGGTCACGTGAGTGACGGGGCAAAGCAACCCCCCCAGCCTGCCCCCCCCACAGCCAAGGACCCTGTGTCGCCTCTCCCCCAGGCCTTTCCCACCTGCCCCCCCAAAGACCCTGCATCAACCCTCCCCCACTTATGGGTCCGGCATCACCCCTCCCCCACGCGAGACCCTCCGAGGTGGCCCCTCCCCAGAAGGGGGAGCGGGCGGGAACTTACTGGTCAATCTTAGCCTTGAAATCCAGCACCCCCGCGATGAGCTTCGCTGCGAACCTGGGGGGGGGGGGATGTCACAGCCTTGCGGATGCCCCCTCAGCCCTGTCAGTGCCCTTCACCCCTGCCCCCCCAGCCTGCCCCCACCCTGCCAATGCCCCCCCACCCTGCCGGTGCCCCCCCACTCCCGCCCCGCAGCCCCTGCCCCCCAGCCCTGGGCCCCCCGATGCCCACCTCAGCTGCCCTCGCCAGTCACTGTAGTCCTGCTTGGGGAGCACCACGGCGGGGCTGGAGTGGACGGCGAGGGGCAGGCGGCTCTCCAGGTACGCGCTCTGCACCCACCAGTCGGAGATCTGGCCCGGGGGGGGCGGGGAGCGACACAGCAGGGTTGGAATCGGCATTTGACCCCAGCTCCCCCCTGCAGCTGCCCCCGAGGCTGAGACCTGGCCCCAGCTCATTACGCTGATGGGGGAAACAGTGCTCCGGCTGGGCCCTCCCACCCCCCCTCCTGCAGCGGGCCCCCACCACCCCTGCCCCCCCAAGCCTCCAGGGACACTCCTCGGACTCCTGGGTTCCCCCCCTTCCCGTGTCTGCCCCCCAGGACCCGTTTGCCCCCCCGGGTCCGCCCCGGCCCTACCCAGTTCTCCATGCGGGCGGCTCGGCGTGCCAGCTCCTCCTGCAGCTGCTCCCCCTCCCCGCCGGGCGCCCCGAACTCCTGCACCAGCTGCCGGGTCTCCTCCAGCTCCTCGGGCGTGACCAGCACCTCCAGCGAGCGCAGGTAGCGCTCCAGCGTCTGGGCCAGCGGGGGCACCGGCTGGCGCGGCAGCACCAGGGTGGAGGCCGCCCGCCGGGCCGGGGCCCGCTACGGGGGGAGGACAGGGCACCATGCACCAGCCGCCGGGGGGCACAATGGCCCCAAGAGCCCCGGCCGCCCACGCACCAGGCCCTGCCCCCCTCCCGCTGGCACCAGGGCGCTGGGCACCCCCTGGCCCAGCCATCCGGGGCGCCCCGCCCGCGCCGCCAACGGGCCAAAGTGACAGCCCCTTCCCAGCCTGCGTGTGGCCTTGCAAGAGGGGCGATTCACACCCCTGCACTGGCAAAGGGGCCGATTCACCCCCCACGAGCCGGCAAACAGGGCCGATTCACACCCCCCGTGCACCGGCAAAGGGGGCAGATTTACACACACCCCACGCCGGCAAACGGGGCAGATTCACACCCCACGCACCATCAAATGGGGCAGATTTACACACACCCCACGCACCAGCAAAGGGGGCAGATTCACACCCCCCATGCACTGGCAAAGGGGGCAGATTCACACACACCCCACGCACCGGCAAAGGGGGCAGATTCACACACACCCCACGCACCGGCAAAGGGGGCAGATTCACACACACCCCACGCACCGGCAAAGGGGGCAGATTCACACCCCCCATGCACTGGCAAAGGGGGCAGATTCACACCCCCCATGCACCGGCAAAGGGGGCAGATTTACACACACCCCACGCACCAGCAAAGGGGGCAGATTCACACCCCCCATGCACTGGCAAAGGGGGCAGATTCACACACACCCCACGCACCGGCAAAGGGGGCAGATTCACACACACCCCACGCACCGGCAAAGGGGGCAGATTCACACACACCCCACGCACCGGCAAAGGGGGCAGATTCACACACACCCCACGCACCGGCAAAGGGGGCAGATTCACACCCCCCATGCACTGGCAAAGGGGGCAGATTCACACCCCCCATGCACCGGCAAAGGGGGCAGATTCACACCCCCCATGCACCGGCAAAGGGGGCAGATTCACACCCCCCATGCACCGGCAAAGGGGGCAGATTCACACCCCCCATGCACCGGCAAAGGGGGCAGATTCACACCCCCCATGCACCGGCAAAGGGGGCAGATTTACACACACCCCACGCACCGGCAAAGGGGGCAGATTCACACCCCAGCAAACAGGGCAGATTCACACACCCCCTGCGCACCGGCAAAGGGGGCAGATTCACACCCCGGCAAATGGGGCAGATTTACACACACTCCACGCCGGCAAAGGGGGCAGATTCACACGCTCCTCGTGATGGCGCGGCGGGGAGCCCCCCCGACCCTGCACCCCCATCCTCAGCCGGAGGGGACTCCGCTGGCCAGTAGGGTAAAATGGGTTTATTGCTGCTCCGAGATACAGCGCAGGCCTGATGCAGGCATAGGAGGACGGGCCGGCAGCCCTAGCTCCCTGGGGGGGGGTCCCCTGAACCCCCTAGACTGGGGAGTCGGCTTCCCCCGTGCTTCCCCAGGCTAGGACCACCCAGCCCCCAGCCCTGCCCCCCAGCCAGGTGCCGTCCCCTCCCCCCCTTTGTCCCTCCCCTGGGAAGAGCCTTGTTACCTGCCCGGGCTGGGACCAGGTGTCTGGGCCAATCCACGTGGGGGAGTCAGTGGGAACCGCACAGCCCAGCGCAGGGGGACCCCGGGTACAGAGCAGACAGCCCCCCCCCCCCCCCACACCGGCAAAGGGGCAGATTCACACCCCGCACATGCTGGCAAAAGAGGCACACTCACCCCCCCCCCAGACCCGCACAAGGGGCATTTTTACACCCCCCCCCCCACGGGCCTGCAAAGCTACGGCTGCCCCGGGGCCTCGGAACTTTGCAAACAACAGACCCAAACTCCGCCCCGCGGCTGGGTGCTGGGGGGGGGGGACCCGCCATGCAACCTCCCTGCCCCCTCCCGCCACTCACCGGGCCCCGTGGGCCGCCCCAGGGCCGCAGCAGCAGCCTCCAGCGCCCCATGCCTGGGGGGGGGGGGCTGTCCCAGCTGCAAACACCGCCCCCGACCCGCCCCCCCACACACGTAGGGAGCGTCCGCGGCTGACCCGGCGCAGCTGCAGCGTCCGCAGGGGCCGGCAGGAGGCGCTGGGCGCCCGGCCAGGCTCGGCCCGGGGCGGGGCCGGACGCCTGGCTTCCCCGCCCGGCTTCGGGGGCGGGGCGGAGGGGGGGGGCCTGGGGCGGGGAAGGGGGCGGGGCTGGGCGCCCAGACGCCTGGGTTCTCTCTCCCAGACCGGCCGCTGCCTCCCCTTTGTGACCTCGAGCCGATCACGGTATCGCCCCGTGCCTCAGTTTCCCCACGTGCGGCTAATGATCCTTCCTGTGTCTAGCGAGACTTTGTGTGTGTGTGTGTTGGTGGGGGGGCTGGGTTCCAGCTCTGGCTCCGTTAGCACCACAAGCCCTGGTGGTCTCAGCCAAGGTCTGGGCGGCGTCCGGCCCCACGGGGCCCTGATCTCGGCCGGGGTCTAGTAACTGTGTTAAGAACAGAGCGGGGGGGGGTTCTGTCGCCCTTTTGGCCGGGGCTGGGGCACGACAGACGGTTTCGCTCCATGCCCGTCTGGACCGGGCCTGGGCGGCTGCCGGAAAGTCCCAGCCGGGCTCTGACCCCGTCACATCTCAGCTTTTCCCCCCGCGCTGGTCACGGGCCCCGTGTGACACGGCGTGTCCAGAGCCCATTCACATGTTCCCCTCACCCGTTTGTCAGGGGTTAGCCTGGGCCGCGTGTCACTAAACCCTGCTCTCCTCCCTGCCAGGAGAACCCAGGCCTCCTGGTTCCCAGCCCCTCCGTGCTTTAACCACTAGCCCCCACTGCCCTCCCAGAGCCAGGGGGAGAACCCAGGAGTCCTGGCTCCTAGCCCCAACCACTAGCCCCCACTGCCCTCCCAGAGCCAGGGGGAGAACCCAGGAGTCCTGGCCCCCATCCCCAACCACTAGCCCCTGCTCCCCTCCTGGAACCAGAGAGAGAACCCAAGAGGCCTGGCTCCCAGCTCTCCTGCTCTAACCACTAGTCCCCACTCCCCAGAGCCAGGGCAGAGAACCCAGGCATCCTGGCCCCCAACCCCCCCGCTCTCCCCACTAGTCCCCACTCCCAGTTGCGCTGAGGAAGTTTCTTATTTAGGGCGGGCCCTGGTTCCCCTTTCGGCCCCGCTTCCCCTTTGCGGCCCCAGCGCCAGTCGGAGGGGAAGGCAGGTGGCTGGGAGGATCCAGCGGTGAAATCACATTGCCGCTGGGACACAACGGAGCCGGCCAGGGCCCTGTGGCCCAGAGGTGAGGCCGGGCCGGCCCAGCCCATCACATCGACACCGCGGGTGAGTGTTTGCTGGCTGGCAGTTTGGCTGCCGAGCGGAGCCGGGACACAGGACTCTCAGGCACGTGCTGGCCGGTAACACGAGCGTCTGCCCGGCGGCTCCCCTCTTGGCGCTCACCAGCCTTGGGCAGGCCCTTAGCGGCTTGGTTTAGTACAAGGGACAATGAGCTTGCTGCAGCCGTGCGGCTGGGCTTTTCGAAAACGCCTCCTTGCTGCAGTCAGGGATTTTCTTGCCCGCCGCGGATTCCATCTTGTGTGTTTTCTTCAGCCCCGCAAACGCCCCTCGTGCACCCCTCGTGCGCCCCTCGTGTTCACACCAAAGGGGGCTCGGACCACGCCGTTTCCAGTCACATCCTTTGCGGGTTTTTCACCCCGTGAGGGTGGACATAGCCGGGTCCTGAGAACCAATCCCATTCCAGGCCCACCCTGTTTTCCTGGCCCCACCAAGCCCCGATCTTGCTTTGAGTTAGGCCCAGGGGATTTGTAACCCAAATCAGGTGGAAACGCTTCCCGTTTCGGAGTCCTTGATCGAACGGCCAAATTCTTCCAGATGCAAAGCAGATTTCCCTGGGTACATACCAGGTACGTGGACACGCCTCCCACCCAAGGCAACTTTCCTCTCCAGCTCCCGGGAATCCAGGCCCCCTTTGTCACTATGCTGGCTAGGGACAGGAACACTCTGGTATCGCTGCGCTCTCCAGCTCCCGGCGGGAGCCCCAAAACCGAGCAACTCTGGGTTTTGTTCTCACTTCACCATTCGCCTGCTTTTCCACCAGGCGCGTCGCACGGAGACCTGCCGGCATGCTGCTCAGCGGTGCTGAGTCCCCAGACTGGGTCCTGTGGGTCCCGCGGGCATCGGGGAGACCCCGGCGTGCCCGGGGCCAGCACTCTGGGGCTGGCTGGGTGTGACGGTGCCTTGGGGTTCCCCCCGATCCTGCACCCCCGTAGCAGCCAGAACAGACTCCACCAGCAGTAGAATAGAGAGGGGTTTATTGCTCCTCCAGGATACAGCCCCGCACAGACGTGATGTGGCTACAGGAGTCAGGGCCAGGATGCCTCCGACCCCTTGGGTTAGGGGGTCCATCGCTCCCTCAGCATCCAGCTTAGTCTGTTCCCTTCATGTTTCCCAGCCAGCAACTGCCTCACTCCCAGCCCCTGCCCCCCAACCAGGTGTTCGTCTCCGCCTCCCTCCCTTTGTCTCTCCCCCGGGGAAGAGCCTTGTTATCCGCTCAGGCTGGGCCTGGGTGTCTGGGCCAATGCACATGTGGGGGAGTCAGTGGGAATCTCACATCACAGTGCAGGGGGACCCCGGGGTACAGAGCAGACAGCCCCCCACTACGGCAAACTGGGTTCACAACCGGGGGGGTGCGCGTTTGCATGCCAAAACGGGCATTGGGGCGGGCCCCACTCTTCCCGTGGGGGAGGCCGTCTGGGGCAGGCAGATGGACGGACGGACTCTCTCATGTACAGAGCCGAGCCCTGTGCCTGCCGGGCCGGGCCGGATTCCCCGCCCCGTGTGCGTGCTGGGTGGCAGGTGACCATCGGGGAACCGGCCACGCCAGTTTGTCTGGCCCGGGGGTGGGATGGCGTCGTGCGATGCCCTGGGTGGGGGGGTGCCGTGTGGCTGAGGGCCAGGAACAGGAATTATCAGCCCAGGGCTGATCCGCCGAGTTTGCAAGGCCCGGGGCTGCCTGGTGATTTCTTGGCCCCCTGGGCGGAGGGGAGGGGACTGGAGGTGGGAGCAGCCACCCCCGGAGCTTGCTGTGCTTCCCATCCCAGCCAGGGGGTCGGGCTGGGTCCTAGCCCCACAGCTCCCCCCCAGGTGTCCTGCAGAGCAAGGCCAGGTGAGTTCTGGCTTTTCCCAGGTTTCCCCTTCTCCTCCAGCCGCCTCTTGACAAGCCCTTACACAGTGCCCAGTGTTTGCCCTGCAAACCGCGCGCGTGCCAGCCCCGTGGGGCGGGAGAGCTGGGAGCCCAGACGCCTGGGGTCTGCCCCTGGAGCTGGGAGGGGAGTGGGGGCTAGTGGTTAGAGTGGGGGGGGGGTGCGGCTGGGAGCCCGGACACCTGGGGCCTCTCCTAGAGGTGGGAGGGAGTGGGGGCTAGTGGTTAGAGCAGGGGGGCTGGGAGCCAGGACTCCTGGGGCCTCTCCTAGAGGTGGGAGGGGAGTGGGGGCTAGTGGTTAGAGCAGGGGGGCTGGGAGCCAGGACTCCTGGGGCCTCTCCCGGAGCTGGGGGGGGAGCGGGGGCTAGTGGTTAGAGCGGGGGGGGCGGGACCGGGAGCCCGGCCGCCTGGGGTCTGTCCCGGCGGGGGGAGGGGCGGCGTGGGAACGGGGGAGGGGGCCCTGGAACGCTCATACATCCGTTGCTAGGCAAGCTGGGCGGTTGCCAGGGCCGGTTTCCGGAACTGACGCGGCCGGTGGGGGAGGGGGCCGCTCGCACGGGAGGGGAAGTAAACAAGGCACCGGCCGGAGCGGGGGGGGGCGGGGGAGCCGCTCAGGTGAGATCCGCCCCCCCCCCCCGGGGAGCGGGGGCTAGGCTGCCGGTGGAGCGGACCCAGGAGTACGGGTTGCATGGGGGAGGGACAGGAAATTCCCCCTCCTGGGAGGGCATTTGGGGTCCCCCCGGGCTGCATGATCGAGAGGAAGGTTTGCAATGTGGGGGGGGGCGAAATGGGGGGCACTGGAAAAGGGGGGGTCCCCTGCGCTGATCAGCACCCCCGCAGGGCCGGCCCAGGGTGACTGCGTTCTCTCCTGGCTCTGGGCGGGGAGCGGGGCCTAGTGGTTAGAGCAGGAGGGCTGGGAGCCAGGACGCCTGGGTTCTTAGCCCAGCTCGGGGAGGGCGGGGGGGGCCTAGTGGTTAAATCGGGGGGCTGGTACCCAGGACTCCTGGGTTCTCACCCCAGCCCGGGGAAGGCAGGGGTGCCTGGTGGTTAGAGAAGGGGGGTTGCCTGCCCCCCCCCGACCCCTGGGCTCCCTTCTGCTGCTGGCTGCAAGGGGACAGGGAGCTGGGGGGGGGCGGAATTTGTGGGGTGCCCCTTTGACACGTGTCTTTCTCCTTGCAGAGCCCCAGCGCGGTGGCAGCGGGACTCCAGGATGGCGGGGCGAGGCCTGAGGCCTTGGGGGGCCCTGGCCCCCCTCTGCCTCCTGCTCCTCTTCCTCCTTCTCACGCTGGGCGCGTCCTACAAACCCGTCGTGGTGGTGCACGGCCTCTTCGACAGCCCTGCCGACTTCGTCCACCTGTTGGACTACATCAACCAGGTCCGCCGCACGCCGGGGGCCCCTCCCCAGCCTGGAACATGGGGGGGCTGGGCGCCCGGATGCCTGGGTCCCCTCCCCAGCCTGGCACGCAGGGGGCTGGGTACCTAGGTTCTCACCCCAGCTCTCGGAGGGAGTAAGGGATAGTGGTTAGAGCAGGGGCACCGAGTGGCAGGACACCTGTGTTCCCTCCCCAGTTCTGGGAAGGGAGTGGGGGCTAGTGGTTAGAGCAGGAGGCCCTGGGCGGCTGGACACCTAGGTTCTGACCCCCAGCTCCAGTCTGGCCACTTAGTGTGGGCTCTGGCAGGGACACTGGGGGCCCCAGACCCTGTGTGTCCGCAGGCAGATCCCCCCCCCCGCCTCAGTTTCCTTCCCGGGACCAAGCCCAGGCCTCACCAGCAGTCAGACCAGTCTCAGCAGAGAGTTTGTTTTAACTCCCAGGAGTACCATTGCCCAGTGGTCCCAGTTCCCTGCCCCCCCCCGCACCCCCAAGCTGGGGTGGGCCGGGCCGGCCGGGCTCTTACCCGTCTCTCCCTGGCACAGACTCACCCTGGCACCAACGTGACGGTGGTGGATCTCTTCGACCACAGCCAGAGCCTCAAGCCGCTGTGGGTGCAGGTGGAGGGTTTCCGCCTGGCCATCTCACCCATCATGCAGAACGCGGCCGATGGCATCCACCTCCTGTGCTACTCCCAGGGTACGGCCCACAGGGTTGGGGGGGGCAGGGGGGGCGCCGGCAGGGCTGTGGGGGGAAGGGGCTGCGGGGCGGGAGTGAGGGGCACTGGCAGGGCTGGGGGGCAGGGGCTGCGGGGAGGGGTGCTGGCAGGGCTGGGAGGTGGGAGTGAGGGAGGGGCACTGGCAGGGCTGGGGGGGCAGAGGCTGCGGAGAGAGGTGCTGGGAGGTTGGAGTGAGGGAAGGGCACTGGCAGGGCTGGGGGCGGGAGTGAGGGGCACTGGGGGGCAGGGGCTGCAGGGAGGGGTGCCGGCAGGGCTGGGAGGTGGGAGTGAGGGAGGGGCACCGGCAGGGCTGGGGGGCGGGAGTGAGGGGCACTGGGGGGCAGGGGCTGCAGGGAGGGGTGCTGGCAGGGCTGGGAGGTGGGAGTGAGGGAGGGGCACCGGCAGGGCTGGGGGGCACCGGCGGGGCTGGGGGGTTTGTTTCTCTCCCTCGAGTGCAGGCCCCCCATGGCCCTCTGCTCCGTGTCCCCAGGGGGGCTGATCTGCCGGGCCCTGCTCTCCACGATGCCGGACCACAACGTGGACACTTTCATCTCCCTGTCGGCCCCCCAGATGGGGCAGTACGGCGGTGAGCGCCCGGGCGGGGCAGGGGGTTCGGGCGCCGGCGGGGCAGGGGGTTCGGGTGCCGGGCGAGGCCCGTCTGACTCTCTGTCCCTGCAGACACCCAATACCTGCGCTGGCTCTTCCCCCGCTACATGAAATCCAACCTGTACCGGTTCTGCTACAGACCGGTGGGCCAGCACCTTTCCGTCTGCAACTACTGGAATGGTGAGCGGGGTGCCGGCAGGGGGAGGGGTGGGGGGTTCCCCCAGACGCTGACACCCTCCCCCCCCGTCTGTCTTCCAGACCCACACCATCGGGACCTGTATCTGAACAGCAGTGACTTCCTCGCCCTGCTCAACGGGGAACGGGCAAATCCCAATGCCACAGGTACGGCCCCCTGCCCCCCAGCCTTGCCCCCCAGCCCTGCCCGTGCCGCTCACTCCCATCCCCCCCGACCTGCCCCCCCAGCCCTGCCGGTGCCCCTCACTCCCACTCCACTGCCCTGGTTTGCGCGGCTGGCCTGGGGGGCGGAGGTTTGGCATCGGGGTCCCCTGCCCCCCATAACTCCCCTTCTGTCTGCCCCCAGCCTGGCGGAGGAATCTCCTGCGGATCCGGCGGCTGGTGCTGGTGGGGGGCCCGGACGACGGGGTCATCACTCCCTGGCAGTCCAGGTGGAGGCGCTGGGGGGAGCGGGGCCCTGCCGGGGGGGCGGGGCAGTGGAGTGATTTGCGGGGCCACAGAAAGGGAATCTGGGGTGTTGGGGGGTTGTTCTGGGAGGCTCAGAGCTGGGACTGTGGGGGAGGGGAGGGGCAGGGAGCTGAATATGGGGGGTCGAGCACAGGGTTTGGGGGAAGGGGGAGGTGCCATCGGGGCCCAGTGGGTGAGATCAGGGGGGCCCGGGGCAGGCGCAGGGTTTGGGGGGCTGGGGGAAGCCGCCGTCCGGGCCCAGCGGGTGAGATCTGGGGGACCGGGGCGGGTGCACGGTTCGGGGGCTGGGGGAACAGCACCGTCAGTAACAGACTTTGGGGTGGGGCCTGGGGCTGGTTCTGCAGCTCCCTGCGCCCCCCCCCCAAATGACCCCCGCCATGATGCCCCCACCCCCCCCAACAGCCTCTTCGCCTTCTATGACCACAATGAGACGGTGACAGACATGGAACAGCAGCTGGTGAGCCAGGGTGGGGAGCGGTGAGGTGTAGTGGTTAGAGTGGGGGGGAGGGGCTGGAGGGGACAAGGGAGAGCTGGGGGGGGCTGAGGGGACAGAGGGGCCCGGGGGAGGGCTGGGGGATGACTGGGGGGCCCAGGGGATGGCTGAGGGGCAGAGGGGCCCAGGGGAGGGCTGGGGAATGGCTGGGGGGCCCAGGGGAGGGCTGGGGGGGCAGAGGGGCCCAGGGGAGGGCTGGGGGGGGCGGATGGGGCAGAGGGGTGCAGGGCAGGGGGTGGGGAGCGGTGAGGTGTAGTGGTTAGAGCTGGGGGGAGGGGCTGGAGGGGCGCATGGGGCTGGGGGGCACAAGGAGGGTCTGGGGGGGCGGATGGGGCACAGGGGCTGGGAGGTGGCTCGGGGGGCAGGGAGACTCTCTCACAGGCTGACCCCCCCCCCCAGGTTTACCTGCAGGACACCTTTGGGCTGAAGACGCTGGACGCCCGGGGGGCCATCGCCCGGTGCCTGGTACCCGGGGTGCAGCACACGGCCTGGCACTCCAACCGCACCGTCTACCAGGCCTGCCTGGCCCCCTGGCTCTCCTAGCCCCGGGGCGGGCTACAGGGGGCACCCGGGGAGAGGGAGGTGCCAAGGGGGACACGCTGAGGGCACCTCCCTTTTCTATCTTATCCCCCCGCCCAGCAACATGATCCACTTGTGCCAATTGGGTATGTGGAGTTGGGGGTCCCTAGGACACTTGGGGGGCTGGGGGGGCCCGGGTCTTTTCTCTGATCAGGCAGTGACGGTAAAATTGGGCTGGGTTCGGAACTAGCCTGGTTTCGTGTCACAGCTGCCTGGTTTTGGGGGGCTGCAGGTTGGGGGCACCCTGGCCCCTCAGTTTCCAGTGTTAACCCTTTCGTGCTGGACAGGAACAGGTGCCCCCCCCATTCCATGTAGGACTCAGGGATTTCGGGGTGTCTTCAGCTCCCCACTTGTACCCCCCAAACTAGTCCCAGGGGATAGCTCAGGGGAGGGGGCAGGAGTAGACCCCCAAAGGGGATCCTAGCGGCTGAATTTCGGGGTTCACAGGAGTTTTTAGCGACATTTCCAGGTGAGGCAGCTTTGGGGTTCGGGAGTGGGTAACTTTGGGGCCTGATGGGGGTGAGGGGATTTGAAGGAGTCCCTAGAGAAGCTTCTGGACCCCCAGACTGGAGTTAAGGATTTGGGGGTTCACTAGGGAAGATTAGACTTGGGGGCCCCCAAATGTGGGAGCCAAGACCGTTTGGGGGCCAGGTTTAGGGCCTGCAGGGTGCGTTTGGGGTGATGGAATTTGGGGGGGTGCATTTTGGACAGACAGCTTGAGGTTAGGTGTGGGGGGGCACCTGGGGAGCCTTCAGGAAACACACCTTTTTTGGGGGTTCACGGCTCTTAGCTGCTGGTTCTTGGTTTTTCGGGGAGTTGGCACGAATTTTCAAGGTTCGCTTATTTTAGTCGCTTCAGGGCGGTCGCTACTGGGGGGCACTAGAGAATTTGCTGGACGTTTGGGGGTGCGTGGGGACAGTGCCATATGTAGGAGGTTTGGAGTTGGGGGACCCCCTTAAACTGGGGGTCCCTAGAACTGTGCATGACTTGTAGGGCCTTGGGGTTAAGTTTCTGGGTTCCCAGCCTGGGAAGGCAGCTAGTTTTGGGGGGCACTAGAAATTTTATATTAACCCTTCAGGGCCAGCATTTATTATTAGGGGGTTCCCTGGAATTTTGTGCATGTTTTTAGGGTACCCTTTTTAGCAGGGGAGCTTGGGGGGGTTGCCTGAGTTATTGGGGTTCTGTTACTTTATAAAGCTTTTGGGGGACTTGGTGTCTGAGTTCAGGGGCTCCAGGATAATTGGGGGGCAGCTGGGCCACAAGTGAGGGGGCTCTCGGGTTTTGAGGTTCCCTTTCAGTGTTGTGACCTGCAGCCCTTTCAGGCAGTATTGGGGTTCCAGTATTGAGCGCCGGTTTGGGGGGGCTCCAGCTTTGCGTGTACAAGGTTTGGGGCTGTTTTGGGGGGCCCAGTCCCTTTGCAGTCTGGGAGCAGGGGATAACTGCGGGGCTGACAGCAGCTGACTTGAATTGTGGGGTGCAGGCGCCTGGGGGTGCAGCTTGGAGCTATTGGAGGGAAGGGCTGCTTTGAAAGTTGGGGGGGCCATGCACAGCCAGGATGCTGGTGTGGGAGTCCAGCTGCCCATGGGGGGTGCTGACATCTTGAGCCCCCTATTTTGAGGGGTCCCTAGGTGGATGAGGGGGAACCAACTGCGTTGGGGGGCTGGAGCCCAGGGGGTTGGTGTGGGCAGGGCTCAAACTTGGGGGGGGGGCAGGAGCACAGTGGTTGCGCCTCCACCACCCCTCACTTCTGAGCCCCCCATTGCTCACGGGGGGGGGGGAAGCGTCTGCATCTCCCCACCTGGTATGTAAAGTTGGGGGCCCCTGGCCAAGACCCCTGCCTGGCTGCTGAGGTATTTTGGGGATCTGGGTGGTCTGCCCCGCTTCCTGGGAGGCCCCCAGCCGTGGGACAGCTGGGGGGGGATGTGTCATTCGGGGGGAGCAGCTACCCCCCCCGGCTCCCTTTGTGGGGGGATTTCTAACAATAAAAGCACTTTGTTCCCTAACGCCTCTGTGTGGTTACTGGGGGGGGACCCAAGCATCCAGGCTCTCTAACCACTAGTCCCCACTCCCTTTCCTGAGCTGGAGAGAACCCAGGCGTCCCCAGCCCCCCCCCCCCGCTCTAACCACTAGCCCCCACTCCCCTCCCAGAGGGGAAGAGAACCCAGGGAGGCAATGTGTGGGGGAGGGGGTATTAGCCGGTTAATCCGGCTGCCGCCTCTAAGTGGCTTGTCTGTAAACGGGCTGGGGCGCCAGCGGGGGGGCGGAGGGGGGGGTAGAGACAGTGGCTCTCCCCCCCCCCCCCCCAGAGAGAGACAGGTGAGCGCGAGGTGGGAGGGGAGTGGGGGCTAGTGGTTAGAGCGGGGGGGGGAGGGGCCGGCAGCCCGGACTCCTGGGTCCCCGCCCTGGCTCCCGGGAGGGGCGGTCCCGGCTCAGGAGCCAGGCAGGTGCGTGGCACCCGGATGCGGGGGTGGGGGTGGGGACACGGGCCCGTTTGTGCCCAGGACCCGGGCCGGACAGGTGAGGGGGGGGGATGAGGGAGGGGGGAAGGAGCCGAGGAGGATAAAGTCCAGCCAGCGGCCGCCTCAGCTGCTCCCCGCCCCCCCGCCGGGAGCCCGGACGCCTGGGGGTGGGGGTTGTGGACTCTGGACTCGACCCAGGACGCTCCTGGCCCCCCCCCCCAAACGTGGGTCAGGTGCTGGGCCCTGAACCCCCAACCCCTAGGGCTGGGGGGGGGGCGGGAAACTGAGCAGGCTCCGGGGAGGGCCCCGCTGCCCTGCCCCCCCCCCCCCTGGATCTCCCTCACCTTTCTCCCCTTCCATGAGGCACAAATCTCCCTGCCACCTTCCCTCGGGCAGGAGTGAGGGCAGCAGCAGGGCTGGGCTGGAAACAGCTGTGGGGCGGGAGTGAGGGGCAGTGGCAGGACTGGGGGGCAGGGGCTGTGGGGCAGGAGTGAGGGGCACTGGCGGGGCAGGGGTTGCAGGGCAGTAGTGAGGGGCACTGGCAGGGCTGGGAGGGGCAAGGGCTGCTAGGCGGGAGTGGGGGGCACCAGCAGGGGTGTGGGGCAGAAGGGCTGTGGGGCAGCAGCAAGGGGCACTAGCAGGGCTGGGGGGCAGGTGTGAGGGGCAGTGGCAGGGCTGGGGGGGGCAGGGGTTGGGGGGGTAGGAGTGAGGGGCACCGGCAGGGCTGTGGGGCTGTGGGGCAGGACAGGGGGTGGTAGGGCGGGGGGGTTGTGCGCAAGGGGCTGGGCCACTCCTATTTACTGTAGGTGATTTGCTCCCCCAGCCTTGCTCAATCCCCGACCCACCGGTTGGCTCCGGCCCATGGAGGACCCCAGCGCCACCTGCTGGCTGTGTGGCTCCGGGCTGCAGGGCGCCCAGCGTCGCTGGCTCTTCCATCGGGCCCCCCCGCACGCCGACCTGCGGCAGGCCCTGGCCCAGGTGCTGGGGCAGGCACCGGGCCGGGGGGACGGCCGCAGCGAGTTCCTGTGTGGGAAATGCGCCCAGGTGCTGGGCCGGCTGTCCCGCCTCGATGCGGTGGCGGCCCGGGTGCGGGCACTCTCCATCCACCACCTCCGGCGCTTGCAGGAGGAGAAGGAGCGTCTGGCCGGCTGCCTCCGGCACCTCTACGCCCGGCGCAGCCCCCCCACCAGCCCGGCCTTGGGCACCCATTCCCTGCCGCCAGCGCCGTGCGGGGAGGAGCACGAGGGGCTGGGTGCGGCCGGGAGCCCCTGCCCCTCCCGCCGGTGTGGCAGCTGCCAGGGGCTGCGGGTGTCGGAGGTGGACTACGAGTGGGTGTGCGGGACGCCGCAGCGGCTCGGGGCTGGCTCCCCCGCCCTGCCCCTGTGCCGGGACAAGTCGCAGAGCCTGCCGCTGGTGCTGCGGGCCGGCGCGGGGGGCCACGGTGGCTCCCAGCTCTCCCTCCACTCCGCCAGCCTTGGCTCTGGCTCCCTGCTCTCCCTGGACGGGCTGGGCAGGCTGGAGCCGCTGGCGGAGGCACTGCAGGCGCTGCAGGGCGTCAGCCGGCGGGCACTCCGGGTGCCCCCCGGCAGCAAAATCCCCGTGCTGGCCAGGAGGGAGGCCCCGTGCTCGGAGCCAGTAGAGCTGGAGGATGAATTTATGCTGTTGGGGATGCAGGTAAGAAGGGGAATGAGGAAAGAACCCAGGTGTTCTGCCCCTCCCCCGCCCCCCCAGACAGAGCCCAGACAGTCGGGTGCCTCCTTCCCTCCATCTCCTTCCAGGCACTAGGGGGCCAGGAGCTGACGGGGGCCATTGCAGAGCTGACAGGGCGGCTGGTGGCCGCTGAGGAGGAGCTGAGAAGCCTTCGAGCCACGCCGGAGGCCCGTGAGGTGTGAAAGCCAGGGGTGCAGCCCACGCTTCCCTGTAAAGCACACACCTGTGTGGGCGCACACTGAGAATTTCAGTCCCGCCCACTGTCCCCCCCAGCAGAGCTGTGGCCCCAGCTCCTACGGGGGCAGGGGGGCGGGGAGGGAAGTGGTGTGTGACGAGTGAGTGCCCACCCCAGGGCAGCTGTTGGAGCGGGAGCTGGGACCATGGTACTAAAAATAGCACCATGGGCCGGCTCCAGGCCCAGCACACGGGGCAGCCGCCCGCCTGGCAGGTGCAGGTGGCAGGAGGTGAGGGAGGGGGCAGGGGGAGAACTAAGGGGAAGGTGGGTGAGGAGAGGAAAGGGCTTGTGCTGAGGGGAGGGGGGCAGGGCAGGAGAAGAAAGGGACAGGAACCAAGGGGCAGGGTGGAGAGACAAATGCCAGGGGGCCAAGAGGAGACCATGAGGAAAAAGGCAGGAGAGGAGAGGGGAGGGGAGGGGTCAGTGGGGGTGGGAGAAGGGAGGGATAGGGTGATGCTGGGAGAGGGGTGGGGCAATGGGGGCAAGAGGGAGGAAGAGGAGTGGGGAGCAATGGGTGCCAGGATAAGAGGGGTGGGTATGAGGATGGCGGGGGGGGGGGAAACAAACCATGTGTGAGGGCACAGGCAGGTATGAGAACAGGGGCACAGGGTGAGGGGGTGGGGCACAGGGAGGATGAGGGCAAGGGGGGGCAGGAGCTGTGAGGGAAGGGGGAGGCAGCAGGAAGGTGCAGGTGCCAGGGGGATTGTGGGGGTGAAGCAGAAGGGCAGATGTGTGTGTGTGTGGGGGGGGGGGGGGGAGGGACGGGCACCAGAGAGAGGGGGGGAGGGTTAGCAGAGGGGATAGGGAAGGTCAGCCACAGACGATGAGCGAGGAGGGGGGGTTAGCAGAGGGGATAGGGAAGGTCAGCCACAGACGATGAGCAAGGAGGGGGGGGTTAGCAGAGGGGAGGGGGGCAGCCACAGATGATCAGAGGGGGCTAGAGGAGGGGTGGGCACAGGGGAAGAGAGGGGCGGGTGCAGGAGTCGAGGAGGGGGAGGGGGGCAGGTCCCCAAAGGGCCGAGGGGAGTGAAAAGGGCAGGAGCCAGGGGAGAGCCCCCCCCCCACTGCCCCCACCCCACTCACTGGCCCCTCATGCTGCTCTGGGGCCACTGGGCTGCCCCATCTGCTGGGGAGAGCCCCCCCCGCTCCCCACCCCACTGACCCCGGCTCCCTGTCTCCCTTGTGTAGGATGCCGGGGTGTGCCCCCCCGCCCCCGAGCCAGGGGAACGGGCCTGGCCCAGAGCGGAGCCCACCCCCTGTCTGCACAGCAAGGAGGTGGTGCTGCGGGGATGGGGGGCGAGGCTGGGGAAGGGGAAGGGGGCTGGGTTAGGATGGCAGACCCCTGGCTCAGCCCCAAGCCCCTGTGGCCTTGTTTGGTTCCCCATCGCCCCCCTGAGCCGTTCCCTCCCCCCCAGTGCACCCTGGAGCCGCCGGAGCTGGGGCTGCTGGAGCCGGAGCCAGAGCTGCTGGAGCTGGGGCGCCTGCGGGGGGTGCTGCGGGACAAGGACCGGGACCTGGGGCGGCTGGTGGCCGCGCTGCGCCGTGCAGAGCAGACCATGCACGTAAGGGGGGGCAGGGACCCCCCAGTGGGGGGGGGTCACCCAGGATTCCCACTCCCCTTCCCAGGGCCATGTGCTCCCAGGGACCCCTGCCCCATAGCACAGTGGGCCCCCTCTTGGGGAATGAACCCCCCATTCTCCTCTGCCCCACTAACCCGGGGGCCTTCCATCCCCTGCCCTCCTCCCCACCGGCTGCAGCCCCCCCCCAGGTATTCACCCCCCTTCTGCCGGGGGTCTGCAGGCGCTGCGGGAGACGCTGGAGCGTAAGGAGCTGGCGCGGGAGGAGCTGGTGGCGTTCTGCGCCGCGGCCCAGGCAGCCTGGCGCTGGCGGGACCGGGCGCGGGACCGGGCGCTGCGGGACAAGAACGAGCTGGTGGCCACCCTGCGGGCCACCCTGGCCAGCAGCACCCAGGACCTGGAGGTAGGAAGCCCCTCCTCCCCCCCCCCGACAGGCAATGGGTGCCCCTGCCTCAGTTTCCCCAGGACTTTCATGCCACAGACTCACTGGTCCTGTCCCCCCTCTGGTCCCCTCCCCTCTTCTCTCCCCCGCCAGCTGGGACCCGCTGTGCAAGGCACCGGGGCCCCCCAACCCATGGCCAGAGCTGCCTGTGCCCGCTGCGCTGGGGTCTCCACTCCTGGGCTGGCCCCTGGAACAGCCCCCTCCCGCCTGCCCCTGTGAGCAAGTGGGGATTTGGGAGGATTGCATTCCCCTTGCTCTGTGACATGGGATTGCTCCGGCCCTGCCGGAACTCCGCCGGCGTGCCTCAGTTTCCCCAGGCAATCGCGGTGCGGTTGGGGGATCTTAGGGGGACAGCTTCCCCCCCCCCCCGTGCACCGCGGCTGGTGCTTTGTGGGACCTGAGCCACGGGGGGGTCATGACCTGGTGACACCTTTTGCCCCAAAGGCCGGAGGCAGGGCTGGCTGGGGGAGGGGGGGGGAGAGCAGGAGACACCCCCAGGGATGCTGAGCAGAGGATGTGGGCTGGAGGGAGGGGAAAGGACATAGGCCGGGAATACAGAGCAGGGCCAGGGAGAGGGGAGGCCATGGGGCAGGGCAGCTGTGGGGCAGTAATTCCAAGGTGTAGTGGGCCTGGCTGTGGAGGCTACCGGAGGGGCGGGGCAGGCATAGGGCGGGACCCACTTGCGCCCCTGCTGGAAGCAGGGGGCCCCTCCCTGCTATGAGCTGTGGCTGGTCTCAGCCTGGCGGAGGGGTGACCAGCCCAGCTCTCCCCCGCAGACGGCTGCCTGGGCGCCACAGGACAAGGACCAGGGGCCGCGGCCATGAAGCAGATGCTGTGAGCGGTGCCGGGTGAGTGGGGAGAGGGCAGGGAAGGGGAGGAGGGGGCAGGGCTGCAGTGTGTGTGTGGGGGGGGGAATTTCTCCCCCCACCCCCTGCTCATCCTTGCTCTTGTCTCCCTCACAGACCTGGCAGCTGGGGGCCGGATCAGCCCCCTCTCGGACCTATAGCCCCCGCCCCCGAAGCGAAGGGGGACCGTGCTGCAGGAGTGAGGGGGGGGGGGGTTTCCACGGTGACGCCACCCTGGCCCGGCCCAGCAGGGGACGCTGTGCTGCCAAATTCCTGGAGCAGGAGCGAACCCGGCGCTGACACGGCCCAGAACCGGGTGTGGCCCGGCCCCCGGCTCGGCCTTGGTGTGTTTCCGCAGTGGGGCCAAGAGGGGGCTCCCCTAGGGGGCAGGGAGGGGGCCGAGGGCTCTCCCCTGGTTCCTAGGCCTGGGGAGTCGCTGCGCACCCCCCCCCACCCGCTTTGTGCTGATTATAGACTCATAGACTCACAGACTTTAAGGTCAGAAGGGACCATTATGATCATCTAGTCTGACCCCCCGCACAATGCAGGCCGCAGAATCTCACCCACCCCCTGCTAGAATAATCCTCACCCCTATATCTCAGATATTGAAGCCCTCAAATAATTTGAAGACCCCAAGATGCTGAGAATCCTCCAGCTGTGATCTGTACCCCATGCTACAGAGGAAGGCGAAAAACCTCCAGGGCCTCTGCCAATCTACCCTGGAGGAAAATTCCTTCCCGACCCCAAATATGGCGATCAGCTAAACCCTGAGCATGTGGGCAAGACTCCCCAGCCAGACACCCAGAAAGTTCTTTATAGTAACCCCTATCATCCCTCCATTGACCTATTTACCACTGATAATGACTAGTCAATTAGTTACCAAGACCATGTTATCTTGTCAAACCATCCCCTTCATAAACCCATCTAGTTTAATTTTGAAGCCAGGTAGATCTTTTGCCCCCACTACTTCCCTTGGAAGGCCGTTCCAGAACCTCACTCCTCTAATGGTTAGAAACCTTCGTCTAATCTCAAGTCTAAACTTCCTACTAGCCAGCTTATATCCATTTGTTCTTGTGTCCACATTAGTATTAAACTTAAATAATTCCTCTCCCTCCCTAGTATTTATCCCTCTAATATATTTAAAGAGTGCAATCATATCCCCCCTCAGCCTTCTTTTGGTTAAGGTAAACAAGCCAAGCTCCCTGAGTCTCCTTTCATAAGACAGGTTCTCCATTCCTCGAATCATCCTAGTGGCCCTTCTTTGTACCTGTTCTAATTTGAATTCATCCTTCTTAAACATGGGAGACCAGAACTGCACACAGTATTCCAAATGAGGTCTCACCAATGCCTTGTATAATGGCACTAACACCTCCTTATCCCTACTGGAAATACCTCGCCTAATACATCCCAAGACCATATTAGCCTTTTTCACAGCCATGTCACAGTGGCGGCTCATAGTCATCCTATAATCAACCAGGACTCCGAGGTCCTTCTCCTCCTCCGTTACTTCCAACTGATGTGTCCCCAGCTCATAACTAAAATTCTTGTTATTAATGCCTAAATGCATAACCTTACACTTCTCACTGTTAAATTTCATCCTATTGCTATCACTCCAATTTACAAGGTCATCCAAATCTTTCTGTATGATATCCCGATCCTTTTCTGAATTAGCAATACCTCCCAACTTTGTGTCATCTGCAAATTTTATCAGGACACTTCCACTTTTGGTGCCAAGGTCAGCAATAAAAAGATTAAATAAAATTGGCCCCAAAACTGATCCCTGAGGAACTCCGCTAGTAACCTTCCTCCAACCTGACAGTTCCCCTTTCAATATGACCCGCTGTAGTCTCCCCTTTAACCAGTTGCTTATCCACCTCTCAACTTTCATATTAATCCCTATTTTTTCCAATTTAACCAATAATTCCCCATGTGGTACTGTATCAAATGCCTTACTAAAATCGAGGTAGATTAAATCCACTGCATTTCCTTTATCTAAAAAATCTGTTACTTTCTCAAAAAAAGAGATCAGATTGGTTTGGCACGATCTACCTTTTGTAAAACCGTGTTGCAACTTATCCCAATTGCCATTAACCTCAATGTCTCTAACTACTTTCTCCTTCAAAATTTTTTCCAAGATCTTGCATGCTACAGATGTCAAACTAACAGGCCTATAGTTACCCGGGTCACTTTTTTTTCCTCTCTTAAAAATAGGAACTATATTAGCAATTCTCCAATCAAATGGTACAACCCCTAAGTTTAGAGATTTATTAAAAATTTTTGCTAATGGACCTGCAATTTCATGTGCCAGTTCCTTTAATATTCTTGGATGAAGATTATCTGGGCCCCCCGATTTACTCCCATTAAGCTGTTCAAGTTTGGCTTTTACCTCAGATATGGTAATATCTACCTCTATATCCTTAGTCCCATTTGTTATATTACCATTATCCCTAAGCTCTTCACTAGCCTCATTAAAGACTGAAGCAAAGTATTTGTTTAGATATTGGGCCATTCCTAAATTATTAACGAGGAAGCCGTGTCATTAATCTACAAATCATTTTAATAAAATCTCGTTTCCTTTCTATACAAATGCCCACAGCAGCAAGGACCTATGGACAGCGGCTCGTTGGCGGAGCCGGGGGGGGGGGGGGGTCCAGGGCGGGCCGGTGGGGGGGGGGGCGCAAAGGGACGCAGGATGGGGAGGTCGCTAATGATTCAGTTACATTCCAACAGGAAGTGGCACCGCCTGGACGGGAGACAGACAGGAAGTGACACAGTTTCGGACAGGAAGTGGGTGTGGGGCGAAACCAGGCGGCCAGGGGCAGGATGGGCTGGCGGGGGGTGGGGTTGGAAGAGCAAAATGGCCGACAGCAGCATGCACTGGGGGGGGCACTAAGAATGGGAGCGACCCACGGGAGAGGCAGATGCCTGGACCATAGGGCCCCCCCGAGTCAAATGGTCAACAGGAAGTGACACTACGGAGTGGTAAGGTTGGCCATGGTGGCGCAGTCCACCATGGCCGACAGGAAGTGGACGAGGGAGGGGGAGGTTGGCCGTGGCGGGGTCACGGAGCAGGCCTAAGGCACAAGATGGCCAACAGGACGTGGCCCGGGGCGGGGGGGAGGAGGTTGGCCGTGGCAGGGTCACGGAGCAGGCCTAAGGCACAAGATGGCCAACGGGACGTGGCCCGGGGCGGGGGGGGGAGGAGGTTGGCCGTGGCAGGGTCACGGAGCAGGCCTAAGGCACAAGACGGCCAACGGGACGTGGCCCAGGGGGCAGGAGGTTGGCCACGGCGGGGCCATGAACGAGACCACGGTCCAACGTGGCCAACAGGAAATGGACCAGGGAGCAGGAGGTTGGCCATGGCGGGGGGAAGGTTGGCTGTGGTGGAGCCATGGAACAGGCCTAAGGCACAAGATGGCTGACAGGACGTGGCCGGGGGACGGGAGGTTGGCCGTGGCGGGGTCACAGAGCAGGCCTAAGGCACAAGATGGCCAACAGGACGTGGCCCGGGGGGGGGGGGGGAGGAGGTTGGCCGTGGCAGGGTCACGAAGCAGGCCTAAGGCACAAGACGGCCAATGGGACGGGGCCCGGGGGGGGGGGGGGGGACGGGAGGTTGGCCGTGGCAGGGTCACAGAGCAGGCCTAAGGCACAAGATGGCCAACGGGACGTGGCCCGGGGGGGGGGGGGGAGGAGGTTGGCCGTGGCAGGGTCACGGAGCAGGCCTAAGGCACAAGATGGCCAACGGGACGTGGCCCGGGGGGGGGGAGGAGGTTGGCCGTGGCAGGGTCACGGAGCAGGCCTAAGGCACAAGATGGCCAACGGGACGTGGCCCGGGGCAGGGGGGGAGGAGGTTGGCCGTGGCAGGGTCACGGAGCAGGCCTAAGGCACAAGACGGCCAACGGGACATGGCCCAGGGGGCAGAAGGTTGGCCATGGCGGGGGGAAGGTTGGCTGTGGTGGAGCCATGGAGCAGGCCTAAGGCACAAGATGGCTGACAGGACGTGGCCGGGGGACGGGAGGTTGGCCGTGGCGGGGTCACAGAGCAGGCCTAAGGCACAAGACGGCCAATGGGACGGGGCTGGGGTGGAAGAGGCCCACCCGACAAGGTGGCCACTGGGGGGGTGGGGGGAAGGGCGTCGGCCGGCAGGAAAGGGAGCGGCGGGGGAGGGGCCACACCCCACACGTGCGGGGAGGGGGGGGGCTATTTCTTGTTCTCCGCCTTCTGGTTCTTCTTGTTGAGGATGCGCATGAGGGAGGCCGACATGTAGTAAGGCTTCTCCTGCGAGCCGTCGTTGCGCTCCAGGTCCTCCACTGGGGGGGGAGACAGAGGGTCAGGCCCGCCCACACTGGCAGCCGGGGAGGGAATGGGGGGGGGGGCAGCCGGGGGGGGCACTCACGGAAGCAGAGGAAGAGGGTGTCCACGCACATGCTGTAGACACTGAAGAAGCCCTGGGCGATCAGGTAGGAGCCCACCACCACCGTCTGCCGGGAGAGAGAGGGGGTGTCAGCGGGGGGGCAGCCCTGGGGAGCCCCCCCATCTCCAAGCTCTGCCCCCGGGAGACGCCCCATCTCCACTGCCAAGCTCCGCCCCCGGGGGACACCCCTGCCCCATCGCCAGGCCCCGCCCACCAGGGACACCCCCGCCCCATCGCCAGGCCCCGCCCACCGGGGACACCCCCGCCCCATCCCCAGGCCCCGCCCCGGCAGTGTACCAGGATGGGCAGCCAGTAGTAGTTGAGGGCGGGCGAGCGGAACCGGGGGTCGGCGATGGGGATGCGGCCGGAGAAGAAGAAGAAGCTGAGGACCCCGACGCCCCCCACCACCAGCAGCTTCCCGAAGAGCAGCAGCAGGTCGGTCACTTTGTCCAGCACCACCACCCTGGGGGGGCAAAGAGCCGGGAGTCCCGCGCCCGCCCCCCAACCTGCCCCCGCCCGCACAAGAGAACCCCTAACCCTAGCTCCTCAACCTGCCCCCTCTCCCACAAGAACACCCAGGAGTCCCGCCCCCTCCTCAGCCCCCCAACCTGCCCCCTCCCCCACAAGAACACCCAGGAGTCCCGCCCCCTCCCCAGCCCCCCCAACCTGACCCCTCCTCCATTCCCTGCCCCACAAGAGAACCCAGGACTCCCGCCCCCGAACCTGCCCCCTCCCCCGCCCCCTGCCCAGTGAGAGAACCCAGGAGTCCTGCCCCCTCCCCAGCCCCCCAACCTGCTGTAGCGCAGTGGGGGTGCTGTCTGCTCTGTAACCCCCTGCGCTGTGATGTGTGTGGCGTCGCGGGGGGCTGTCTGCTCTGTGACCCGGGGTCCCCCTGCGCGGTGAGGTGCGGTTCCCACGGACTCCCCCACACGCGGTGATGGAGTGTCAGTACCTGGCTGGTTGCGGTGCTTGGGCTGTGACTGACCCCTACTGGCCTCTGCCTGTGAGCGCTGCCCAGCAGGGGGGCTGCCTGAGGCACGAGACAAAGACCCAACCGGTCAGAGGAGTGGGGGCAGCGAGGGACCTAGGGGAGTGAGTGTTGGGGGGAAGGGGCCCTCTGGGGCTGGAGCCATGAGGGAGACAGACTGAGGGTGCTGGGGCGGGGGGTGAGGGGTGATGGACCCTAACCCAAGGGGTCTGAAACATCCTGGCCCTGAATCCTGTGATCACCCCACGTCTGTGCTGGGCTGTGTCCTGGAGGGGCAATAAAACCCCTCAATTCTACTGCTGGCGGAGTCCGTTCTGGCTGCTACGGGGGTGCAGGATCGGGGGACCCCGACGCGCTGTCACAGTGGAGGCAGCGGTGGGATGCCCTGCACCCCGTGGACGGAGCGTCCAGCAGCGAGTGGCAAGGCGCAGTAGAGGGAAGGGCCTTAGAGCCAGGCGTGCTGGAGACAGAGCGAAGCGGGTCCTGGGGATCGTGGGGCGCAGCAACACTCTGCCGGTGAGTCTGCACCGAGGGGACCGGCGGGGAGATGGCCTACGCCCGACTCCTGAAGGCAGAGCTGGTGGGGCTGTGCAGAGAGAGGGGCCTGCCCGTGGGCAAAGCAACCAAGGCCCAGCTGATTGCCCGGCTGGAAGAGAATGACCCGTCCGGGGCCCTGGATCCTGTCCCAGTGGGGAGCAGCCAGACACCCCCTGGGAGCGTCTCAGGCTGTCAGACCAGACGGGGGGCCGGAGGCCACCAGAGAGTCGTGGGGCCCACCAGGCCAAGCTCTGCCAGCCGCAGTTCGTCCAGGGCGGGGTCCAGCCCGGCAGAGCTGCGGCGGCTGGAGATCCAGCAGCGGCTGAAGGAATTGGAAGTCCAGGACCGAGAGAGGCAGCGGCAGCATGAGCTGGCCACGGCGGAGCAGAGAAGCCGAGGGGCCCCGGCTGTGGTGAGTGGGAGGACCCCAGGGGGCCCGGGGCGGCCAGACACTTGGAGAAGCTCGTGTTGGCCCAATGTAAGAACGTGGGGGACATGGACGGGTTCCTCAGCGCCTTTGAGCGGGCCTGTGGACTGCCCCAGATCCCCCCAGCGGACCGGCTCCGACAGCTCACCCCCTTGCTGGGTCAGGAGGCCGCAGGGGGGCTCAGCCAGCTGGAGGACCTGAAGCCGGGTGACTACGAACGGGTCAAGGAGGCCCTGCTGCACAAGTTAGGGCTGACCCCCGAGACGTACAGGGGGAAGTTCCAGGGGGTGCAGAAGGGGCCACGGGAGACATACGTGGATCTGGCCTCCCGCCTGGCGCAATCCTGCCGCGAGTGGGTGTGCGGGGCCGGGGCCCAGACCGCAGAGGACCTGCTCAAGCTGGTCATGCTAGAGCAGTTCTACGAAGCCTGCACACCCAGCCTGAGGCTGTGGCTCAAGGACCGGAGGCCAGAGGAGCCCCAGGAGGCCGGGAGGCTGGCGGACGAGTTCACAGAGAGCCGGTCCGGGTGTGAACGGGAGTCCCGGAGAGAGAGGGAATCGCGCAGAGACCGGTTCTCGGCTGAGCGACGGAGAGAGGCACCTACGAGGCGAGCCCAAGAGACAAGGACCAGCCGTCTGCACCCCATAGAACCAGCCAGGGCCCGGGCAGAGCCGGCCCGAAGGGGCCCGCAGGACCTAACCTGCCATCGCTGTGGGCTAAGAGGCCACAAGAGGACTCAGTGCACCAGGCACCAAGACCTGGGATTTCCCAGGGTTAACTGGCTGGGGCTGGAGGAAGGGCAGGCTGCCCCAGAGACAGGGGCCAGCAGGCAAACCTCAGCTCAGAGCGGGGGGAAGGATGCTCAGTGCACCCCCTCTGGGAGGTCTGACCCTCGGGGGGCAGATTTCTCCATGTACCGGGTGGGGGCAGGACGGCCCCTGCGGAGGGAGAGCCTCGTGCCCCTGCAGGTGGGTGGCAGGGAGGTGACGGGCTACAGGGACACGGGGGCGGAGGTGACGCTGGCCTGGCCTGGCCCGAGGTCATAGCCCCAGACCACATGGTACCCAACACTCAGCTGACCCGAGGGGCATAGACGGGACCCCGTTTAAGGTGCCCGTAGCCCAGGTGCATCTGAAATGGGGGGCCAAGGAGGGCCCCAAGGAAGTGGGGGTGCACCCGCACTTGCCCACAGAGGTGCTGATGGGGGGGGACCTAGAGGAGTGGCCAGATGGACCCCACAGGGCCCTGGTCACCGCCCGTAGCCAGAGCCAGCGAGGGGCTGGAGCCCCTGACGCAGGGAAGGACTCTGCAGGGTCCTCATGGCCCCATCCCAGCAGACAAGGGGTCCAGCAAGGCTGGGACTCCAGACCCAGGCCGGGGGGGGGGGGGGGGGGGGGGGGGAAACAGGTCCCGATCCCGGCCCCAGCGGCTGAATTCCAGGCGGAGGTGCAGGCAGACCCCTCCTTGCGGCGGCTGAGGGACCAGGCTGGCCTTGGCACGGCTCAGCCCCTGGCGAGAGGTGGCCAGGAGAGATTCCTGTGGGAGCAGGGATCCCTGTACTGGGAATGGCTCCCCGTAGGGAAGGTGGGGATATGGGGGTGTCATATTACTGGATTTTAAGGGGAGCAGTTAGGTCACTGCTGCGCCCATGGGGGGGTGTTTGCCCCAAAAGTGGATACAAAGGGGGCCATGTGAGGTGTCAAACGAAAGCTTGCCTTCTACTGAGTCTGCATATTCTACTCCTGTGATTGTATGATGTGTGTGTGTGGAGTTATAAACATGGCCGCTGTACGGAGACTGGAAGTGTCTCTGGCTGGGGTTGAGCACTGGGCGAGGAAAGCTCAGCCTACGGACATGCTAATCAGCAAGGCCCCAGGGCCAACAGATCTCTTAAGTACCAGAGACCCACGTGGGAAGGAACCTAGGTGCCTGGACGCTGGCCAGGTGATAGGCTCCAGCTTGGAAGCAGCTGGGGGAGGGATATAAATTTGCCATGTGGCCGACTCCATTTTCGGTCTTCAGCTCAGCTCTTGATCCTAGAGGCAGCCTTGCAAGGAACCAGGAGCCAGGAAGAACTGGGGACCCATCCTGACCTAGGATGTGCACCAAGGACGTTTAAGCCAGCAGCTGTAACATCTCTGCTAGAGCCTGCATGGAGAACTGGGAGATTCGATGCATGTAACGTGTGATACTTTAGCAACCTCACTCTCCTGCTCCTGCTTTTCTTCTTCAGTAATAAACCTTTAGATGGGGGATGCTGAAGGACTGGCTCAGCGTGGCTTGTGGGTAAGATGCAGAGTGTAAATTGATCGGGACCGGTGGCTGGTATCTTGGGACCGCACAGAACTCATGCAGGGAAGGTGAGAGTGGGTTTTAAAACTCCTCACCTGTGTGTTAGGGGCTGTTTGGGGCACGGATATTGCTGCGGTGCCTGAGGGGTTTTGCTCATGAGGCTTCTGGCTGGCCAGGCTGGCAGCTGAAGCGCTCGGCGGGACTGGTTTGTGGCCTATTTGGGAAGGTGTCCGGTCCGGGGGCTGTACGGAGCCCCTAGTTTGAGCAACTCGCCCTGAGCGGACGCCCTCAGCGGTGCCCAGACCCGGCCCGCTCCATCACAGGGGGTGGTAGCGGCAGCTGGCGGTTCCCCAACAGTATCGGCCCAGGCTGCTGTATCTGGCCCACGAGGTCCCATCTGCGGGCCACCGGGGATCCGGCGCACCCGGCTGCGGCTGCTCCAACACTTCTACTGGCCGGGGATATTTGCGGCCGGGCAGCGATAGTGCTGGGCCTGCGACTCCTGGCGGGGGCGGGGGGAAGGCCCCAGAGGGGAGGAAAGCTGCTTGGGGGCCCCTACCCCCTATAGAGGAGCGGTTCCGGAAGGCAGCAATAGCGGCAGTGGGGCTGGTCAGCCAGGCGACCCGGATAGGGAACAAATACATCCTGGGGGGGGGGGGGGTGGATTTGGCTACCAACTGCCCCGAGGCCGTGGCTCTGCCCTCTAGCGAGGCAGACACGGTGGCAGACGCGCTGCTGGCCATTTTCAGCAAGGTGGGGCTCCCCCAGGAGGTCCTCACAGACCAGGGATCCACCTTCATGTCGGCCCCGCTCCGGCGCTTGTGGGAGAAGCACGGGGCCCGGCTCACCTGGACCCCAGCGTATGGCGCCCGGCCCAGCGGGCTGGTGGGGAGGTTCCAGGGGACCCTGAAGCAGATGCTGGAGGCCTTTATGCACCGGCACCCGCAGGACTGGGACAAGTACCTGCCCCCCCTGCTGTCTGCACACAGGGAGGCGCCCCGAGGGTCTGCCAGGCTCTCCCGGACCGAGTCGGGGTGCAGAAGGGGGAGGACCCCCTGGGCTTGCTGAGAGAGTTATGGGAGGGGAAGAGCTCCCCGGATGGAGCGTCGGGGGTGGAGGACGTCCTGGCTTTCCGGGAAAGGCTCGCTGGGCTCATGGGCCCAGCCAGAGAGACCCTGGCTAGAGGGCAGTGGAAGGGCTGGTACAGCCACAGAGAGTGGGCCCATGCCGGCCCCCTCAAAGCCGTGCAGCAACCGGATGGGGGGAGCCGACTCCTGCAGGGCAGCACCGTGGCCGGCCCAAGCCAAGGGGGGCGCCAGTGGCCCCGGGGCGGCTTTACCGGGCAGGGGGCCCGAACTTCCCCAGGTCACACGCGGAGTGACCCTGCTCAGTTCGCTCCCGGAGGGGGGAGAGCGGGGACGTAGTGGGGGGCTGTCTGCTCTGTGACCCGGGTCCCCCTGCGCGGTGAGGTGCGGTTCCCACGGACTCCCCCACCCGCGGTGATGGAGTGTCAGTACCTGGCTGGTTGCGGTGCTTGGGCTGTGACTGACCCCTACTGGCCTCTGCCTGTGAGCGCTGCCCAGCAGGGGGGCTGCCTGAGACACTGGACAAAGACCCAACCGGCCAGAAGAGTGGGGGCAGCGAGGGACCTAGGGGGGTGAGTGTTGGGGGGAAGGGGCCCTCTGGGGCTGGAGCCATGAGGGAGACAGACTGAGGGTGCTGGGGTGAGGGGTGATGGACCCTAACCCAAGGGGTCTGAAACACCCTGGCCCCGAATCCTGTGATCACCCCACGTCTGTGCTGGGCTGTATCCTGGAGGGGCAATAAAACCCCTCAATTCTACTGCTGGCGGAGTCTGTTCTTGCGGCTACGGGGGTGCAGGATCGGGGGAACCCCGCCTGCGTCGTCACACCTGCCCCCTCCCCTGCCCCGCGAGAGAACCGAGGAGTCCTGCTCCCCTCCCCTCCCCAGAGAGAGCCCCCTAGAGTCCTGGTTCAGCTCCCAACTCCCTGCCCCTTGAGGGGCAGGAACCCCAGAACCCCCCCCCCCCCCGGTACCTGACGATGTTGCGCATGAGCAGCTGGAAGGCGTTCTTGGCCGAGGTGCAGAAGTTTTTCCCGTAGATGGCAATCTGGGGGGGGGGGGAACCTTGTCAGGTGGTGGGTTTGGGGGAGCTGAGTTTGAGCCCCCAGAATCCCCCGTCTCTGCCCAGCCCACTCACCCCGCCCGTGGGTCCCCGGCAGGATGGGCAGCTGTCTCCCCCCACCACAGGGGACCCCCGACTCTTCCCCGCCCCCCCGGGCAGCCCAGAACCCCCAAAGATCGACACCCCCTCCCCAACACACCCTGCCCCCCACAGGGCTCTGCCCCCAGAAAGCCCCACACCAGGCCCCAGGAAGCCCCCCCCACACGCCAGCGCTCCCCACCATGATGTAGGCGTTCCTGTTGAGGAATTTGATGAACTTCTCCAGACACCAGAAGCAGCATTTCAGGCAGCAAAGGAGGCAGCGGGTGAAGGGGTTCTGGGCTCCTGGGGGGGCAATCCAGTCAGACACCCCCAAACTCCCGCAGCCCCCCCCCAAACTTCCCCAGCCCTGAAGGAAACTTCCCCCTCCCACATCCCCACCCCCCCAAAGGTCTCAGGGGCTGGAAAGGCCAGGACAGTGGGGTACCAGGCAAAGGGGGAGTGTGGGGGTGCCACATCAGGTTTGGGGGTGCAAGAGCATAGCTGAAGGCTACACTATAGTGGGAGGCTGTGGGGCAACATCCCAGGACCCGGCGGTGTTGGCAGGGCTGTGCACCAGAATCTCAGGGTGTTGCCCTGAACCCCCCAATCTTGGGGGAACAAATGAGGACATCTCCGCAGCCCCTAATGTCTGAGGCAGTGGGGAAATGAGAGATCGGGGTACAGCTCAGAACCCCAAATAGTCTTGGTCCTCCAAACCACAAGGTGGTTCGGGACTGGGGGTGATACAGCAAGATATGGGGTGCATGGAAAAGCAGCGCAGCTCAATGCAGTATCGGGGGCCTGGAAACAGAGAGGGGGGATCCCTCTTTGGGACTGGCCCAGCTGTGAGTGAGCAAGGAGCCACGAGAGGGCGATGGGTGCTTTGGGGGGCAGGGTTTTGGGGAGCGGGGAGCAGCTGTTTGGGGTGACCCGGAAACGGGGGCATGGGAAGGCATGCACACTTGGGACAGGGGGTGCTCGCTGGAGAGCTCGCAGTTTGGGGGAACCGGGGGGGAGCCTAGTTCGGAGGTACAGCTCCACTTTGGGGATCCTGATCCTGGGACAAACCAGTCCAGAAGTGGGGGGCTCTCGTTTTTGGAGGGGGATGATTCCCGCGGGGAGAAAGCAGGAATGGGGTGCAGCGGGGAGCAGTGGCAGGGCGCCCCAAGATGCTGCTGGGAGAAGGGTTTGGGGGGCTCCGGCAGACACGTGGGCAGGAAGTTAAGGAGGGAGGGCTGGGCCATTGGGGCAGGTTGAGGGGTGACCCCGCCCCCCCCCCCCAGTCTCCCACCTTTCAGCTTGTGGTCCAGGTACTCCAGGAGGATGCGGATCATCTGGACAATGGTGAGGATGAGGGCCCCGAAGGCCAGCGACCCCGTGTGGTACCTGTGCCGGGGGCACCCCGTTACTGAAGCTGGGGAGGGAACCCAGGCATCCGGGCCCCCCCAAGTCAGACGAGGCAGGGCCTGCCTTAAACTTACCTGCACAGGCAATGAATATGGATGGCGGAATTTACATAACCCACCCCCGTGTTTGCATACAAGGGAACGGCCCCTGAAATCAGACAGGTTTGGGGCGGAGGGGGGGACCCCAGGGGTTCAGCTCCCCGCATTTGCATAGGCCATGGAACTCATTTGCATAGGCCCTCCAACTTTCAAGGATTCAACTGGGGAGCGGGGGGGGGGCAGGGAAGGGAGGGCTCCAGGAGCCCAACGGCGGGGGTGGTTTCCGGGACCAAGCAGGAGTGGGAAAAGGGGCCTGGGCCAGAGGGACCCAGGGGCCCCAGTGGGACGGGGAAGGGGTCCCGGTGGGGGGGTGCCAGGGGGGTTCTGGCGGGTCCCAGCGGGAGGGGGAGGGGACGGCGGGGGGGGGGTCCCAGGGCCCTCTCACCGCAGGAAGGCGCTGCCCAGGGTGCAGGTGGGGATGACATGGGGGGGATGGCAGGGGGAACTGCGGTGGGGAGGGAGGGGCCCAGGAGGGGGAGACGGCAGGGGAAGGGGCCCGGGCGGGGGGGGGCCCAGTGGGGAGAAGGGGCCTGGGCAGGGGCCAAGGGGCCTGGGCGAGGCGGCCCAGCGGGGGCGGAGGGGCAGCAGGGGAAAGGGGGCCCGGGCGGGGGGGATGGCCGGGAGGGTCCCAGCAGGGGGGGGCCGCAGGGGAAGGGGCCCGAGCGGGGGGATGGCCAGGAGGGCCATGGGGGGGTCCCAGTGGGGGGACGGCAGGGGAAGGGGGACAGCTGGGGGGGGCCATGGGGGGTCCCAGTGGGGGGACGGCAGGGGAAGGGGGACAGCTGGGGGGGGCCATGGGGGGTCCCAGTGGGGGGACGGCAGGGGAAGGGGGACAGCTGGGGGGGGGGACCATGGGGGTTCCCAGTGGGGGGACGGCAGGGGAAGGGGCCCGGCAGGGGGACGGCTGTGGGGGGTCCCAACGGGGGGACAGCAGGGAAAGGGGCCTGGCGAGGGGACGGCGGGGGCGGTCTCAGCAGGGGAAGGGGCCCAGCAGGGGAACGGCAGGGGGGCCATGGGGGTGTCCCAGCGGGGGGACGGCAGGGGAAGGGGCCCGGGCGGGGGGACGGCAGCGGGGCCATGGGGGCGTTCCATGCGGGGGGACGGCAGGGGAAGGGGCCCGGCAGGGGGACGGTCGGGGGGGACCATAGGGGGTCCCAGTGGGGGGACGGCAGGGGAGGGGCCTGGCGAGGGGACGGTGGGGGAAGGGGCCTGGGCGGGGGGACGGCAGGGGGGCCATGGGGGGGGTCCCAGCGGGGCGACGGCGGGGGAAGGGGCCTGGGCGGGGGGACGGCAGGGGGGCCATGGGGGGGTCCGGGCGGGGGGACGGCGGGGGAAGGGGCCTGGGCGGGGGGACGGCAGGGGGGCCATGGGGGGGTCCGGGCGGGGGGACGGCAGGGGAAGGGGCCTGGGCGGGGGGACAGCAGGGGGGCCATGGGGGGGTCCCAGCGGGGGGACGGCAGGGGGGCCATGGGGGGGTCCCAGCGGGGGGACGGCAGGGGAAGGGGCCTGGGCGGGGGGACAGCAGGGGAAGGGGCCTGGGCGGGGGGATGGCAGGGGGGCCATGGGGGGGGTCCCAGCGGGGGGACGGCAGGGGAAGGGGTCCGGCAGGGGGACGGCCGGGGGGGAGCATGGGGGGGGTCCCAATGGGGGGACGGCAGGGGAAGGGGCCCGGCGGGGGGACGGCAGGGGAAGGGGCCCGGCGGGGGGACGGCAGGGGAAGGGGCCTGGGCGGGGGGTCCCAGCGGGGGGACAGCAGGGGAAGGGGTCCGGCAGGGGGACGGCCGGGGGGACCATGGGGGGGTCCCAATGGGGGGACGGCAGGGGAAGGGGCCCGGCAGGGGGACGGCCGGGGGGGACCATGGGGGGGTCCCAATGGGGGGACGGCAGGGGAAGGGGCCCGGAGGGGGGACGGCAGGGGAAGGGGCCTGGGGCCGCTCACCGCAGGGTGCGCAGGAAGGCGCTGCCCAGGGCGCAGGCAGGGATGTCGCGGGGCTTGTCGCGGGCCCAGTAGTAGGAGGCGAAGGCGCCGGCCAGCACGCACTGCCCCAGCGCCAGGGCGAAGTTGGCTGCCCACAGCAGCCCCAGCACGTTGTAGAGCTGCAGGTTGAAGAGGTTACGCTGGTAGAGGCCCTGGTCGTTGTACTTGTAGAAGGTGCAGCCGACGGCCGGGCAGGGCTGGTAGCGGGAGGCGTTGAACGTCTGCGGGAGGAGGCAGCGTGAGGCGGGCTGGGGCCAGGAGCTGCGAGCGGGCAGAGAACCGATGGGGGGGGGGGCTCTCTCGGGTCGGGGGCCGTGGACCAGACAGATCCGTTGGGGGCCGCATGCATGCGAGAAGCAAAAACACCACGCAAAACAAACCAAAGCAACCCCCCCAAAACAAACAAACCCACACACAAAACAAAAAGAAAAACACAAACTCAACCCCCCCAAAACAAAACAAAAACCCAACACAGCCCCCCCCCACAAAAACTACAAAAGAAACAACCCCCCCAAACACCCTGACAGAGCAGGAGAAAGCCCCTCCCCATATTCCCCTCGCCCACCAGAGCCTAGGGGGACCCAGCCTCGTAGATTTTGGGGGGACCCTAAGCTCGGGGGTGGGGCCAAAAATAAAGGGTTCAGCATGTGGGAAGGGTCTGCCGGGAAGCAGGCTTGGGTTGTGGGGCGGGCGGGAGGGAGCAGGAGCAGGTTTAGGGTGTGGGCAGGAGGGGGCTGGGCTGTGGGGGGGGCGGGTGTAGATAAATCTATGTATAAGTATATTATTTCATATGACTTGGCATTGTGCCTCTCCATATAACCTTGTAACTTTGCATTAGACCATATAACTTTGTTGTAACTTTGCATTAGAACCCTATATAGAAAACTTGTAGAAAACGGAGTATATAGTTAAGTGGTAAAAAATGTCTTTTGCTAGGAGTAGAATAAGATCTTCCCCCCACTCTGTAATCAACTGCCCTGTGGAATGAATGAGTAAGACTTGGGAGCCAAGCACCTCCAGACAGCTACAACAGTCGAAGCCAGACCCAAGGTGTCAAGTGGGCTCAAGAAAGAAGAGCAGACATATTGACGGCCTTGGGGATTAGCGGCAAGCACCTCCTTTGGAAAACACCCTCTCTGAACAGCATTGGGACAGCACCCAGAGAGAAGCAGCACAAAGGGACCAAGGGACACAGACCCAGATTTTGAATCTGGGATAGATTTGCATAAGAGGGAGCTGCTATAAAAATGAGGCGTCTTGCAGAGGGACCCCGGGTTTCGTCTTGTCACCATCGGAGCATGGATCCGGATCGGCAGAAGCCCGGCTCCACCCCTCCCTTGTCTAACTCACCTGGCCAGTGCAGTTAAGGGGAGCAACTAGTTGGTAACAACAGCAAGACAGAGTGTGCTTGTGTGTGCTTGTGTGTGTGTGTGTGTGTGAGTGTGAGTGTGAGTGTGAGTGTGAGAGAGAGAGTGAGATGTATCCTATGCATATGATAAGTATTAATTGATCTATGTATGGTCAATAAATGTGGCCTGTTGCCTTATCCCCCTGAAAAAGATCCCGAGTGCTTCTTTCAAGCACAACAGGGGCGGGTGGGAGGGGACAGGAGTGGGTGTGGGGGTCTGGGCAGGAGGGGGCTGCAGGGCTAGAGCACTGGCTCCCTGACACTATAGCCCCCCCCCCCCCCCGGACTACAAGAGGGAGGCGAGGGCAGTAGAGGACAGAAGGAGACCCCCCAGAGAAGCCAGCAAGGGCAGGTGGGAGCGGCTGGCGGGGGGGGGGGGGGGAGAGAAGCAAACAACAAATAACAGGAAAAGGAGAGGCCCCCCCCCCCGAGAAGGGAGTAAAGGGAGGAGCCACCGGACAAGGGTAGGGGAGCGACCCCTCCGCCCCCCAATGAAGGCGCGAAGAGGGAAGCCGTCAGTGAGCGGGAGAACCAGGGCCGGGGAAGAACGCGTGGGAACCGCGAGAGGCAGGACGAGCGAGCAAACTAACGAGCCACAGGGACCCTGAAATCGTGAAGCTCCAGGAGCGGGGTCTAGTGGTTAGAGCAGGGGATGGGCAGGGAGCCAGGATGCCTGGTTCTCTCCTGGCTGCAGGAGCAGGGTCTAGTGGTTAGAGTGGGGGAGATTGGCAGGGAGCCAAGACACCTGGGTTCTCTCCCAGCTGCCGGGTCTAGTGGTTAGAGCAGGGGAGATTGGCAGGGAGCCAGGACACCTGGGTCCCCTCCCGGCAGCAGGGTCTAGTGGTTAGAGCGGGGGACACAGGTGGGGAGCCAGGCCACCTGGCCACTCACCGTGGGGTCGCAGGTCTCGTTGCCGGAGATGCCGGAGCAGCTGGGGATGCTTGAGTTGCTGGTGGTGACGCGATACAAGGGAGTCCCGGAGGTGGCCAGGTAGCTGGGGGTGGGGGGCAGTCAAGGGGAGATAACAGGAGCACTCGGGGCCTGTCCCCTCCCACCCAGCCCCAGGGCGGGGCCCGGCTGGCTCAGGGGGGCAGGCACTGGGGCCAGGCCCACGGAGGATACAGTGCTGTCATGGCCCAGTAAGCCACGCAGATGAGCAGCAGCAGGAAAGTCACCAGCGGGTAGAAGAGGGTGGACATCATGTAGCCGATGGCTCTGGAAATGGAGACAAAAGGGGGGGACCCCCGGTAAGTCCCTGTTTTGGGGTCCTGCCCCCGGGCTGCTCTCTTCCCTGCCTAGTCCCTCCCCGCTCTCCAGACAGATCTACACCGTGCATGTTTGCCGCACTGCCAGTGACCAGATCTGGGGGCCCATCTCACCTGAGGTCCGGGCAACTGTAGATCAGGCCCAGCTCTCTGGCCGCCTCCCCTCCCCCAAGCTCAGACCCATGGGGCCCTCCTGCCTTGTTTTCACCCCCACACGTCAGACCCATGGGGCCCTCCTGCTTTTAACCCGGCCCCCCACCCATATCCTGTGTCGGGCAGTTCCACAGGTTAACACGTCACTGACCTCACCCTCTTTCCTGCCTCCTTGTTAAAGAGGAAGGGGCCAGGCTTCTGGATTATCCCTGAGTGGGTCAGACCCCCCTTTTTCCCCCCCCGATGGGCTCCCATGCCCCCCGCCACGTGCGGGATGGGAGGGACTCACCGGCTGGACTCCTTGATAAGGGCAATGGCGATGAGGATGCGTTTGCGGAGGAAGATGAGGACGAGGAGCAGCACGCCTTCCACCACCGCCAGGATGATCACTGTGGGGGGGGGCGAGAATTATGGGGGTGCACACAGGGTGGGGGGGGCTGCTGGGAGAGAACCAGGCACCCCTGATTTGAGGGGAGAGATTTGGGGCACTCCACCTTTGGGGGAGTCCATCAAGAACCCCATGTTCCCACAGGGATCACTGATGCCCCAAAGCAAGGTGCACCCCCAAATCCCCCCAGCAGGATTGCAGGGCCCAGGACTGGGGTGTCTCTCCAGCACCCCGATTGCTACAGGGGGCCCCAGGCTCAGACCCCCCCCAGCGATTTTGGGGTCCAGAAAGCCCCCCAAGGTACAAAAGGGGGGCATCTGCAGGAATCAGGGGGCCCCCACAGCTTCAGGGGGCAGGAATTGGGGCCCCCCACAGCTGGCAGGAGGCCGGACTCACGGGCGGCCAGCCAGGTCTCCTGCACGTTGGAGTAGACGCTGAAGTTGGTGGTGAAGCCGACGCTGCTGATGGAGGCTCCGGAAGCCCGCAGGACGCTGTATTCCCGCCAGCAGTGGTAGATCCCTGGGGCAGAGGGGGTCACGGGCTGCCCCACACCTCCCGCCTGCCCCCCAGCCCGCCCCCCAGCCCTCCCTCCTCCGCCCAGCCTGCCCCCCCAGCCCTACTGCCTCCAGCCCGCCCCCCAGCCCTCCCTCCTCCGCCCAGCCCGCCCCCCAGCCTGCCCCCCAGCCCCAGAGCCTGCCCCCCAACCCTCCCTCCTCCGCCCAGCCACCCAGCCTCCCTCCCAGCCTGCCCCCCAGCACAGTCTCATGGAAACCCCTCCCCCAACCACCACAAAAACCCTGCAGGGCCCCCCTCACCTAGCCCCACCCCCAGACAGCCCCTCCCCTCTCCTAACCCCTCCCCACACAGCCCCTCCCCCTATCTCCACCCCTCTGGCTCCTCCCCTCAGAAGGCCCCGCCTACCGTAGGCGCCGACGGCCAGCACCCCGAGGATCAGCACCCAGACCAGCACCCCGGCCACCAGCCGCAGCAGCAGCAGGAAGAGCAAGCTCAGCACCATGGCGATCAGCAGCCCGCTGGGGGGGGGGGGGGAGAAAGGGGGTGAGAACCTGGGTCCCCCGCCCCCCCCCCAGCCCCTCCAGGCCGGCATCACTCACATGAGGATCCAGTACCAGGCGCTGGCAAAATCCTCAAAGATCTTCACGCCGATGTCCTTGGCGTCCAGAGACGTCATGATCTGCCTGTGGGGAGAGAGGGCAGGGGCTGGGGGGCAGGAGTGAGGAGCACCAGCCAGGCAGGGGGGGCAGGAGTGGGGGGGCACCGGCAGGGCTGGGGATGGGAGTGAGGAGCACCGGCAGGGCTCGGGGGCAGGGCTGGGGGGGTGGGAGCTAGGGGGCGGGAGTGGGGGGGCACTGGCAGGGCTGGGGGTGGGAGTGAGGAGCACCAGCAGGGCTCGGGGGCAGGGCTGGGGGCAGGGGAGTAAGGGGTGCTGGCAGGGCTGGGGAGAAGGTTCGGGGGCAGGGCTGGGGGGCGGGAGTGAGGGACACCGGCAGGGCTGGGGGTGGGAGTGAGGAGCACTGGCAGGGCTCGGGGGCAGGGCTGGGGGTGGGAGTGGGGGGGCACCGGCAGGGCTGGGGGGGCGGGAGTGGGGGGGTGGGAGCTAGGGGGCGGGAGTGGGGGGGCACTGGCAGGGCTGGGGAGAAGGTTCGGGGGCAGGGCTGGGGGGCGGGAGTGGGGGGGCACTGGCAGGGCTGGGGGTGGGAGTGAGGAGCACCAGCAGGGTTCGGGGGCAGGGGAGTGAGGGGCACTGGCAGGGCTGGGGAGAAGGTTCGGGGGCAGGGCTGGGGGGCGGGAGTGGGGGGGCACTGGCAGGGCTGGGGGTGGGAGTGAGGAGCACCAGCAGGGTTGGGGGGCAGGGGAGTGAGGGGCACTGGCAGGGCTGGGGAGAAGGTTCGGGGGCAGGGCTGGGGGGCGGGAGTGAGGAGCGCCGGCAGGGCTCGGGGGGCAGGGCTGGGGGCAGGGGAGTGAGGGGTGTTGGCAGGGCTGGGGAGAAGGTTCGGGGGCAGGGCTGGGGGGCGGGCGTGAGGGGCGCTGGCAGGGGTGGGGAGAAGGTTCGGGGGCAGGGCTGGGGGTGGGAGTGAGGAGCACCAGCAGGGTTCGGGGGCAGGGCTGGGGGGCAAGGGATTGAGGGGCGCTGGCAGGGCTGGGGAGAAGGTTCGGGGGCAGGGCTGGGGGGGCGGGAGTGAGGGGCGCTGGCAGGGCTGGGGAGAAGGTTCGGGGGCAGGGCTGGGGGTGGGAGTGAGGAGCACCAGCAGGGTTCGGGGGCAGGGCTGGGGGGCAAGGGATTGAGGGGTGCTGGCAGGGCTGGGGAGAAGGTTCGGGGGCAGGGCTGGGGGGCAGGGGAGTGAGGGGCGCTGGCAGGGCTGGGGAGAAGGTTTGGGGGCAGGGCTGGGGGGGCGGGAGTGAGGGGCGCTGGCAAGGCCGGGGGCCGCACTCACTGGGCTCCGGACGAGATGCGCTGCCGGGTGTCGTTGGGCGTCAGGCCGGGGAGGCTGAAATTGGCCGCCACGTCCACATCGACTTTGGGGAAGCAGCGATTGAAGGCTGCAGAGGGGGGAGGGGGGTCATACTGGGGTGCAGCTGGGTCATGGGGGGCTCCAGGGCACCAGCAGCCCCCCCCCCAAAATCCTCAACTGCGAGCGCGGGGGAGGGGGGGAACCTGGGAGCTGCCGGTGAGACCCTAGGGAGATGCGTTGCGCAGAGCCAGCGAAGGGGGGGGCGCGGTGGAAGAGCTGGGGGGACCCCCCCCTTGGCTGGGCCCAGAGATCTCCCCTGGCAGTGCAAAGGGCCGACACGGGGCGTCCCCCAGCAAAGCTGCGGGGAAACCGGGGAGGGTCCGGAGAAGAGCGACAGGAACGCTGGAAGGTCCAGAGAACAGGCGCTAGGCGGGGAGGCGGAAGGAATGGGGCTAGTTAGTTTGGAAAGGAGACAGAGGGGATGTGAGAGGGTTTTCAAGTATCTCAAAGGGCATCACAAGGGGGAGGGGGGGGGGAAAATTGTTCCCCTTGGCCTCTGAGGACGGGACAAGCGGCAATGGGCTTAGACTGCAGCCAGGGAGGTTGAGGCTGGACCGGAGGAAAATGTCCCGCCTGCCAGGTGGCGAAGTGCTGGAATCAATTGCCTGGAGGGTTGTGGGGTCCCCGTCCCTGGGCTAGTGAGCCGGTGGGACAGACGCCGGCCGGGCCAAGCCGGCACGTTGGCGGCGAGGGAGCAGCTCCCGTTGTGCCGGCTCGCGGGCACCGCAGCGGCCCAGGCGTCGCTCACGGCCCGGCCCCCGCGGCCCCCCGAGCCGGGCCGGAACCCAGGCACGCTGGCTTACTTGCCGTGGATGCAATGGTGAAGGACGGGCACAGCTCCCGGGCCAGGATCTCCTGCACCGTCTGAGGGAGAGACATGGAGCCGTGGTTAGACCAGGGGCCGGGACAAATCTGGCCACCAGAGGGGCACCAGCAGGGCAGGGGCTGTGGGGGAGGGGCTGCGGGACACCAGCAGGCTGGGGGGCAGGGGCTGCGGGGTGGGAGTGAGGGGCACCAAGGGGCTTGCGGGGGGGCAGAGCTGAACTTGCAGAGGCTACAGGGCAGGAGTGAGAGGTAGCAACAGGGCTGGGGGGGCAGAGGCAGGAGGTCAGGAGCCAGGGGCACCAGGGGGGGCAGGAGCAAGGGCCACTGGAGGCCGGGGGGGCGGGGGGGACCAGGGCTGGGCTGGCAGGGGCTGTGGGGCAGGAGCAAGGGGCATTGGGGGGGGCAGAGCTGGGGGGGCAGGGGGTCGGGAGCGGGGGGCTCACTCACCAGGCTGGTGTCGGAGAGGTTCAGGCCGGGCACGCACCACGTCTGGTTCAGCACTCGGGCCGGCGTCTGGCTCAGCAGGTAGGCCGTGGGGGGTGCCACCCAGAAGGCGTCAGGGCAGGCGGCGACGCAGACCTGGGACAGAGGCAGGCCGAGGCGGCGTTACCCGGAGGGCGCAGGCGGCGGCGAGGGGACCCCGGCGTCCGGGCTCCCCACCCACAGCTGCGAGCGCGGCCCCGGGGTGTGAAATCCCCGTGGGGAGCAGAAGAAACACCGGGAACTCTGGCGCCTCGGGGCTGGGGGAACCGGGTGCCCCCTGCTCCGTGCGCGAGGGGCGGGCGGGTCACGCCAGCTCTGGAGGGCCCGGAGGGGCGCGGGGCAGGGACAGGCCCCCGGGGCACACGGCTGCACCATCCCCCCGAGAGGCGTCCCAGCCCAAAAGGGCCAAGCCCCTTGCTCCACGGGGACCTTCCTCTCGGAAAGCCGGGGCCACCCCCTGGCTCTCGGGGCTCCCGGCAAAGCTATGGACCACGGCTCATGCCGCCTCGCCGGCCCCCAGCAGGAGAGACACCACGGGTCTGGGCTCCCAGCCCCCTGCTCTACCCACCAGCCCCCACTGCCCTCCCGGAGCAGGGAGGGAACCCAGGTGTCTGGGTGCCCAGCCCCCATGCCGTGCCAGGGCCAGGCCCAACCTGGGTGGTGGTAGTGGGGGCTGAGCGGTACCTGGGGGGGGCGGGAGAACCGGGCCATACCTGGGTGGTGGTGTGTGGGGGGGGGAGATCTGGGCCATATCTGGGAGCGGGGGGGGGGGGAGATCCGGGCCGTACCTGGGTGGTGGTGGGGGGGGGGGGGAAGAGATCCGGGTCCTACCTGGGGGGTGGTGGGGGAGATCCAGGTCATACTTGGGTGGGGGGGGGGGGGAGATCGGGGCCATACCTGCGTGGGGGGGGGGGAGATCGGGGCCATACCTGCGTGGGGGGGGGGGAGATCGGGGCCATACCTGCGTGGGGGGGGGGAAGATCGGGGCCATACCTGCGTGGTGGGGCATTGCAGCCCGTTCATGGCAGCGGCCAGCAGGTTGAGGGAGGTGACGCACTGCAGCAGGTTGAAGTAGAGCACGAAGGGCTTGCCCCTGGGGGAAAAGGGAGGGTGGGGGGGTGAGGCAAAGACCCAGGACATGGGGGGGGGGGCACCTGCTGCAGTGACGCCAAACACGGGCACAGGAGGGGGCGGGCTGGGACAGCGGGAGACCATGAGGTGAAGGCGGGGGGGGGGGGGAGAGGAAGCCCTGGGGTGCCCCGGCCTGCTGGGGGCCTGGCTGAGGGGAGCGGCTGCAGGCCGGGTGTCCCTGGGGGGCAGGGGCTGCAGGCCGGGTGGGTCTGGGGGGCACGCTGCGTGGGCCTGGGGGGGTAGGGGCTGTAGGGGGGGGAGGCTGGGGGGAGGAGGGGCAGGCTGGGTGCCCCTGGGGGGCAGGGGCTGCAGGCCGGGTGGGTCTGGGGGGCACACTGGGTGGGCCTGGGAGGTAGGAGCTGCAGGGGGGCAGGCTGGGGGGTGGGGGGGCAGGCCAGGCGCCCCTGGGGAATGGGGGGGGATACTCACGTGTTGGCCCCGATGCCGCAGTAGGTGCCGGTGGAGTTGCGGGGGTACACGACCTGCCGGGGGTCCCCGTACAGCCAGGCTGGGGGAGGGGCAGACAGGACCACTGAGTCATGGCGCCAGCTCCTGCCATCCCCCCCACGCCACCCCCCGGCAGCCCTGCCCCCCAGCACGGCCCCTCGCGCCGCCCGGGGAGAGCCCCGTGTCCCGGCCCCACAGGGCCGTGGGGCAGCCCCACTCGGGGATCACTTACCCAGGATCCCCACCACCATGTACCCGGCGAGGAAGACCATGAAGAGGAGGCAGCAGAGGATGTCGGTGCAGCTCCTGGGGGAAGAGGGAGGAGTGAGGGGGGGAGACGAATCCAGCGCAGAGGCTGCTGGGGGGGGGTCGGGGGAGGAGCCAGGAGCCCCCAAGTCGGGGGGAAGGGTGCACAGGACTGAGCCCAGCCTTGGGGGGGAAGTGAGAGCAGAGGGGGGTGTCCGGTCACTCACCTGTTCCGAATCGGGCCCCGAAAGGAGGGGTCATGTTTACACTGCTCCCCTGTGGAGAGAGAGGGGGTCAGAGTGGGGGGGGCTGGGAGCCAGGACACCTGGGTTCTCCCCGGCTCTGGGAGGGGAGCGGGGCCTAGTGGTTAGAGCAGGGTGGGAGCCAGGACTCCTGGGTTCTCTCCCGGCCGGAGGGAGGGGGGCAGTGGACGGGGGGGAAAATCGGACCCAGGGGTCCTGACCCTCTTGGCCGGGAACTCTCCCGGATGCTGGGTGCGAGCGACAGGGGTGTGAGTCGCCAGGCCAAGGCTGCGGGAGGGGGGAGCTGCGTCACGGGGGGGGGGCAGGGGGAGGGATTTCAAGGCCAGGGTTGATAAGAACTGATTAAGGGCAATTAACAGAGATAAAGGCCAAGGAGGGGCAGGACGGGGAACCAGGACAGCGCCCCCAACTGACCCAACCCCACCGCTTCCTGCTCCCACCCCCAGGCCTGAACCCCCCTCTGCTTCCTTATTGCCCCACCCATACCCCCAAAGAGAAGCCCCACCAGGGGGCATCTAACAGCCCCCCCAACTGACACCTGTTGCCAGCCCTGCTGGTGCCCCTCACTCCTGCCCTCCAGCCTCTGCCCCCCCAGCCCTGCCGATACCCCTCACTTCCACCCCCCAGCCCTGCCCCCCCAGCCCTGCCGGTGCCCCTCACTCCCGTCCCACAGCCCCTGCCCCCCCAGCCCTGCCGGTGCTCCTCATTCCTGCTCCCACAGCCCCTACCCCACAGCACCTAATCCCTCCAGCCTGCCCCTTGCTCCCACCCCACAGCCCCTGCCCCCCCAGCTCTGCCGGTGTCCCTCACTCCCACCCCCAATCCTGCCGGTGCCCCTCACTCCCGCCCCGCAGCCTCTGCCCCCAGTCACTCACCCCTCCAGCCTGCCCCTCAACCCCTTCCAGTGCCCCTCCCTCCCTCCCTCCCTCCCTCCCTCACCCCTGCTCCTGCCCCCCCAGCCCTGCCTCTGCCTCTCATTCCTGCCCCACAGCCTCTCACCCCTCCAGCCTCCCCTCCGATCCCTTCTCGTGCCCTTCACTCCCACCCCACAGCCCCTGCCCCCCAGCTCTGCCGGTGCCCTCATCCCCAACCCCCAGCCCTGCCTGTACCCCTCAGTCCCGCCCCACACAAACTGCTGGACACTAATACAGGTACCGGGGCTGTTAAATCTGGGCGGGGGTTCTGGGCACGGTGGTTGGGGTGGCACATCGGGGGAGGGGGGGGGCAGGGCGTGGCCGCCCCCTTCCAGCTCCCAGCCCGCAAGTCCCTATTTCCTTGTTGCTTTGTCACCACAAACAAACCCCCCCCCCGGCGCGCCCGGTGCCCCGCTGGGGCCGGGGGGAGGGGCAGATGTGAAGGGGGGGAGGGGCACGTGCGGGGGGACCCCACAGGTTGAGTCCCCAACAGCAGGACGGTCCCTGGGAAAAAGGAGCAGCCCCCCAACTCCCCCCAGCCGCGTCTGCCCCTTCCTGCCCCCCCTTTCCCCCGGAGAAACCTGCCCCCCCCCACTCGTTAAACCAGCGCCCAGCCCCGAGGGGGGGGGGCGAGATGGGGGGGTACATCCCAGTGAGGGGTCTCACCCCTCTGTGCTCCCCCCTGGGTGCTGGGAACGGGGGGAAGTGCTGCCCCCGGGGGTCGGGACGGGCTGGGAGGGGTATCGGGCACCCCCTTCCCCATGAAAGCCAAGAGAAGGCGGGCAGGGGCAAAGCGGGGGGTCCTACGGCCGCCCCCCATCAGGGCCAGCGGTCCCCGCAGCTCTGGCTCCTAATAGCCCCCCGACAGTGCTGGGACCCCCACTTTGGGGGAGCAGCTGCCAGTGCTCCCCTCCAGACCCCCCCCCCCTCACCGTAGGACGCCGCGTCCGGCTCCTCTTTACGCCCCATGGCGGGGCTGGAAATGGCTCGGGGCGGGGGGGAGCCGGTCAGTTACCTGCCCCCCCCGCCCCGTTTCCTGGTGTGACGTCACACACACCTGCCCTGGCCCCGCCCCCGCCCCCGGCTGCACCTGCCCACAAGCCCCGCCCCCTCACTCACCTGCCCAGGTGCAGCCTTCGGCTCTCGGCCCCGCCCCCGGCGCCGCACAACCCCCGACACGCCGCGCTACACAACCCGGCAAGCACAGACACACAACCTCCGGCCCAGGGTGCCACAGCCCGGCCCGCGCCGACACCCCCCCCCCAGGAGATCCCTCACCCCCCAGATCTCTCCCTCACACCCCCCACAGCAAATCCCTCACCCCCCAGATCTCTCCCTCACACCCCCCACAGCACATCCCTCACCCCCCAGATCTCTCCCTCACCCCCCCACAGGAGATCCCTCACACCCCCCACAGGAGATCCCTCACCCCCCATCTCTCCCTCACCCCCCCACAGCAAATCCCTCACCCCCCAGATCTCTCCCTCCCCCCCCGCCAGGAGATCCCTCACCCCCAGATCTCTCCCTCACCCCCCCACAGCAGATCCCTCACACCCCCCACAGGAGATCCCTCACCCCCCATCTCTCCCTCACCCCCCCACAGCAAATCCCTCACCCCCCAGATCTCTCCCTCACCCCCCCCCGCCAGGAGATCCCTCGCCCCCCCCACTTCAGATCCCTCACGCCCCCTCTCTCTCACACCCAGCAGATCCCTCACCCCCCCCTCTCTCTCACAGCCAGCAGATCCCTCACCCCCCATCTCTCTCACACCCAGCAGATCCCTCACCCCCCCCTCACTCTCCTCACACACACACACCCAGCTGATCCCTCACCCCCCCCACAGCCAGCAGATCCCTCACCCCCCATCTCTCTCACACCCAGCAGATCCCTCACCCCCCCCACTCTCCTCACACACACACACCCAGCAGATCCCTCACCCCCCCCCACAGCCAGCAGATCCCTCACCATCTCTCTCACAGCCAGCAGATCCCTCACCCCCCCTCTCACAGCCAGCAGATCCCTCACCCCCCATCTCTCTCACAGCCAGCAGATCCCTCACCCCCCCCTCTCACAGCCAGCAGATCCCTCACCCCCCATCTCTCTCACAGCCAGCAGATCCCTCACCCCCCCCTCTCTCACAGCCAGCAGATCCCTCACCCCCCCTCTCACAGCCAGCAGATCCCTCACCCCCCCCTCTCACAGCCAGCAGATCCCTCACCCCCCCTCTCACTCTCCTCACACACACACACCCAGCAGATCCCTCACCCCCCCCCACAGCCAGCAGATCCCTCACCCCCCATCTCTCTCACAGCCAGCAGATCCCTCACCCCCCCTCTCTCTCACACCCAGCAGATCCCTCACCCCCCCTCTCTCTCACAGCCAGCAGATCCCTCACCCCCCATCTCTCTCACACCCAGCAGATCCCTCACCCCCCCCTCACTCTCCTCACACACACACACCCAGCAGATCCCTCACCCCCCCCTCACAGCCAGCAGATCCCTCACCCCCCATCTCTCTCACAGCCAGCAGATCCCTCACCCCCCCTCTCTCACAGCCAGCAGATCCCTCACCCCCCCTCTCTCTCACAGCCAGCAGATCCCTCACCCCCCATCTCTCTCTCAGCCAGCAGATCCCTCACCCCCCATCTCTCTCACAGCCAGCAGATCCCTCACCCCCCCTCACAGCCAGCAGATCCCTCACCCCCCCCTCTCTCACAGCCAGCAGATCCCTCACCCCCCCCCCTCACAGCCAGCAGATCCCTCACCCCCGCACAGAAGATCTTTCACTCTCACGCACGCACACACACAGTGGCTGGTCCAGTTCATTGGCCTTTATTGGGTTCAGTTTCCTGGAGATTTGTTACAAAAGGGCAGGAGGCGCGCTCTCTGTGTGGGGGTGTGTGGCCCAGCCCATGGGAGGGGTGCAGCTGGCTTCCCCCCACCCCAACTTCCTGGGGGGAGGGGGACTGAACTCGGGGGAGCCATGGGGCTGGGGGCCCAGCATGGCTAATGACAGAGGGGGGCTGGCTCTTTGGGGTTAAGGGGCCACGACAGAGGCTTCATGCCAGGGAGGGCCCCCCCGGGCTTTAACAGAGCTCAGAGGTGGGGGGGCCGGCAGGGGGAGGAGTGGCCCCAGGGGCTCAGGCCAGGAAGGGGGGACCCAGAGAGCTCGGTGTCAGAGTCCGGGAGGTCCCAAGGGGGGTCTGATGGGGGTTGGGGCAGCAGACCTCAGGGCAACAGTAGCTCAACATGGGCCTTGAAGCAGGCCAGGCGGCTCCGAGGGGGGGGGGGGGGCGGGGGAAGGGGCCCAGGAGGGGTGAGGGCCCGGCTCCGAGGGCGGCCAGGCGGCTCCGGGGGCCGAGGGCTCGGGGGCCCAGGAGGGGCAGGGGCCCGGCTCCGAGGGCGGCCAGGCGGCTCCGGGGGGCCAAGGGCTCGGGGGCCCAGGAGGGGTGAGGGCCCGGCTCCGAGGGCGGCCAGGCGGCTCCGGGGGCCGAGGGCTCGGGGGCCCAGGAGGGGCAGGGGCCCGGCTCCGAGGGCGGCCAGGCGGCTCCGGGGGGCCGAGGGCTCGGGGGCCCAGGAGGGGCGAGGGGGCGGCTCCGGGGAGCCGAGGGCTCAGGGGCCCAGGAGGGCCGAGGGCCCAGCTCCGAGGGCGGCCAGGCGGCTCCGGGGGGCCAGGCGGCTCCGGGGGGCCGAGGGCTCAGGGGCCCAGGAGGGGCAGGGGCCCGGCGTCGGGCAGCAGCTCGGCGTGGGCCTCGAGGCGGGCCAGGCGGCTCTGCTCCATGGCGATGGCCTCGGCCGAGTGCTTGCACTTCTCCGCCCCGCACTGGCACGTGAAGTATTTGCTCTTGATGTCCCAGAACCGGTCACCGTAGTCGAACCTGGGGGGGGCCGGGGGGGGTGAGCTGCAGGCTCCTCTGCTCCTCACAGGCCCACCCGGCTCCTCCCACACCCTGCGTCAGCCCTGCTCCCTCCCTAGCCCCACCCCCACCCCCACCCCCTGCCAGCCCACCCCCAGCCCTAGGCCTGGCCCCAGCTCCTCTCCCACTCAGCCAACCCCACCCCCCTCCCTAGCCCCGCCCCCGGCTCCTCCCACACTCAGCCAACCCCACGCCCTCCCTAGCCCCGCCCCCGGCTCCTCCCCCACTCAGCCAACCCCACGCCCCCCCTAGCCCCACCCCCACACCCTGCCAGCCCACCCCCAGCCCTAGGCCTGGCCCCAGCTCCTCTCCCACTCAGCCAACCCCACCCCCATCCCTAGCCCCGCCCCCGGCTCCTCCCACACTCAGCCAACCCCACGCCCTCCCTAGCCCCGCCCCCGGCTCCTCCCACACTCAGCCAACCCCACGCCCTCCCTAGCCCCACCCCCACACCCTGCCAGCCCACCCCCAGCCCTAGGCCTGGCCCCAGCTCCTCTCCCACTCAGCCAACCCCACCCCCATCCCTAGCCCCGCCCCCAGCTCCTCCCACACTCAGCCAACCCCACGCCCTCCCTAGCCCCGCCCCCGGCTCCTCCCACACTCAGCCAACCCCACGCCCTCCCTAGCCCCACCCCCACACCCTGCCAGCCCACCCCCAGCCCTAGGCCTGGCCCCAGCTCCTCTCCCACTCAGCCAACCCCACCCCCATCCCTAGCCCCGCCCCCGGCTCCTCCCACACTCAGCCAACCCCACCCCCTCCCTAGCCCTACCCCCACACCCTGCCAGCCCACCCCCAGCCCTAGCCCCGCCCCCGGCTCCTCCCACACTCAGCCAACCCCACCCCATCCATAGCCCCGCCCCCGGCCCACCCCAGCTCCTCGCCGGCACGGATGTGGCGGCTGCTGAAGAAGGCGATGCGGGGGAAGCGCAGGTCCTGGTGCAGCATGAACACCCGCACCGGGATGATGTTGGGCTCGCACAGGTGGTTGATGAACCGGCTCACGTTGCCGTAGTAACGGGCGTCGATGCAGTACACCTCGCCGTCCTGCGGGGGATGGGAGAGAGCCCAGGAGTCCGGGGACCTCCACTCCCAGGGCCAGACAGAGAAGGCTGGGGTCCGGGCCCCCCGCCCGTCCCGCTCTAGCACACTAGCCAGGAGAGAGCCCAGCTCTAACCACTAGCCACCACTCTGCTCCCCGAGCCAGGAGAGAACGCTGGTTCTTATTAACCTGGGGAACTCTCTGCCACAGCATCTCTCAGCCCCCCCCCCCCACTGCAAGTCCAGCAGCTGGAATGCTGGGATTTGTTAACCTGGGGAACTCCTTGCTACTGGACACTCAGGCAGCAGGAATAGGGGAGGGTTGTGCCCCATATCCAGGGGACTCACTTGATGCCGCTCTGTACCACCCGTTCTTGCAGTTCCTCCAGCAGGCTTCTTGGAGCAAGCCCCGCCTGCTCTAACCACTTATCCCCGCTCCCCTCTCTAACTCCCAGGCGGCCTGGCCCCCGCACCTTGTTGTCCAGGTCAAAGAGATACGAGTCGTCTTCCCGCACGTCGGCCTCTGCGTCTGAAATCAGCTCTCCCACGTACCTGTGGCGGGGAAGGGGGCGGAGCCGTCATGGTCCGGGCAACTCCCGGCTCCCTCCCCACCCCACCCCAGCTAAGCGGCATCCCCTGGAGGAGACAGCCCCCTTCCCCCTAGACCCAGGTCACTCACTCGCAGATGAAGGTCCCTTGGGGGATGGCTTGAAGGGCTCGCACCCCCCAGCCCATCTTGGCCGTCCGGTACAGCTGCAGACGGACCCTGCCCGGGCAAAAAAACATGTTTAGTCCATCAGCATGGCTTCTGGTTAACCTGTGGAACACCCTGCTGCAGGATCTTTCAGCTCCACCACTGCGAGTCCAGCAGCTGTGACGCTGGTTCTTATTAACCTAGGGAACTCCTTGCTACTGGACTTTCAGGGAACAGGAATGGGGGTGTGTGCACCCCCTACCCAGGGGACTCACTTGATGCCACTCTGCACTACCCGGTTCTTGCAGTTCCTCCAGCAGGTGCAGGCCTGGTTGCACTCAAAGATGAGCGGCGGCTCAATCTTGTTGAATTCTTGGAGCAGGCGCCCGTCCTAGGGGAGGGGAGGGGGTAATGATCTCAAAACAGGTCCCAGACTCTGCCCCCACCCCAGCACTGATGGGGGAGGGAGGAGCTCAGGAACTGGGCTCTGAATATTCCTGGGGGCTAAAGCAGACCTACAGCCGGGGGGAGGGAATCTCTCATTTTCATTTGTCGGTTTCTATGCTCCCCTTCTACACTTCCCCCAACCCATGGGGGTTTCCAGTTCCCTCCTTTCTTCTCTCATCTGAGAGTCTGTTTCTCCCCTTCCATCTCCCTGCCGGATCGCTCTATTTGTCTGCTCCCTCCCACCAACAGCATGTCAGTTTCCAGGCTTCCCACTGCCCCACCCCCAGAGCTGTATATGGCGGTTTCTGGGTTCCCCTCAGGATCTAGTCATTGGTTTCTAGCACCTCTGCCATGATCCAAGTGACAGTTTCGGGGGGGGGGGGTGAGTGTTCTGCAGGGGGTGTCTCACCTTGTCGTACCAGCAGCGGATGCTGAGCTGGCCGCACAGGCAGTTGCTGGAGGAGCAGTCATCCTGGCAAGTACAGTGCTGGGGGAGGACACAGGTTGGCAGGGCCTGCTGCAGTCGTCTCCCCCCCCCCCCCCCAGCCAGAGGCCCCTCCCCCAAAGGGGCAGCAACTTTTCCACCCCCCCACCCCCCCCCAGTCTTCGCCCCCTTTTCCCCACCAACCCCTTGTGCGCCGGTTTCCATCTCCCCCCAAATGCCACCACTGCCTGGTTCTAGGTGTGAGGCAGTGGGGAGTGTCAGAAGTTCGGGGGGGGGTGCATGCAGAGGGGCGCTCAGTGCCCAGATGTTACTGGTTAATGTGACAAAGGGGAGGGAGTTTTGGAGGGGGGGGGCTGCATGCAGAAGGGTGCTCAGTGCCCAGATGTTACTGGTTAATGTGACACAGGGGAGGGAGTTTTGGGGGGGCTGCATGCAGAGGGGCGCTCAGTGCCCAGATGTTACGGGTTAATGTGACAAAGGGGAGGGAGTTTTGGAGGGGGGGGCTGCATGCAGAAGGGCGCTCAGTGCCCAGATGTTACTGGTTAATGTGACACAGGGGAGGGAGTTTTGGGGGGGCTGCATGCAGAGGGGCGCTCAGTGCCCAGATGTTACTGGTTAATGTGACAAAGGGGAGGGAGTTTTGGGGGGGCTGCATGCAGAGGGGCGCTCAGTGCCCAGATGTTACTGGTTAATGTGACACAGGGGAGGGAGTTTTGGGGGGGCTGCATGCAGAAGGGCGCTCAGTGCCCAGATGTTACTGGTTAATGTGACAAAGGGGAGGGAGTTTTGGGGGGGCTGCATGCAGAGGGGCGCTCAGTGCCCAGATGTTACGGGTTAATGTGACAAAGGGGAGGGAGTTTTGGGGGGGCTGCATGCAGAGGGGTGCTCAATGCCCAGATGTTACAGGTTAATGTGACACAGGGGAGGGAGTTTTGGGGGGGCTGCATGCAGAGGGGCGCTCAGTACCCAGATGCTACTGGTTAATGTGACACAGGGGAGGGAGGGGCTGCATGCAGAGGGGAGCTCAGTGCCCAGATGTTACTGGTTAATGTGACACAGGGGAGGGAGTTTTGGGGGGGCTGCATGCAGAGGGGTGCTCAGTGCCCAGATGTTACTGGTTAATGTGACACAGGGGAGGGAGTTTTGGGGGGGCTGCATGCAGAGGGGTGCTCAGTACCCAGATGTTACTGGTTAATGTGACACAGGGGAGGGAGGGGCTGCATGCAGAGGGGAGCTCAGTGCCCAGATGTTACTGGTTAATGTGACACAGGGGAGGGAGTTTTGGAGGGGGGGGGGGCTGCATGCAGAGGGGCGCTCAGTGCCCAGATGTTACTGGTTAATGTGACACAGGGGAGGGAGTTTTGGAGGGGGGGGGGGCTGCATGCAGAGGGGCGCTCAGTGCCCAGATGTTACTGGTTAATGTGACACAGGGGAGGGAGTTTTGGAGGGGGGGGGGCTGCATGCAGAGGGGCGCTCAGTGCCCAGATGTTACTGGTTAATGTGACACAGGGGAGGGAGTTTTGGAGGGGGGGGGGGCTGCATGCAGAGGGGCGCTCAGTGCCCGCGTGTTACTGGTTCAATGTTGTCACAGTTGCTATCCACAGGGCTGTAGCCGTGTTAGTCTGGTCTGGCTGAAACAAAAGACAGGACTATGCAGCACTTTATGCAGATCTGGCCCACGAAAGCTCATCACCTAATAAACCATCTTGTTAAGTCTTTAAAGTGCTACATAGTCCTGTCTTTTGTATCCACAGGGCATACACTGTGGCACAGTGGGGGGGGGGGCTGTCTGCTCTGTAATCTGGTGTCCCCCCCGCGCTGTGATGGGAGATTCTCACTGACTCTCCCAAATGTGGATTAACCCAGACCCCCAGGCTCAGCCGCCCAGGGAGAGACAAAGGGAGGAAGGCGGAGACCAGCACCTCGCTGGGGGGCAGGGCTGGGAGGGAGGCAGTTGTGGTCGGGGAAGCCATGAAAGGGAGACACTGAGGAGGGGGGCTGGGGTTGAAGCCATGAAAGGGAGAGACATCTCAAGGGGGACTGAGGCATCCTGGCCCTAATTCCTGTAACCAGATGACATCTGTGCTGTGCTGTACCCTGGAGAAGCAATAAACTCCCTCTGTGCTACCGGCTGGTGGAGTCTGTTCGTGCCGCTACGGGGGTGCAGGAGTCGGGGAGACCTCAACACGCCGTCACATACACACTGCAACCCGCTGTTTATTACTATTATTTCCTCAAGTGCCCGTGGGTTATCAGGTTTTATTCACGCTCACTCACTGCCCATGAAAACTCAAGTACTTCCTGTTTATCAGGATGTCCCTGTCCCCGTTATTACAATGGGTCATAGCCAGGCCCCCAGGGTGACAGCCATGTGGCTTCCTATTAGACCACTGCAGTCGTGGACAGTGAGGAGAACATGAGTGGTATTGTCAAACTAGGCAGCTATTCTCAGACCCCTGCCATTGAAATAATACTCAGGTGCGTGCTCGTGGACTAGATTTGTCTTATCAAGAAAACACTCTACTCGGGTATCATTCCCGCGGATGCCTGTGTGCGGTTTGTACCACAACGGTTGTGTGGAAGGATGGAAGCAATTCTTCCTCCCCTGTGCGTGAGTGTGTGCAGCGCCCGGCCTCGAACACACCACCCTAGGTCTGATTGGAGCCTGGGCGCACACGTATGTACGCAGGCCAGAAAGGATGGGGGGAGTCAGCAGTGCTGCCCAATGATGCAGAACGTGGACAGGCCAGCGAGACCAGGCCAAAAAGAGCAGGAACAGCCTGGTACTAGGACAGCTCCTGTTTGATAAGAGAAACATTCCTGAGACAGCCAGGAAAAGGATGAAAGAAGCGCGCGTGCAATATTTTGCAAAACAGATCCTAGATATTGGCACACTAGGAATTTTACGCAAACTGTAGTTGATGGGTAGATAGGACTAGACCGACCAAGTCTGCTGTCTGACAATCGTAAGGGGGTGTGTGTGTGTGAGAGAGAGATTCACAGGAATAAGTACCTGTATATTCATATTCTTACAACAGAGTAGCTCGTGTCTTGGCCTAGGTAAAGCTGTTGTTATACTGTCTGTGCTAACGCCCCCGTGTATTGACAAGGATCTGTAGCACTTTGCACGGCTTTCCTTTACCATTCTGTGCACGATAACCTTAACACGAGTTCACCTGAGGTGTGTTTACTGCCTCCTCTCATATCTAAAAACCGAACCACACGACAAATGTGACAAGGGGGAGGGATTTTGGGGGTTCGGGGGGCTGCATGCAGAGGGGCGCTCAGTACCCGGATGTCACTAGTTCAATGTGACAAGGGGAGGGAGTTTTGAGGGTTCGGGGGGCTGCATGCAGAGGGGCGCTCAGTGCCCGGATGTCACTGGTTCAATGTGACAAGGGGGAGGGAATTTGGGGGGTTCCGAGAACAGCCCAGAACCGGAGCCTGGTGTCTGGGTGCCCCCGGCCTTGCTCAGAGGACACGGCCGGCTCCAGCCAGACGCCAGACAAGGGGCAACAGAGGGGAGACCGGGGCGACCAGCACAGCTGGTCCCAGCGAGGGGAGAACATTGGACCGGGGGGGGGGAGGGGCCCAGGCAACCCTGTTCCCTGGCCAGCAGACACAGGCCAGGGAAGGGGCTGCTGGGGGGGGATTGGAGGCTGGACTGGAGGGAGGGGGCAGCGGGATGGGGCGGGGGGGCAGGCAGAGTCCCCCAGGCTGCAGGGGCAGACTCAGATGTGGAGGGCTGAGGGCCCAGGCCTGAGGGACCCTTTGCTGCATTCAACGCTCCATAACCCCTCCTGTTCGGTGCTGGCTGGGAGTCGCTCTGGGCTGGAGACCAGGGCTGGGCTAGTCCCTCTGAGAATGGAGGCCCCCGGGGTCCAGAGGGAGGGGACCCCCCAAGGGGCTCACGGCGGAGGCAGGTGGCTGGAGACCCTGAGAGGCGCCATCCCGGAGGCAGAGGGGTAGACCCCCAGGTGAGAGGGCCCCCCCCCCGAGAAGGGGCTGCCACACTGGAGTGGGGATTCTCCCCAGGGGCCGAGTGGGGGCACGACCTGTGAACCGTGACCCCAGGCTCATCGCCTCACCCCCAAATTCTTGCATTTGTTAATTTCTAGACTCCCCCCCCCCAATTTGGCACATGTTGGTTTCTAGGCTCCCCCAAACCTGCCTCTGCTGCTTTCTAGACTCCCACTTCATGTTTCTGGTGGTGTCTAGGCTCCACCAAGAATGCGTATGTTGGTTTCAAGACTCCCCCCACCCCATTCTGTATATGTTGGTTTCTAGACTCCCTCCCAAGTCTGCACGTGGTGGTTTCTAACAGCCACTCCGATTCAGCACATGTTGGTTTCCAGGCTGCCCCCCATTCTACTTATGTTGGTTTCTGGGCCCCCCCTCTTCACATTTATGCATATGTTGGTTTCTAGGCTCCACCCCAATTTGGCACATGTTGGTTTTTCTATACTCCCCCAATTCTGGAGATGTTCATTTCTAGGCTCCCCCAACTATGCGTACGTTGGTTTCTTTTTCTAGACCCCCCCCCCCCAATTCTGCATATGTTAGTTTCTAGGCTCCCCCAGTTCTGCATATGTTGGCTTCTAGACACCCCCCCCCAATTCTGCATATGCTGGTTTCCAGACCCCCCCCCCCACCAATTCTGCATATGTTGGTTTTCTAGGCTCCCCCGATTCTGCATATGTTGGTTTCCAGAATGGGGGGGCATTCTGCATATGCTGGTTTCCAGACACCCCCTCCATTCTGCATATGTGGGTTCTAGACTCCCCCAAATCACGCCTTGGTCCCTTTCCGGCCCCCGGCGCCCCACCTGCAGGTGGGTGATGTTGCGGTCGATGTTCATGGTGGAGGTCTCGCAGTTCTCCGAGATGTATTTGTAGTCGTCGGGACATGGCTCATCGTCCACCGAGTTGACGCAGGGGATGGGCACGTTCTCGTAGCCGCGGGCCACGTCCCTGGGGGGGTAGGAGGAGGTGAGGGGGGGCCGGCCGGCAGGGGGCAGCCTCCCCGCCCGCCCCGGGGCCCAGCCCCACCTGCTGATGATACGCTCGGTCCGCAGCGCACGATTGAGGACGCCCTGCCGGATCTTGCGGTTCAGCTGCAGGGCGAACCAGACCTCCGAGCTCTCCAGCGTCAGGTCCACTGGGCAGTCGCCCTCCTTGTTCCGCACCTCGGGGTCGGCCCCCCGCGACAGGAACAGCCTGGGGAGTGGGGGGGGTGGGGGGGGGACAGAGTGTCCTGGGTTCCCGTGCGCCCACCAGCTGCCCCCGAGAACCCAGCCCTGTCCTCCCCCCGGCCCCCTTCCCGCAGCCGGGCGAGAACCCGGGCGCCCAGACCCTCCCCTCCGCCCCCCCCGCTTCCTGCAGCCGGGCGAGAACCTGGGCGCCCCGCCTTCCCGCAGCCGGGCAAGAACCCAGGTGCCCAGCCCCTCCCCGGCCCCGCTCACATGACGCAGTCGTGGTAGCTCTCGCGGGCGGCGATGTGCAGAGGCGTGTCTCCGTGGCAGTTCACGGCGTGCAGGTCGCACTGTGCGTTGAGCAGGACCTCCGCGATCTCGGCACTGCCCGTGAAGGAGGCCCAGTGCAGGCAGATGTTCTCCTCCTGTGGGGTAAGGGTGACGGGGAGCCTCGAAACCGGCCAATCCCAGCCCGGAGCCAGTGAGGGGGGAGCCTAGAAACCGGCAAATCCCAGCCAGGAGCCAGCGGAACCAGGAGGAGGAGCCTCAAAACCAGCAAATCCCAGCCCCGAGCCAGTGAGGGGGAGCCTCGAACCTGGGCAATCCCAGCCCCGAGCCAGTGAGAGGGGAGCCTAGAAACAGGCAAATCCCAGCCCTGAGCTAGAGAGGGGGTGGCCTTGAAACGGGCAAATCCCAGCCCTGAGCTAGAGAGGGGGTGGCCTTAAAACGGGCAAATCCCAGCCCCGAGCCAGTGAGGGGCAGCCTTGAAACTGGCAAATCCCAGCCCCGAGCCAGTGAGGGGCAGCCTTGAAACTGGCAAATCCCAGCCCCAAACCGGAGAAGGGAAGCCTTGAAACCAGCCATTCCCAGTTATGAACTGGGGCGGATAGAAACTGGCAACACCGCTAGGGAGAACTAGAGACGGCGGCCAGGGCTGGGGGCTGAGGCAAGACACTAAACATGCCAGCTGGGAGGGGATCCCGAAAACCAACAAAGACTTGGAGAGAGTGGAGGAGCCCCGAAACGGCCAAATGCAGAGACAGCGACAGACTGAGGGGGGCACTGAAGCCAAGACTCAGTGTCAAGGGGAGCCAACACCCTGGCAGCTGGGGCAGGAGGGGGCAGGGCTGAATCGGGGATGGGGGAGCAAGAAGCCGCCACCCACGTTGTCCATCAGGGTCACGTCAGCGCCGCGGGTCAGCAGCATGCGGATGACCTCGATGTGCTTGTGCTCCGCCGCCCAGATGATGGGGGTCCAGCCGCCGTTATCCTGCCGGGCACAACACGGGGGTCAGCGCTGCCAGGCGGGGACCCCCTCTGCTGAGCCCCCCGCCCGGATCCCAACTCACCTGGGCATTCACATCCACCTGCCCCGTGGCCAGCAGCAGAGAGACCATAGCCAGGTTCCCGCACTTGGCCGCGTGATGCAGGCAGGTCGAGCCGTCCTCCTCCTGTGGGGGGAAAGGGTGGGGTAGCGATTGGGGAGACTCCAACGCCCCCCCAGGGAACTGGCAGAGCGCCCCCAGCTGGGGTTAGGACAGGTGGTGCACACAGCTCGGTGCACTGAACAAAATTGATTCCCCACCTGATGGAAACATTTGTAGGGAACCTGGCCCACATCCCTGCACCCCCTCCCCCCCACATGCCCACCTTGCTGTAGACACAGCCCCCGCGCCGCACGATGTACCGCGCCGTCTCCAGCTGGTTGTTCACCACGGCCTCCATGAGCGGCGTCCGGCGGGTCTTGTCCACCGCATTGATGTTGGCCCCAGCCTGCAGGGAGGGAGGGGGTAGGTCATAGCAGGAGTCTGGCCCCGCCCCCCCAGGTTCCCCCCTGCCCTCGGTGTCCCAGCCCCTCCCTGCCCCCACCTGCAGCAGGACATGGCAGATCTCCAAGTAGCCCTTCTGGGCGGCGGCGTGCAGGGGGGTGCGCTTGCTCTGCTGGTCGCTCTGGAAGTTGGGGTCCAGGTTGTCCACTGGGGGGGGAGGCAGGGAGAGAATCGGGGACAGGATCAGAGCCAAGGGGGGGGGGTCACACACACCCTCCCCCTCCCCCGCAGTGCCCCAGAATACTCCCTCAGGCCTCCCATGGCCCCACCACTGCCTCCCCCCTGAGGCCCCAATCCGCCCCACTCACGCAGCATCAGCAGCACCTTCTGCAGCTCGCCCTGCTTGACGGAGAGGTAGAGCTGGCGCGGATGAAACCGCAATTTCTTCCGCCTGCGGAGGGAGGGAACGCGCCAGAGAGACTGAGTCAGCGGCAGGGAAGGCCAGGACAGATAGCATTGGTGGGTGCATTGGGATCGCAGGTGTAGGGGGAGGGACAGAGGGAAGGGAAGGGCACAGAGCATTGGTGGGTGTGCTGGGATCGCTGGTGTGGAGCGAGGGACAGAGGGAGGGGAAGGCCAGGGCACAGAGCACTGGTGGGTGCGGTGGGATCGCTGGTGTGGAGGGAGGGACAGAGGGAAGGGAAGGCCAGGGCACAGAGCATTGGTGGGTGCGGTGGGATTGGTGGTGTGGAGGGAGGGACAGAGGGAAGGGGAGTCAAGGGAACAGAGCACTGGTGGGTGCCGTGGGATTGCAGCTGCGGGTGGGCAGGAGTCCTGAGCTTGAGAGGGAGGCAGACTGGTGGTTAGCCAGAGACCACAGGAATGTGGGGGAGGAGAAGTGGGTGCCATGGGTCACAGAGGGGAGATCCCGGGGGCAGAGAAATGTTGTGGGGGAGGAAGGCAGATGCCGGAAACAGCACTGTGGAGCAGCCACAGGGCACTAGACTCCAGGGGACAGAATGACTCTAGGAGCAGAGGAAGATGTATTGGTGCCTGCGGTGGGATTCTGGACAGCCAGAAAGCTCAGGGAAGGTGCGTGAGGGGGAGGATCTGGGAGTCCCACCTCTCGGCCTCCTGGACGATCAGCGCTTTCTCCAGCAGCTCACGGCCCGGCCCCGGCCCCAGCCCTTGCGGCGAGATGGCAGCACCCGACGGCAGGGTCAGCACAGGGCCCCCGGAGCTGTCGATCCCGTCGGCCAGGGGGTCAGGGGAGACCAAGCGCCCCTCACCCTTCCCCCGCATCCGGGCACTGAACAGGAAAGGAGGCGGCAGCGGGGTGGGGTCAGAGGCCAGGACACCCCCTCCTGGACGCAGCACCCGCGGTGCCCCTCCCTTCCAACCTGCAGCCCTCCCCCCACCCCGGACCTCCGTGCCTCAATGTTCTGCTCCCCCACCAGCACCCTGCCTCGCAGCGAGCGCCCCTGGGAGGCGGCTCCCAGGCCCTCACCTGGGCTGGGTGGTGTCGGCGCGGCCGGGGGCGTCGGCCGGCTCCTGGCCGGGGGGCGGGAGGGTGGGCGCGGGGGCAGGCGTGGAGGTGTCAGCCCGGGCGATGCTGATCTCCTGGGCCTCCGAGGCATCCTCGCCGCAGTGCGGGCAGAAGATCAGCCCGTTGAGCTGGGACACGCAGCCCTTGTGGAACCGGTGGGTCACCCGGAAATCGGGGTGGCACTCCAGGAAAGTGCCCTGTGGGGAGATGGGGCCCCTCAGTCCTGCCCCCCAGCCCTGCCAGTGCCCCTCACTCCCGCCCTGCAGACCCTGCCCCCCAGCCCTGCCGGTGCCCCTCACTCCCGCCCCGCAGACCCTGCCCCCCAGCCCTACCGGTGCCCCTCATTCCCGCCCCACAGCCCCTGCCCCTCATTCCCGCCCCACAGCCCCATCAGTGCCCCTCACTCCCGCCCCACAGCCCCCGCCCCCCAGCCCTACCAGTGCCCCTCACTCCTGCCCCACAGTCCCTGCCCCCCAGCCCTGCTGGTTTCCCTCATTCCTGCCCCCCAGCGCCCCTCATTCCTGCCCCCCAGCGCCCCTCATTCCTGCCCCCCAGCCCTGCCGGTGCCCCTCATTCCCACCCCACAACCCCTGCCCCCGCAGCCCAGCCCGGACTCACGGCGGTGCAGAAGTGCCCGCAGCCAGGGCAGCAGTGGTGTTTCACCATCCGGGCGCGATGGGCCTCGCACAGAACCATGAGGGGCACCCGGCTGGACGGGCGCATGGTCTCCCGCTTCAGGACGCTGCTGCCGCAGCCACTCAACTGGGGGGGGGGGTGGGACATGAGGGGGGGGGCGGTTAGCCTGGACGCCGGGGCCCCCTCCCCTGAGCCTCTGCCCCGGCAGCAATCTGTGCACCCCCTTGTTCCCCACTCATGCCCCAGGAGCGCCCCACCTCTGTGCGCTCCCCTTGCTCTCCGTGCCCCCCCCTCACCTCGCCGTCGGCGCTCTCCGTGGCCATGCAGTGGCTCCGGGCGGCCTCGCTCAGCCGCTCGATCTTGGGGGCCTCCATGCGGCAGGAGCAGAGGGGCAGCTCCTCGAAGCGCTCCGTCTCCAGCGAGCTCGTCTCGTTCGACACGCCTGGGCCAGCCACAGCGTCAGGGGGAGGGCGGGCAGGGACCCGGGGGCACCCGCAGGGGAGGGGGGGGTAAGATCGGGGGGTGGAGGGGGGCACTGAGCAGACACTCTCGGGAGGTGGGGGGGAGGGCTGTGGGAGGAGAGGGATGCCAAGCACACACCTTTGGGAGATGCGGGGGCTGTGGGGGAGCGCCGAGCAGACACCTTGGGGGGGGGGGGGTGCCGAGCAGACACCTCTGGGGGACTGTGGGGGGAAGGGCACTGAGCAGACACCTTTGGGGTACAGGGGGGCTGCAAGGGGAGGGCAACGAGCACAAACCTTTGGGGGACTGGGGGGGGAAGGGCGCCAAGTACACACCTTTGGGGACATGGGGAGAGGGGGGGCGCCAAGCAAACACCTCTGGGGGACCGTGGGGGGGAAGGTGCTGAGCAGACCCCCTTGGGGGGTGGGGGTCTCACCTGCGTGGCCGGGGGACAGCGCCCCCTCGCCGGGCAGCTCCAGACAGCCCAGTGGCACCTCGGTGTATTCGCCCTGGCTGGGTGCCAGTGCTCCGCTGCCTGCTGAGAAGGGGAGGGGTCAGGGGCAGCAGGCGAAAGGGGGCCAGTCTGGGGCCTGAGAGACCGGCCCCGCCCCCAAGGCCCCCAACCCTACACCAGGGTCCGCCCCCCCACCCCCTCACCTCGCCCCTCCTTGGCCCGAGACTCCTTCCTCTTCCGCTTCCGGGCTGGTTTCACCCAGGGGCTGTCGTTCTTCCAGCGCTTCTTGGCCTTGCGCTTGGTGCTGGACACGCTCTGGGGAGGGGGCAGGGGCGGAGCCGGGAGCAGGGGGGCGGAGCCAGGGAGGGGAGTTGGGCGGAGCCAGGGAGGGGAGCAGGGAGGAGTCATGTTGGGGAGTTGGGCGGAGCCAGGGAGCAGGGGGCGGAGCCAGAGAGAGCAAGGAGGAGAGTAGGGCGGAGCCAGGGGGCGGAACCAGCAAGCAGGGGCGGAGCCAGGAGAAAAAGGGGAGACAGAACAAAATGTCATGAGGGATGGGACAGGGGGCAAGTTCTCCCACCCCCCCCGCGCTCCCCACCCCCATCCTGCCCCCCCCAAGGCTCACCCTGTCTGACATGGTCCCGGATTCCTCGTCCTCTTCGTCCTCTTCTTCCTCCTCCTCCTCCTCCTCCTCCTCTTCCTCCTCCTCGCTCAGCTGCTCCCCGGCCCCATCCACCTCCGACTGGGCAAGAGAAGGGAAAAGCTCAGCGGGCAGGATGCGAACCCAGGCGTCCAGGGAAGTCCCCTGTCGGCTCCAAATACAGCGTGGCGCCCCCAGAGCCAGCCGCATGCCAGCGCCGGGCGAGGGGCCCCGTGTAACCAGACCCCCCCACCCCAGAGCCAGCCGCATGCCAGCGTCAGGTGAGGGGTCCCCGGTGTAAGCAGCCCCTCCACCCCAGAGCCAGCCGCATCCCAGGGTCGGGCGAGGGGGCGCCAGGTTCCCAGCCCCGCTGGCCATACCCCCACCTTGCTGTCCGAGTCGCCGGGCTCGCCCACGGAGTAGCTGTCGTAGAAGAGGCTGAAATCCTCACCCACTTCGGTCTCCCACTCCTCCAGTGGCCCCCGGGCCCCCGAGGGGTCCCCCGAGGAGCGGGACTCGCTGGGCGGCGCCGCCATCTCCTCCGTCACCGTGATCTGGGGGGACAATGGGTCAGAGCCCCGCGGCGCCCGGACGGCCGTGGCGCGATCTGGGGGGCCCAGGCGGCCGAGGGGGGCCCTACCTCAGTGCTGGCCCTGGGGCTGGTTCCGTGCAGGGAGGGCAGGAGCTGCTTGTGCATCGAATCCACCACGAAGTCCAACCTCCGGCGCTTGGCCGGCTCTGCGGGGGCAGGGAATGAACCGAGGGGCAGAGAAACCCCCGCCCTGCCCCCAACCCTGCCGGTGCCCCTCATTCCTGCCCCCCAGCCCTGTCAGTGCTCCTCACTCCCGCCCCCCAGCCCTGCCGGTGCCGCTCATTCCTGCCCCCCAGACTTGTCAGTGCCCCTCACTCCTGCCCCACACCGCTGCCCAGCCCCGCCTGTTCACCTGGCTCCTCGATGCTCCGCAGCTCGTCAGAGACGCGGAAATGCAGCATTTCGGAGACTCGCTTTTCGGGGACCTGGGGACAGGGTTTGGTGGGGGGAGGGTGTGTCAGATGTGGTGCGGAAACATGGAAGAGCCCCCCCACCCCTCGGGTGGGCATAGGAGCCAGGGGATGCCAGCCACGGGAGGGGTACCCCGGGCAGGGGGCGGGAGGGAGGCAGACAGGGGAGGGGGTACCCCGGGGAGGGGGCGGGAGGGAGGCAGCCAGGGGAGGGGGTGCCCCGGGGAGGGGGCGGGAGGGAGGCAGCCAGGGGAGGGGGTGCCCCGGGGAGGGGGTGGGAGGGAGGCAGCCAGGGGAGGGGGTACCCCGGGGAGCGGGCAGGAGGGTGGCAGCCAGGGGAGGGGGTACCCCGGGGAGCGGGCGGGAGGGTACCAGGGGTCCGGCACAAAGCCCCTCCCCCACCAGACCCACCTGCCCGTTGCTGGGTCTGACCATGGTCTTGCGGGCCCGATGCACCTTGGGCTGGGCGTCCGGGGGGGCGGGGGGCTCGGCGGCGGGGGCCCCCTCGGTGGGCAGGCGGGTGCCAGGCAGGCTGAGCAACCGCATGGCCAGGCTCTGCACCGAGGGGGGGGACTTGCCGGTGCCCGTCAGCGACATCTTCGCCCGGCTCGGCCCCGGCCCCCCCTTGCTGGGCGAGGTTGGCAGTGTCTTGCTGGCGTGGCCTGAGGGCGAGACAGGGAACCCCTTCTTCAAGCCCTGCACCCCCAAAGCCCTTCGCACCCGCCCTGCAGCCCCCCAATGCCCCTCACTCCAATGCAGCCCCCTAAATCCCCCATGCCCCTCACTCCCACCCTGCAGCCCCCCCCAAACCGCCCAGTGCTTCTCACTCCACTGCAGCCCCCAAACCCGATGCCACTCGCTCCCGCTCTGCAGCCCCCCCAAACCCCCAGTGCCCCTCGCTCCAGTGCAGCCCCCCAATCCCCCACTCCACTGCACCCCCCAAACTCCTCCATGCTCCTCACTCCCACCCTGAACCCCCCATGCCATTCGCTCCATCCCTGCAGCCCCCCCAAACCCCCCAGTGCCCCTCACTCCCCTGCAGCCCCCCATGCCGCTCGCTCCCATTCTCTCACTTCTGCCCCATAGCCCCTCCACTCACCTGGCAGCCCCTTGCTCCCCGTGCCAGGGCTGGCCATGACGGCCGACGGGCTCCCCTCCTCCTCGGGTGATGCTCCAGCCGCCTCCTTGGGGTCCCCGAACACCTGGCTCCGGGCCACCTCGTCCCCGCTGCTCCCCTCCGCTGGGGGGCTCTCCCCGCCCCCTCCCCCGCCGCTCTCCCCGGGGGGCGTCTTCCACTTCTCCTCCAGCCCCGGAGCTCGGGGGGGCAGCGCGGCCCCGGCGGGGGGCACAGGGAGGTCCCGGGGGGGTCCCTGCCCCATGGGGTGCTGACCTGGCAGAGAGGCCAAGAGGGTTGCCACGGAGACCAGACGAACCCCAACCACAGCACGCCTGGCCCGTGGGAGTCGGGGTGCCTGGGACAGTAGAAATATGGGGGTGCCCGGCCCGTGGGAGTCGGGGTGCCTGGGACTGGCAGGGATACGGGGGTGCCCAGTGTGGAGCAGGCAGCAGGGGGCCGCATGGAGCACCGGGGGGGGGGGTTCGCCCAGCCAGGGGCCCCTCCCTGGGGTGCTGCCCACCCCGCGCTTTGGGGGCCAGGACAGGGCCAAGGGGCACAGATGGGGGGCCCCGGAGGCCCCCCCTCACCTCTCTCCCCCGGGTCCTTCTCCGCCAGCAGCGCCGCCCCCCGGGCCTCGTCCCGCTGCAGGGAGAGACAGGTCAGCACCCCCATAGCCTCCCCATAGCCCCTCCAGCCCCATAGCGCCTCCCCATAGCGCCTTCCAGCCCCATAGCCCCTCCAGCCCCATAGCGCCTTCCAGCCCCATAGCCCCTCCAGCCCCATAGCCTCCCCATAGCCCCTCCAGCCCCATAGCGCCTCCCAGCCCCATAGCCGCCCAGCGCCCTCATAGCCCCCCATAGCGCCTCCCAGCCCCATAGCCCCCCAGAGTCCGCATAGCCTCCCCAGTGCACCCCATAGCCCCTCATGCCCCCTCCAGCCCCAGAGCCCCCAGCACCCTCATACCCCCCCATAGCGCCCCCATAACCCTTCCTAGCGGCCTCCAGCCGCCCCTCCCAGCCCCATAGCACCCCCCATTGCTTTATGGCCCCGCCCCCTCGGTCCCGGGCCGGTCCAGCCGCTCCGCGCCCCTCCCCCACCTCGCCCGCTCCCGCCGCCTCCATGGCGCGGCTCCGGCAGCCCCGGCAGTGACGTCACCGGAGGGGGCGGGGCCCGCGCGAAAAGGGGCCGCGGGCGCACACGGAGGCCCCGCCCCCACCCGAGCCCCGCCCACTGAGGCGGGTCCCCGGCGCTGTAGCCCCCCCCCCCCCCCGCCCGTTGCTATTTCCTTGGAAACCTTCGGCCCAGGGCCCCCCCCTTCTCCAGCCCCCCCAGGACCCAGGACCCCGGCCCCGCCCCCCCGCACAGAACCCACGAGTCCGGCCCCGCCCCCCGTGAGAACCCAGGATCCAGGCCCCGCCCCCCCGCACAGAACCCACGAGTCCGGCCCCGCCCCCCGTGAGAACCCAGGACCCCGGCCCCGCCCCCCCCGCACAGAACCCACGAGTCCGGCCCCGCCCCCCGTGAGAACCCAGGATCCAGGCCCCGCCCCGCCCGCACAGAACCCACGAGTCCGGCCCCGCCCCCCGTGAGAACCCAGGATCCCGGCCCCGCCCCCCTGCACAGAACCCACGAGTCCGGCCCCGCCCCCGTGAGAACCCAGGACCCCGGCCCCGCCCCCCCCGCACAGAACCCACGAGTCCGGCCCCGCCCCCCGTGAGAACCCAGGATCCCGGCCCCGCCCCCTGCACAGAACCCACGAGTCCGGCCCCGCCCCCCGTGAGAACCCAGGATCCAGGCCCCGCCCCGCCCGCACAGAACCCACGAGTCCGGCCCCGCCCCCCGTGAGAACCCAGGATCCCGGCCCCGCCCCCCTGCACAGAACCCACGAGTCCGGCCCCGCCCCCGTGAGAACCCAGGACCCCGGCCCCGCCCCCCCCCCGCACAGAACCCACGAGTCCGGCCCCGCCCCCCGTGAGAACCCAGGATCCCGGCCCCGCCCCCTGCACAGAACCCACGAGTCCGGCCCCGCCCCCGTGAGAACCCAGGATCGCGGCCCCGCCCCCCTGCACAGAACCCACGAGTCCGGCCCCGCCCCCCGTGAGAACCCAGGATCGCGGCCCCGCCCCCCTGCACAGAACCCACGAGTCCGGCCCCGCCCCCCGTGAGAACCCAGGATCGCGGCCCCGCCCCCCTGCACAGAACCCACGAGTCCGGCCCCGCCCCCGTGAGAACCCAGGATCGCGGCCCCGCCCCCCTGCACAGAACCCACGAGTCCGGCCCCGCCCCCCGTGAGAACCCAGGATCCCAGCCCCCCCCCCCCGAACCCAAGAGTCCGGCCCCCCCTTGAGAACCCAGGAGTCCAGCCCCGCCTCAACCCAGGATTCCGGCCCCGCCCCCCCCATGAGAACCCAGGAGTCCAGCCCCGCCTCAACCCAGGATTCCGGCCCCGCCCCCCCCCCCCGTGAGAACCCAGGAGTCCAGCCCCCCAGCCCAGCTGCTAATGGCCCGGCGGCAGGAGAGCGGCTCCCCCTGGAGTCAGGTTCTGTGCCAGGGGGAGCAGGCGGGCAGCACCCCGGGGCTCAGGTTGGGCTGGGGGGGTCGGTGCCGAGGGCTGAGGCTCTGGCGTGGGGCCCCCCCTGCATTGTTCGGTCTCCAAGGGGGGGGTGAGACGCAACGCAGTGGGGCCTGCATCCGCCCTGTTGGGATGGGTGCCATTCCCACAGTCCTGCCCTGCCCTAACCCGCTGGGCCTGCCTCAGTTTCCCCAGGCCCTGCCCCAGTGCCCGGCTGCGGATGATGGTGGGTGTGGCTCTCACGGGGGGGGGGGCGGGGAGGGGCTGCCCCATCTCAGCACGGACACAACCTCTCTGGCTGCCCCGCAACCCGAGCCTGCGGGGGGTGCGACCAGGGGACACCTTCCCCCCCCAGAAGGGGACAAAGGAGAAGGTGGGGGCTGCCTGCAAGCAGGGAGCAGGGCTGGGGGTGGGAGTTACTCTCGGCCAGCGGAGGGGGCGGGGGGGGCAGGGTGCTGGCTCCGGGGCCCCCCTCCCCGAGATGGATAGTGCCAGCTGTTCCTGGTGCCTGTAACAAGTCTGGGCTACGCTGTGTCCCTGGGACCCAATAACCCTCCCATTTACGTCTGGCTGCGGTTGGGGGGGCAGGGGACCCCCACACACACACTCCATGGCAGCAGGGTACCCCAGCGGGCCCGTAGCACCTGACCCCCCTTCGGGCTGCCGGTATGTCCCGTACGGTGGAGCAGCCTCGAGGCGGCTCTTGGTCTGCATGGCCCCCAGCTCTGGCACCCCCCTGGCTGGCCCCAAGCCTGGCTCTCGCCTTCCTCCAGAACCTTATTGGGGGGCACCCCTAAGCCAGCTCCTTAGCCCTAAGCCAGCTGGGGCATCCCCTACCCACGCTGGGGGGGCCCACATAGGGACGTGAGAGCCCTGCCTTTGGGGTGCCTGGGTGGCCCCGGCTTGGACAGTGCCCACACAGCCCCACGCTGCCCAAATAGCACAGACAGGCAGCCCCTCATCCTCCATCTCCCCCCACTCCGTCCCAGTGAGAACCCAGAAATCTGGGCCCAGCCCCTTCGCATCCCTGCCCCACAACACAACTTGGACACTTTTCTTTTGTTTTATTAAAAAAAGTTTTAAACAATCTAAAAACTGGTCATAAGGCTCCCCCTGGAAGGAACCACCCTACGCCCCACCAGCCAGCCTCCACCCTGGGGGGCACCCACCGCCCCCCAGGCGACAGCCTCCTGCCCCATTTCCCACCCAGCCAGCCCCCCTCTACTTGCTAGTGGCTACATCTGCCCTTGGCTACCTGGAGGTTGCTACTCACCCCACTACCTACCCCAATGCAGAGATGGCTAAAAGCCTACGTCCACTATAGCCCCCCCGAACCCCGACCCACGCCTGGGCTGCCCAGCCCCTCTGCACACCCTGGGCAAAGCCGGGGACATCACGATTCCATTTCCGGTCTTTGGTCGCTGGGATCCCTCCCCCCACAGCCACAGATACCCCCTCCCCTCCCAGAGCCAGGAACCCCTGCTCTAACCAGTAGGCCCCACTGTGCACCCCTCCTGGGTTCTTTCCCTGGCTGAAGTCCAAGCTCCCAGCCACCCCCCCCAGCTCTAACTACTAGCCCCCAATCCCCTCCCAGAGCCAGGACACAACGCAGGGGCAGGGTGCCCTGTAAGAGGGGCCCAGGCAGCCACCCACAAGAGACTGGCAGAGCACCCCCAGCTGGTGGTGCACATGTACACATGCCTTGGTGCACAGAGCAAAAGTTATTTCACACATAGACAGAAGAGATCAGAGGGAATGTTGCCCAGGCATCCTGGCTCCAAACCCCCCGCTCTAACCACTAGCCCCCACTCCCCTCCCAGAGGGAACCCAGGAGTCCTGGCTTCCAGCCCCTTCTCTAACCACTAGCCTTCACTCCCCTTGCAGAGCCCGGAGGGAACCCCGGCATCCCGGCTCCCAGCCGCCTTCTCTAACCACTAGCCCCCGCTCCCCTCCCAGAGGCCAGGGGGAATCGAGGTGTCCTGGCTCCCAGCCCTTTCTCTAACCACTAGCCCCCACTCCCGTCCCAGAGGGCACCCAGGAGACCTAGTTCCCAGCCCCCTTCTCTAACCACTAGCCCCCACTCCCCTCCCAGAGGGCACCCAGGAGACCTAGTTCCCAGCCCCCTGCTCTAACCACTAGCCCCCACTCCCTTCCCTGAGGGACCCCAGGTGTCCTGGCTCCCAGCCTCCCCGCTCTAACCACTGCTCCCCGCCCCCCCCGGCGGCGCCCTAGGGCAGCAGGACATTGATCTCGGAGACGCTGGCCTCCAGCACGTTCTCGGCAGTGGTCTTGCCGTGCTGCTCCTTGAGGTGGCGGCGGATGGCGGGCTTGTGGGCGAAGCGCACGTCGCAGTAGGAGCAGCGGTAGGGGCGTTGTCCGCTGTGCAGGTTCATGTGGTCGTGCAGGGTGGACTTCTGGGTGAAGCTCTTGCCGCAGACGGCGCAGGAGTGGGACTTGACGCCCCGGTGCACGTTCATGTGCCGGTTGAGGTTGCTGCTGTGGTTGAACTGCTTGCCGCAGCGGGGGCACATGAAGATGAAGTGCTGGGCCCGCATGTGGAACACCAGCTTCTCCACCCCCTGGAAGGCCTCCTGGCACTTGGCGCAGCGCACCGGGCGCAGCGGCGGGGGGCCCGGCGCCCGCCCCCCCTCCTCCCCGTACCCGCCGCCCGGGAAGAGCAGCAAGCCCTCACTCTCGGCGTCCTCCGCCAGGCTGTAGCAGGCCTTCACCACGCCCTGCGGGGCTGGCTCTGGCGCCGCCGCCTCCGGCGCCGGCCCCTCCGCCACCGTGGAGTTCACCTGGGCCTCCTCCGGCTCCGGCGCCTTGGCCCAGCCGGGTGGCGGGCTCCCCTCCTTGGCCCAGCCCCCCCCCTGCTGCTGCTGCTTCTTCTGCCGCTGGGCCACCTCCAGCGCCGATTCCACCTTGACGATACAGATGTCGGAGACAGCGTCCTCGTCCCCGTAGGCCTCCTCCTCCTCCTCCTCCTCATCCTTCAGCTCCAGCTCCTCCAGCTCCAGCTTGAGGGGCCGGGGCGGGAGGCGCTTGCGGGCCCACTCGGGCGCCCGGGCCAGCAGCGGCGGGGGGCGGCGGGGCGGGACAGGGCCCCCCTTGGCCGGGGCGTCCTCCTTGAGGCCGATCTGGGGCTCGATGAACTGGGAGAGGGCGTTGCGGCACTTCTCCACCACGTGCTCCATCTGCAGGTAGCTGGCGGCCGTCAGGTAGTTGACGATGTCGCGGACGGCGAACTCCAGAGCACCGGTGTAGCAGGAGAGCAGCAGGTCGGCCACGATGCGGGCGCTGTGCATGAGGGAGACCTGCAGCTCGGAGGAGGGATTCAGCAGGAACTGGTCGCGCAGGAAGGGGGAGCAGGCCGCCAGGATCACCTTGTGGCCCCGGAACTTGAGGCTCTCGGCCACGATGGTGACGTCGCAGAAGCGCTCCTCCGAGCGCAGCTGGTTCATGTTGCGCAGCGTGGCTGCCTCGTGGCCCGGCAGCTGGAAGCGCAGCAACTCCACACCTGACGCCATGGTGAGGGGGGGGGACGAGGGGGGGGGCTGCGGGCAGGCAGAGACAGTACGGTGAGCTGAGCCCAGAGGCTCCCCCCTCCCCCTGCGCACCCTGCCCCAGCCCAGGAAGGTCCAGTGCACCTTCCCTGCCCCCACGTGGGCCCTGCGCCTATGCGCCCCAACTCCCTCCTGTACCCCCGTCACACCCCAATTCCCTGCACCCCCAAGGCACCCAACCCCCACTAATTCCCGCTCCATTGCACCCCATCCCCCATTGCACCAATCCCCTCCCCCTTTTTAGCCCTCCCATTGCACCCCATCCCCTCCCCTTTTGCAACCCACCCTCATTGCACCCCATCCCCTCCCTCATTGCACCCCTCCCCATTGCACCCCATCCCTTCCCTCATTGCACCCCTCCTCCATTGCACCCCATCCCCTTTTCACCCCTCCCCCACTGTACCCCATCCCCTCTCCCTTTGCACACCATCCTCTCCCTCATTGCACCCCGCCCCCATTGCTCCCCCTCCTCCCCCATTGCACCCCTCCCCCATTGCACCCTATCCCCCTCCCTCACTGCACCCCTCCCCCATTGCACCCTATCCCCTCCCCTTTGCACCCCTCCCCCATTGCACCCTATCCCCCTCCCTCATTGCACCCCTCCCCCATTGCACCCTATCCCCTCCCCCTTTGCACCCCTCCCCCATTGCACCCTATCCCCCTCCCTCATTGCACCCCTCCCCCATTGCACCCTATCCCCTCCCCTTTGCACCCCTCCCCCATTGCACCCTATCCCCCTCCCTCATTGCACCCCTCCCCCATTGCACCCTATCCCCCTCCCCCATTGCACCCCTCCCCCATTGCACCCTATCCCCTCCCCTTTGCACCCCTCCCCCATTGCACCCCCCGCACCTGGAGCGCCCGGTCCCGCCCCTCGCGCCGCTTCGGGGCTTTCGCTGTCGTGCGACCCCCGGAGCCAACCCCGGAGCAGGGGATTAAAGGGGCGGGGCCGGCGCGCGGGTTTTTTGTCGGCCGAAGGGAAAGTCACCGGCGCGGGGAGGGGGGAGGACAATGGGAGGCGGGACCTTGCCGCCCCGGTGCATTCTGGGATTTGGGAGGCGGGACTGGCAGCCCCGCTGCATTGTGGGACACTGGGAGGGAGGGGAGGGGGGTTGGCAGCCCCGGTGCATTGTGGGAGAGGGGTATATGGGGGGGGGGACTGGCTGCCTCGCTGCATTGTGGGAGGGGATGCGGGGGGGTGGTAACCGCGGTGTATTGTGGCATGGGGTGCAGTGGAGGCCCCCACCGCGGTGCATTGTGGGAGTTCTGGGGGCTCCCTGGGGGATTTTTGGGGCCCCTTAAGGGCCCTTGCCCCTTCCGCGCCTTCCCCTTTAAGGGCCGTGATGTCATCACGCGGCGCCGGCGCCCAACGGGCGGGGCAGGAGGGTTTTTTAAACAGCCTTTTAAGTCACCATGGAAACCGCTTCCCCACGGCCCCTCCCCCACCTCGCGTGCTGAGGGGGCGGGGCCAGGACGCCTGGGGTTGGCAGGGGGCGGGGCCAGGACGCCTGGGGTTCTCTGGGGGCGGGGCCAGGACGCCTGGGTTGGCAGGGGGCGGGGCCAGGACGCCTGGGGTTCTCTGGGGGCGGGGCCAGGACGCCTGGGTTGGCAGGGGCGGGGCCAGGACGCCTGGGTTGGCAGGGGCGGGGCAAGGGGTGGAGCCAGGTCGCCTGGGTTCTCTCCCTGTGTGTGGGGGGGCCCATAGCGCAGTGACTGCCTTGGGAGCAGGACCCCCCCTCGCCATGGGCCCCCCCCTGTGCACCCTCCTGCTGCTCGCCCTGCACCCAGGTAGGGCCCGGGCTTGGGGGGGCTCAACCCAGGGGCCCCCCGTGTCCTGCCCCCCAGCTGCCCCCCTACTACTCCCCCTTTCCTGCCCCCCCTTTCCTTTTTTCATTCGTTTTCTCAGTCTCCTTCCCCCCTCGGCTGCCGCTGTCCCTTGCCGGGGGGGGGGGTCTCATTCCTGCTCTTTCCCTCCCCCCGCAGGTGCCTGGGGGCAGCCCCCTGGGGAGGCGGCGCCCGCCTGCAGCCAGGACGTGGCCATCCGGCACGGCACCTTCACGCTGTCGGACGGGTACCGCCCGGGCAGCCTCCTCACCTACTCCTGCCCCCCGGGCTTCTACCCCTACCCCGTGGGCAGCCGCCGCTGCCAGGACGACGGGCGCTGGACCCGGCTCCGCACGCCCGGCGGCTCCTTCCGCGGCCAGCCGCGCTGCCGAGGTACGGGCGCCGGACGCCTGGCTCCTCCGGTGGGGGAGCGGGCAGGGAGCCAGGAAGCCTGGGTTCTCTCCCGGCTCTGGGAGGGGAGCGGGGGCTAGTGGTTAAAGCATGGGAGCAGGGGCAGAGCTGGCTGCCAGGACGCCTGGGTTCTCTGGCTCTGGGAGGGGAGCGGGGGCTAGTGGTTAGAACAGGGGGGCTGGGAGCCAGGACGCCTGGGTTCTCCCGGCTCTGGGAGGGAAGTGGGGGCTAGTGGTTAGAACAGGGGGGCTGGGAGCCAGGACGCCTGGGTTCTCCCGGCTCTGGGAGGGAAGTGGGGGCTAGTGGTTAGAGCAGGGGGGCTGGGAGCCAGGACACCTGGGTTCTCCCGGCTCTGGGAGGGAGTGGGGGCTAGTGGTTAGAGCAGCGGGCCTGGGAGCCAGGACACCTGGGTTCTCCTGGCTCTGGGAGGGAGCGGGGGCTAGTGGTTAGAGCAGGGGGGCTGGGAGCCAGGATGCCTGGGTTCTCCCGGCTCTGGGAGGGAGCGGGGGCTAGTGGTTAGAGCAGGGGGGCTGGGAGCCAGGATGCCTGGGTTCTCCCGGCTCTGGGAGGGAGCGGGGGCTAGTGGTTAGAGCAGCGGGCCTGGGAGCCAGGACACCTGGGTTCTCCCGGCTCTGGGAGGGAGTGGGGGCTAGTGGTTAGAGCAGGGGGGCTGGGAGCCAGGACACCTGGGTTCTCCCGGCTCTGGGAGGGAGTGGGGGCTAGTGGTTAGAGCAGCGGGCCTGGGAGCCAGGACGCCTGGGTTCTCCCGGCTCTGCTCCGGTTTCAGAGATCCGCTGCCCGGCCCAGCTGGCGTTTGAGAACGGCGTGTTCCAGCCGCGCCAAGCCGCCTACCCCATGGGCAGCAACCTGACCTTTGAGTGCCTGGATGGGTACATGCTGCGCGGGCCGGCCCAGCGCGTCTGCTTGGCAACCGGGCGCTGGGATGGGGGCACCCCTGCTTGCGACGACGGAGGTGAGCACCCTCCTCCCCCCGTGTGCCTGAGAGCTCCTGGGGGGGGTTGGGGTGGAGGTGGGGTTCAGGGGCTGGAGGGGGAGGGATGGGGGGGACCACTCTCATCTCTCTCTCCCCTGCCCCCCAGCTGAGCACTGCCCGAACCCCGGGGTGCCGGCGGGGGCAGTGAAAAGTGGCAGCCGGTACCGGCTGGGCGATCGAGTCTCCTACCACTGCCAGCCGGAGCTGGCTCTCGTGGGCTCTTCCGAGCGCGTCTGCAGCGAGGCGGGGGAGTGGTCGGGGGCTGAGCCCAGCTGCAGAGGTGAGTCCAGCCCCGAACCCTTCCCACCCCCCTGGGGCTCTGCCCCCCCACTTCTCTCCTTGTCCCTCCGTCTCCCTGGATCTCCCCCCCACCTCCAGCGGTGGCTAATGAGGCCCTGCTTCCCGCCGTCCGCACAGCCCCTTTCTCCTACGACCGGGTTGAGGACGTCGGCGCTGAGTTCGGAGCCTCCTTCTCCAACGTCTTGGGCCTGGCGGCCTCCTCAGCTTCTGCCAGCCACAACGGCTCCATCATAAAGACGCGTGAGTCTGACTGGGGGGCGGGGAGGCTGGGCGGGGGAAGCCAAGGGGAGAGGGTGGTCTCTGTGGGGTGAAGAGGAGGGGGCGGGAGCCCAAGAGATGTGGGTGGCTCATGGGGTGGCAAGAGGCAGTGGGGAGAGAAGGGAGTTGGGGGTTGGTACCATGGGGTGTCGGGGAGGTGGGGCAGGTTTCACAGCGGATCTCTCTCCCCAGAGTGGTGTTGATAACCCTTCCCTCCCTCTCCCACCCTCCCCGGCAGAGGGCCTGGGCCGCAGACTCATTCTTAGCGATGACAGCTTTCTCCACGTCTACCTGCTGGTGGACTCCTCGAAGAGCGTTGACAGACAGAGCTTCCAGATCTTTAAGGAATGGGTGCAGAACATCGTGAACCGGGTGAGTCCGCGGCAGCTCCACACTCAGGAACTATGGCCCAGCCTTGGTTCTAGACACCTCACCACCAGCTGGGGCAGTGGCAAGTTCTAGGTGTCTCTACAATGGGCACCGTGGCTACGGCATGTTCTAGGTGTCTCTACAATGGGCACTGTGGCCGCACAAGTTCTGGGCGCTCATATGTCAGCGGAAGGTTCTTCGCTGCCAGGCTTGGCCGACACGAGCTCTATGCCAGTGCATTCCGGTTCTAGGTGCCTCTACGCCTGTTCTAGAAGTCTCATTGCCTGTATGGCAGCTGGGAGTGCTAGGTGCCCATATGCTGGTTCTACGTACAAGGGCAGCTGGGGACATTGCAAATTCTAGATGCCGCCTTCTCTGTTCTAGGTTCCTTGGTACTGGCCTTGTCTAGGCGTGTCTGTGTTGAGGTAGGGGCTCACTGCCCGAGTTGACTTTCCTTCTCCTGCCCTTTCCCTGCCTCTCCCCTGCTCCAGATCGCTAGCTTCGAAGTCAGCTCCAGGTTCTCTGTGATTTCCTATGCCAGCACGCCCAAAAGGATTGTGGCCATTTATGACCTTGATGCGGATGACGCGGATGCAGTTATTGAAAAGACCGAGAGGGAGATGCTTTTCCAAGGTCCGCGGGGGGGACTAGGTCTTTCCATACCGCCCGCGACCTCGGGACCTGCTGGGGTTCCAGGTGCCTCCATGCCTCTCTCCAGCTTGGGAGATGGACATTGGGGGTAGGTTTCACCGTGCCAGTAATAAACCATCGTTAGGGCTCCGGAAAAGGCTCAATGGTAACATGCTGCCTCTGGAGGTATCACCCCCACCCCAGCGTGGCTCTGGCGTGGCTCTTCGAATGTGAGCGAGGGATTGGTCAGTGGGCTAGAAGTCGGTGGTGACCTACAGACCTACTCATGTTCGATCTAGTGCCTGGGGAGGAAGAATTTCCCCAAGCTAAAGAAAACGTCAAGGGAAATTGGGAGGAAAAGTTTGGTTCTAGGTGCCTCAATCCCAGACCCTTAATCTCACTTTTAGTGAATTTTAGTCACCTCCCGGTAATCCTGGGGCTGTTACTCTCTGATGCCTTGGCACCACTTGGAGGCCCCTCAAACCAAGCCACGTGGATTGGTGCCAGATGCCCAGGTAGTAGAGGTTCTAGGTGCTTCTGCTCGGTGCTGACCCATTGCCCAGCGCAGGTTCCAGACGCTCGAGTAGCCCCCGGCTTCTAAGGCTGCTTGAATCCTCTTGCAGGACATGGGAACGGGACAGGGACCAACATAGGAGCCGCCCTAGAGGAGGTGTACAACATGATCCTGTTCCAGAAGGCTGACCCAGTGGAGAAGGAGAAGCCAGGCACGTGGAAGAAAGTCCGGCACGCCATCATTGTGCTGACAGACGGTGAGGCATGTTGGATCCGGGCTGCGGGGGGGCTGGGAAAGATTTTTCTGCCCCCCACCCCCACCCAACCCCATGGGACCCTGCTTCCCCTGCCTCACTCCTGTGCTCCCGGCGTGGGGAAACAGGTCCTAGCCTCTCACACACTGGCGGGTTGTTGTTTAAGGCCAGAGCAACATGGGACACCCCCCCAAGCGTCTGGTGGCCAAGATAGAAGACGTTCTGGAGATCAAGCCAGACAGGAACGATTACCTGGGTGAGTCAACACGCTTGGGTCTGTGCCACCGCCAGGGATGGGCCTCCAGGCACACGATCTGTCTCTTGCAGGTGCCTTACGACCAGTTCTAGATGTGTTCCCGTACTCCCCACGCCAGGTGCATTGGTTCCAGGCTCTTGCACTCTCGGTTCTAGGTGCCCCAACAGGGTTCCCAGGTACTCCAGGCCCGAGGCTGCCAGCCCAGCACACCCTGGCGCTCGAGCATGCTGTTCGGACTGTTGGTCCTGCATGATTTAATGTCCCTCTGTGGCCATGCCAGCACCTTGTTCTTTACCAGTGTAGTTCTAGGTGTGTCTACAGCCCAGCTGCTTGCCCTCCGTGTGGGCTGCTGTTCGTTCTGGTGCTCCAGTGCCCTAGGACACCTCCACTCTGTAGCACCGCGTGGGTCTAGGCACACCGACACGCTCCTTCTCCTGAGCCCCGACCGGCTGGGAAGGGAACTTGCTTCCCCCAGAAAAGTGTGGCTGCAGACAAGGAATGATTTTCTTCCGGTGTTTCCGAGGTGCCTCATTGTGGGCTCCAGACACCTCATTGTGGGTTCTAGGTGCCTCATCGTGGGCTCCAGGCACCTTGTTGCGGGTCGAGGTGCCTCATTGTGGACTCCAGGTGGCCGTTGTGGGTTCTAGGTGCCTCATCATGGGACCCAGGCTCCTTGTGGTGGGTTCCAGGTGCCTCAATGCCGTTTCTAAGCCCTGCTGGATTCCAAACTGCCCTAATACCTGGTTTTGTCCATGCTACGTGATCTAGAGTCTCCACCACCAGGGACAGAGCATGGCGCAGTGCCCTGACCCCCATCTCGCCCTGCATCCTAGATATCTACGCCTTCGGGGTCGGGACACTGAACGTGGACTGGGACGGTCTGAACGCCATCGCGTCCAAGAAGGAAGGGGAGCGTCATGCCTTCAAGCTGGACTCCAGCCAGGACCTCAAGGCTGCCTTTGATGACATCTTGGGTCAGTAGAGGCCCCTCCAGGGGGAGGGCTGGGCTGTTGTGTCTCTCCTGGAGGGGAACCGAGCTGGGGAACTCTCTGCTGGTGGGCAGGGGCCATGGGTGTCCCAGGACAGACCGCACAGGGGTGGGTGTCCATGGGGGTGGCCCGAAGATTAACCCTCCCCCCCTCCCCAGACCTCAGGAACATCGGCGACGCGTGCGGGCTGGGAAACAACTCGCTGAGTGCCACTGCCCAGCAGCGCGCCCCCTGGCACGTGGTCATCAAGGTGGGTCTGTCCTTGGAGCTGGGACCCGGACGCCTGGGCCCGCTCCCTCCTCCCCTGGGGCCCGGGAGCACGGCCGGGGCCCCCCCCTTGCAGGGCGGGGTTCTCCCCCCCGCGCCCTCCCACCCACACTGTCCCCTTTGCATTTCCACAGGCGATGAAGGTGGATTCCTGCCGGGGGTCCCTGATTTCCGACAGCTGGGTCCTGACGGCTGCGCACTGCTTCAACAAGTTGCAGGACACATCCCACTGGAGAGTCCGAGTGGGTAAGGACCCAGGCAGCACCCAGCTCTCACAGGCGGCCTCCCTCCCATCCCACCCCCCCCCGTTCTGACCACTAGGCCCCACTCCCCTCCCGGAGCTGGCAGAGAACCCAGACGTACTGTCTCCCACCTCCCCTACTCTAACCACTAGACCCCACTCCCCTCCCAGAGCTGGGAGAGAATCCAGGCATCCTGCCTCCCACCTCTCATCACCCCCTGCTCTATCCACTCACCACACACACCCACTGGCAGTCACAGCTGCTGTTCAGGGCAATTAACAAGGGCTGGTTCCGCCAGCCAGTGCAAGGGGTAGGGACAGCCAGAGCACAGGGCTGCCTCCCTGGCTGTCCACAGCCCCATGCCTCTGCCGTGTCCCCCAGCAGGGAGTTCCGCAGGTTGTCGGCACCTCGCATGGGCTTGGAGCCGAGGGCCCGTTCATTTCCTCTCGGCTCCTGAGTTATGGGAAGGGGCGACTCACATCCCTCTCTTCCCCCCCCCCCCCCCGATGTCTATCCTGGCCTGGTTCACAGCCCCTCTTCCCTCTCCATCTCCCAGGCCCTGGCCTGCAGCTGCTGGGCCATCCCCTGGCTGGTTCTGTGGCCTTGTTCTGCCCCTGCCCCTTTGCTGGGGGGCCTGGAGCCGCGGGCAGGAGCAAGGGGCGCGGCTGGTGGCGGCTGGTCTCATTCCTGGCCCAGTCGGCCCGGCTTGCCCTCCTGTGGCTCCGGGCGTGCCCCAGGGCTGGGCCGGGCCAGGCCAGGGCTGAGGCTGTGTCTCGGGGCAGGCTGGGAGGACATCGCCATCCGGCGCTGGCTCCTGCACCCAGCGTACAACGTCTTGGCCAAGGCCGCCGAGGGCATCCCCGAGTTCTACGACTACGACGTGGCCCTGGTGCAGCTGCAGCACGCCGTGCGGTTCTCGGGGCTGGTCAGGTGAGCGCCCCCTGCTGGGAGGGGGGGCACAGGGCAGGGGACCTGCCCCTCCGGGGGACGTTAGCCTCTGTCGACCGGCCCAAATTCTCCGCCTGATGCTGGGGGCACCCACCCTCATACCGTGCTGCCCCACTCCCCTCCGGGAACAGCCCCCAGCCCGCTCCCCCCACCCAGTGCGCGTCTCTCCCCGCGGCCCCCAGCCTGCCCTCCCCCCCACACACCCAGTGCGTATCTCTCCCCGTCCTGCCCCACTCCCCTCTGGGAACAGCCCCCCCCGCTCCCCGCACCCACCCAGTGCGCGTCACTCCCCACAGCCCCCAGCCTGCCCGCCCCACCCCACACCCAGTGCGTATCTCTCCCTGTCCTGCCCCACTCCCCTCCGGGAACAGCCCCCCCCCCCGCTCCCCGCACCCACCCAGTGCGTGTCTCTCCCCACAGCCCCCAGCCTGCCCCCCCCCCCCCACACCCAGTGCGTATCTCTCCCCGTCCTGCCCCACTCCCCTCCGGGAACAGCCCCCCCCGTTCCCCCCACCCACCCAGTGCGCATCTCTCCCCGGCAGGCAGGCGGACTTGTCATGGCCCCTCCAGGGGGTGCCAAGCTCTGCCTGGCATCACTGGCACATGCCTGGGTCCCTTTTCAGCCCCAGTGAGTGAAACTGGAGTCCTGCCTTCCCCAGTTCAGCTGTTTCTAAGCCACCCATAAACCCTGGAGCAGAATTACCTAACCAGTCCCCCTGTTACCCGCACAAATGTCTCTCTCCCTTCCACACTGCAGGGACACCCACCTTTACCAGTTCCTAGGGCTTAAGGTGCAACCCTGTGAATTTACACACCCACCCTCACCCCGTTCCTAGGGCTCCGGGCGCATCTTCCTGCGGGTTTTGCAGGATCTTTAGCCACTGAAAGAACCTCACCCAGTAATATCCTGATCCTCGCTTGATTGACAATTCCCAACCAAGCAGAATACACACGCTAAGCACACGGTGTCACGCTCCCCCAGCCGGGTACAGGCAGACTTCCCCTGTTGGCCAGGCAAGGTCAGTCTCTCTGGTCTCAGGCTGTGTCTCGCAGGTCAGTTCTTCTTCCAGGTCTCCCCCCTTCTCTTGGTGTTCCTGGTCTTCCAGCCTTTTGCTTCTTTCCTTCTGCTTCTGTGACTTCCCATCTTCTTCCTTCTTGGGCCCCAGTTTATATAATGAAACCTGAGTCCTGCTTAGCTAGACCGTAACCAATTATTTTAGTATCATTTTACTAACCAATCACAACCAAATTCCCGAACCAATCCTACCGCACCACCTTCATTGATTTACACTGAGCAAAATTAACGATCCGGTAGACAGGAACAGTTCCAAACCAGATAGAGATCGCACAGACGAACAATCGGAAAGGAACAACAAATGGTCTGGTCGCACGTGCTAGACTAACCCAACACGGAGATGGGATCGTGAGCTTTCGTGGGCACAGCCCACGTCTTCAGATGACCGGACAATGATCATAGAATGAGGATTCCACAACCTCACCTATGGAGAAGCCGTTTCTTGCCAGACAGAACGGGGCGACTTCAGTTTTCTTTGCCCATCTTGAGATCTGCCTCTTTATCTGGTGACAGCGGGGGAGCTATCAGGGCAACGTCCCCTCCTGTGTGACACTATTTTAATACAGTTTAGATGGATGTGACGACACAGTTGGGGTTCCCCCGATCCTGCATAGAATTGAGGGGTTTTATTGCTCCTCCCGGATACAGCACAGCCTAGACGTGGTGTGTTTACAGCATTCGGGGCCAGGGTGGTTCAGACCCCTTGGGTTAGGGGTCAATCACCCCTCGCCCTCCGCCCCAGCAACCTCAGTTTGTCTCCCTCATGGTTCCAGCCCCAGACGGCCCCTTCCCCCGAACACTCACTTCCCCTAGTTCCCTCGCTGCCCCCACTCGTCTGACCAGTTGGGTCTTTGTCTACCTGCCTTAGTAATAGAGATGTAGCCGTGTTAGTCTGGTCTGGCTGAAACAAAAGACAGGACTATGCGGCACTTTGGTTTATTAGGTGATGAACTTTTGTGGGCCAGACCCACTTCCTCAGATCAAATTGTGGAAGAAAATTGGCACGACCATATATATACCACAGGGATACAATCAAAAAAAAAGTGAACACATATAAAATAGACAAATCAGATTTTAGAACAGAGAGGGGGCGAGGGAGGGAGGTTAGTGTCCATGAGATAATGATACTAGGAGTGATAATTGGGGAAGCTGTCTTTGTAATGAGTGAGATAATTAGCATCTTTGTTAAGGCCCATTCGTAAAGTGTCAAATTTAAGCATGAATGACTACAAAGGGAAACCTCAGAACTGTCATTCATGCTTAAATTTGACACTTTTTACAAATGGGCCTTAAGAAAGATGCTAATTATCTCACCTATTACAAAGATAGCTTCCCCACTTATCACCCCTAGTATCGTTATCTCATGGACACTACCCTCGCCCCCTCTCTGTTCTAAAATCTGATTTGTCCATTACAAAGAGAGCTTCCTCACTTATCACCCCTAATATCACGCCTCCCGCACACGGGAACCGATTTGCACCCGGCAACACGAGTTGTCCAGTAGGGAGTGTGGCGTTGTCGGGGGGGGGGCTGTCTGCTCTGTAACCCGGTGTCCCCCCCCTGCACTGGGATGGGAGATTCTCACTGACTCTCCCAAATGTGTATAACACAGACACCCAGGCTCAGCCTCCCAGGGAGAGAGACAAAGGGAGGAGGGCGGAGACCAGCACCTGGCTGGGGGCACAGCTGGGGGGGAGGCAGTGGCTGGGGGAAGCATGGAGAGAAGAGGCTAAGTGGGGGGCCTAGGGGCGATGGACCCCTAACCTTAGGGCCTGAGGCATCCTGGCCCTGCCCCCGGTAGCCACATCACGTCTGTGCTGGGCTGTATTCTGGAAAATCATTAAACCCCTCTCTAGTCTACTGGCTGGTGGAGTCTGTTCGTGCTGCTACGAGGCTGCAGGAGCGGGGGGAACCCCGACTCGCCGTCACAGGGAGAAACGGTGAAAAATCAAGCCCGACAAACCGAGGGAAGGGGGGACCATCATGATAGAACGGATTTCACCCCCCAACGCCTGATCAGAAATCCCCCCAACGCCGTTTTCTTTGACCGTCTTTGTATCTAGACTTAGCGAGGTGTTTGACACGGTCTCGCACGACCTTCTCATTCACAGACGAGGGAAATGCAACTTAGATGAGGCTACTTTAAGGCGGGTGCAGACCTGGGTGGAAATCCGTTCTCAGAGAGTCGTTGTTAACGGTTCACAAGCCTGCTGGAAGGGCAGAACAAGGGAGGTTCCGCAGGGTCTGTTTTGGGACCGGCTCTGTTCAATATCTTCATCAACGATTTAGATCTTGGCACAGAAAGGGTGCTTATTAAGTTTGCAGCTGATCCCAAACTGGGAGGGGGTGGCGAGTGCTTTGGAGGACGAGTCAGAATTCAAACTGATCTGGACCCGCTGGAGAAATAGTCGGAGGTCAACCGGCTGACGTTGAATAAGGACAAACGCAAAGTGCTCCACTTAGGAAGGAACAATCTGTGTCACACACACACAACGGGAAGCGACTGTCTAGGAAGGAGTCCTGCAGAAAGGGATCTAGGGCTCAGAGTGGACCACAAGCTAAACAGGAGCCAACAGTGGGACGCTGCTGCACAAAAAGCACGTGTGATTCTAGGCTGCATGAACAGGCGTGTTGTGGGCCAGACACGAGAAGTCGTTCTTCCGCTCTGCTCTGCGCTGGTTAGGCCTCAGTTGGAGTATTGTGTCCAGTTCTGGGCACCGCACGTCGGGAAAGATGTGGAGAAATGGGAGAAGGTCCAGAGAAGAGCAGCAAAAATGAGGAAAGGTCCAGAGAACAGACGCTAGGAGGGGAGGCGGAAGGAATGGGGCTTGGTTAGTTTGGAAAGGAGAAGACAGAGGGGATGTGAGAGGGTTTTCAAGTATTTAAAAGGAGGGAGACACAAGGAGGGAGACACATTGTTCCCCTTGGCCTCCGAGGACGGGACAAGCGGCAATGGGCTTAGACTGCAGCCAGGGAGGTTGAGGCTGGACAGGAGGAAAACGTCCCGCCTGTCCAGGTGGCGAAGCAGTGGAATCGATTGCCTGGGGGGTTGTGGGGTCCCCGTCCCTGGGCTAGTGAGGAGCCGGTGGGACAGACGCCGGGCGGGCTGGGCTGGTGGTTGGTGCTGCCGTGGGGCGGGGGCTGGGCCGCATGCCCCTGGAGGCCCCTGCCCGTGCTGCGATGGGTGCCGGGGGTCAGGGCGCCCAGAGGGAAGGGGAGGAGGGGAGCCCTGCTCCTCAGCCGGGGCTGCAGCGCCTTCAATCCCCTCTCTGCCCCCAGGCCCATCTGCCTGCCCTGCACCGTGGGGGCCAGCCAAGCGCTGAAGGAGAAGAAGAGGAAGACGTGCCGTGAACACGGTGTGTGGGGTGCCCAGGGCCCGCCCCACCCGGGGGCACATGAGAGATTCGGGGGGAGGGGCTGGGCCCCAGAGCCCCCAGACCCAGCTCCCACGCGCCCGACCCGCCGGCTCCTGGCATGGCTCGGGGCCAAGCACTGAGTGCCACGTGGGGGGGGGAGCCCTATGCCCCCCGCGTCGCCTCTGCGACAGCCGCCGCCCCTTGCTGTCACCCCGGCCCCCTGGAGAACCCAGCCCCCCCTCGCTGACCGGGTCTCTGCCCTGCAGAGCGGGAGCTGCTGGGCCGGGAGCAGGTCCCCGCCCACTTCATCTCCCTGGGTGGCGACAGCCTCAGCGTCCACATCAAGGCCAACCAGCTGGTAGGTGGCGTCTGTGCCCTGGGGGGTGTGCACGTGGGCCGCACGCTTGTCTCCCTCGCACGCTTCCCGGCCCAGGGTCCCCCTCGCATGCTCCCTGACAAATGTATGCACACACACGGTCTCCCTCGCACGCTCCCCGGCCCAGGGTCCCCCTCGCATGCTCCCTGACAAATGTATGCACACACATGGTCTCCCTCGCACGCTCCCCGGCCCAGGGTCTCCCTCCCACGCTCCCTGGCCCAGGGTCTCCCTCGCACGCTCCCCGGCCCATGGTCTCCCTTGCACGTTCCCCAACCCAGGGTCACCCTCACACGCTCCCTGTCCCAGGGTCGCCCTCGCAAGCTTCCCGGCCCAGGGTCACCCTCGCACGCTCCCCAGCCCATAGTGGCCCTTGCACACTCCCTGCCCCACGGTCGCCCTCGCACGCTCCCCTGCCCAGGGTCGCCCTTGCACGCTCCCCGGCCTGCAGTGGCCCTTGCACACTCCCTGGCCCAGGGTATCCCTCGCACGCTCCCTGGCCCAGGGTCTCCCTCGCACGCTCCCCGGCCCATGGTCTTTCTCACACGCTCCCGGCCCACAGGCTCCCTCCCACACTCCCTGACAAATGTATGCACACACACGGTCTCCCACACACGCTCCCCAACACGTGTGTACACACACTTGTGTCCCTCGCACGTTCCCCAACCCATGGTCCTCCTTCACATGCTCCCCGACATACCCATGTAAACACACAGTCTCCCTGGCACGCTTCCTGGCAGATGCATGCCTACAGACACGGTCTCCTTCGTACACTCCCCGACACGCCTGCCGCTGTCACCTGTGGGCGCTGGCGGGGGCCGAGCTCGGCGAAGTGGCCGGGGGTCCCGGGGCAGCACCATGCGCCTGGCGTTGGATTTCCCTCCCCGGCCCGGTCCCTTCTGGGTAGGGCGGGCTGGGACCCGCACCTGGCTTTTATCCCCCCACCCGGGCTCTGACCCCTGCCGGGGAACCCAATGGCCGTGTGTTGGCAGCGGGATGCCCCGGCCGTGTGGGGGCACACGTGCTTCCCAGGCCCCCGGCCAACCCCCGGCTCTCGCCCCCAGCGCCCCTCGTGCATCGCCGGTGCCATCCAGCCGGGCATGATCTACGCCAACGTCTCCAGCGTCTCGCACGTGGTGACCGACCGGTTCCTCTGCTCGGGGCAGATCAGCAGCGGCTCGGAGGAGGCATCCACCTGCAAAGGTGAGCTGGCCCCCCCCCTCCTGCCCCAGGGCTGGGCCGGCCTGGCCCCTGGGGGTCTGAGTTCTAGTTTGCCCCACAGGTGAATCGGGAGGGGCTCTGTTCCTGGAGAAGAAAATGAGATACTTTCAGGTTGGTATCCCCTCTGCTTTTGTGCCCGGAGGCCGGGGTCCCAGACGCTCTGTCCTGGGGGGGGTTTGCGGGGGGATGAGTTGCGGGAGGGGGAGCTGCAGGGGGGCTGAGGGGGGTGAGTTGGGGGGACGAGTTGCAGGGGGCTGTGGGGGGGAATTGGGGGGCTGCGGGGAGCAAGTTGCGGGGGGGCTTTAGGGGGCGAGATGGGGGGTTGCGGGGGCTGTGGGCAGCGAGATGCGGGGGGCTGCGGTGGGCGAGTTGGGGGATGAGATGCGGAGGGCTGCGGGGGACGAGTTGCGGGGGGCTACGGGGGCGAGTTGCGGGGGCCGTCCTGGCGTGGGGTCCCAGGCCGTCTCTGCTCCCCAGGTGGGCGTGGTGAGCTGGGGCACCTCCAGCCCGTGTCAGCCGGGGCCGGGGGGCACGGTGCGGAGGAAGCTGCTGCCCAAGGACCACGTCCCCCGCGACTTCTACATCAGCCTCTTTGCGGTGCAGGACTGGCTGCGCCAGGTGCTGGGGGGCGCCGTGGCCTTCATCCCGCTGCAGTGAGCCCCATGGCGCTCTGGGCCCACGGCAGTGAGAGCCCCGCCCCCACCCCTCTGTGTGCCTGCCCCACAGCGCCCTCCTCTCCGGGGACCCCCGATCCCTGCCCCACAGCGCCCTCCCCTCCAGGCACCCCCGATCCCTGCCCCACAACGCCCTCCCCTCCAGGCACCCCCGATCCCTGCCCCACAACGCCCTCCCCTCCAGGCACCCCCGATCCCTGCCCCACAGCGCCCTCCCCTCCAGGCACCCCCGATCCCTGCCCCATAACGCCCTCCCCTCCAGGCACCCCCGATCCCTGCCCCACAGCGCCCTCCCCTCCAGGCACCCCCGATCCCTGCCCCACAACGCCCTCCCCTCCAGGCACCCCCGATCCCTGCCCCACAACGCCCTCCCCTCCGGGCACCCCCAATCCCTGCCCCACAACGCCCTCCCATCCGGGCACCCCCGCTCCCTGCCCCACAGCGCCCTCCCCTCTGGGCACCCCCAATCCCTGCCCCACAGCACCCTCCCCTTCGGGCACCCCCGCTCCCTGTCCCACAGCCCCCTCCCCTCCGGGCACCCCTGATCCCTGCCCCACAGCCCCCTTCCCTCTGGGCACCCCCAATCCCTGCCCCACAGCCCCCTTCCCTCCGGGCACCCCGATCCCTGCCCCACAGCGCCCTGCTCTCCGGGCACCCCGATCCCTGCCCCACAGCCTGGCTGCCCTGTCCCCTGCGGGCACCCCTGATCCCTGCCCCACAGCCCTGGCGGCCCCATTCCCTCCATGCACCCCTCGATCTCTGCCCCCCATCTTCATTTCCTCTCCGTGCACCCCCTCCCCCATTCTCTACCCCACAGCTCTGCCCCACTAATAACAGAATGTTTGTAATTCAGGGTCTCTGTGTGGTTTGTGTCCCTCTTCGTCTGCCCCGCCCCAGCGCTGTAAACTTCCCCCGGGCAGTGCCCTCTTATCTTCTTCCCTTTTCCAGGCAGGCCGGCAGGGCAGTTGGGTTCCCTGCCAGGCTGGAGGCAGGGTGCAGAGGGGGAGGGCAGTGTGGGGCTGTGACCCCCTTGCACAAACACCGGCCTTGGACTTTGCCCACTTGCTGCGTGGCTGGGCCCCGGGCTGGGAGCTGGGGCACCTGGGTTCTCTCCCCGGGGCTGGGGGCAGTGGGGCTCAGTGGTGAGAGCCAGGAGTCGGGGCGCCTGGGTTCGCTCCCTGGGGCTGGGGGCAGTGGGGCTGAGTGATGAGAGTGGGGGCGCCTGGGTTCCCTTCCCGGGGCTGGGGGCAGTGGGGCTGAGTGGTGAGAGCGGGGAGCGGGGGCGCCTGGGTACCCTCCCCGGGGCTGGGGGCAGTGGGGCTGAGTGGTGAGAGCGGGGGCGCCTGGGTTCCCTCCCCGGGGCTGGGGGCAGTGGGGCTGAGTGGTGAGAGCTGGGGCGCCTGGGTTCGCTCCCCGGGGCTGGGGGCAGTGGGGCTGAGTGGTGAGAGCGGGGAGCGGGGGCGCCTGGGTACCCTCCCTGGGGCTGGGGGCAGTGGGGTTCAGTGGTGAGAGCGGGGAGCCCCACCCCCTGCCACGGGACCGAAGCTGCCAGCTCTTAGGCAAGGCCCCGGGTGCCCCCCCCCGCGGTTTGGCGGGGGGGGGGGGGCCGGCAGCGCCGCCAGGAGGAAGTTTGCTTAGGGCGCGGGGGGGGGGGAGGGGTTGCTGCCCATTTCCCAAAAGTCACCTGCCCTGCTGGGCGGGGGAGGGGCCCCGCCCCCATCTGCCCCCCAGCCCCGCGCCCTCCATGTGCCCCCCCCCGGCAGTTCCCGGACGCGGGGCCGGGCGGAGCAGGTTTCGCAAGGGGGCAGCGAGAACCAGAGCGCCCCCCCCGCCCCCCCCGCACGGCACCTGCCCAGACCCGGCTCCGCGCAGCCCCGGACGGACGCGATGGGACCCGCGGCCCCGCTACTCGCCTGCCTGCTGCTGGGGCCGCTGTGCCTCGGTGGGTCCCGGGCCCCCCAACTCCCCTCCCCCGAACCCCCATAGCGCCCCGGCCTCGCCCGACTCCTCGGGGCCCCCCCCACCAGCCCCCCTCGGCGTTGGGCAGACGGGGGGGCCTCCTTGGGGTGGGTCCTAGAAATGGGGGCCCGGCCTGCTTGGGGGCCCCGGAGTGTATATCGGGGGGTCCCACACCAATGGCCGGGCGTGGGGTGTTTCGGGGGGGTCCCCCGCTAATATCTGTGCACCGGGAGGTGTTTTTTGGGGGGGTCCCACACCAATCCCTGGCGCCGGAGGGTATTTTGGGGGTCCCACACTGTCTGAGCACCGGGGGGTGTTTTTGGGGGGGCCCCACACCAATGGCCAGGCGTGGGGGGCATTTCGGGGGGTCCCACGCTGCCCGAGCACTGGGGGGTGTCTTTTGGGGGCCCCACACCAATGCCTGGCCGCCGGGGGGTGTTTTGGGGGGTCCCACACTAATGTCTGAGCACCGGGGGTATTTTGGGGGGTCCCACACCAATGGCCAGGCGTGGGGGGTATTTTGGGGGTTCCCACACTGCCCGAGCACTGGGGGGTGTCTTTTGGGGGCCCCACACCAATGCCTGGCCGCCGGGGGTGTTTTGGGGGTCCCACACCAATGGCCAGTCATGGGGGTATTGCAGGGGGTCCCCCACTGATGTCTGAGCACTCGGGTTTTTTTGGGGGTCCCACACCAATGGCCGGGTGTGGGGGTGTTTCGGGGGATCCCCCCGATGTCTGAGCAGTGGGGTGTCTTTTCGGGGGTCCCACCCCAATGCCCGGGCACGGGGGTGCTTCAGGGGGATCCTCCCGATGTCTGAGCAGCGGGGTGTCTTTTCGGGGGTCCCACCCCAATGCCCGGGCACGGGGGTGCTTCAGGGGGATCCTCCCGATGTCTGAGCAGCGGGGTGTCTTTTCGGGGGTCCCACCCCAACGCCCGGGCACGGGGGTCGTGGCGCTGCCCGACGCTCTGGCTCTCCCCAGGCGCGGCCCCCAGCGAGGTCCAGAGCTGCGACCCCCAGGCGGCGCCGATCGTGGGGGGCTCGAGCAAGGTGCAGCGGCAGGGGCTGGCGCTGGTGTACCAGTGCCCCGTGGGGCAGTACCCGTACCCCACGCCTGTCCGCCAATGCCGTGCCGACAGCCGCTGGACTCCCCTGCGCTCCCGCGATGGACGCCCGCTGGCCAAGGCCGAGTGCAGAGGTGGGCCGGGGGGCTCCAAGGAGAGATTAGGAGCCATGGGAGAGGGGCGGGGGGTCATGAGGGGCTCCAGGTTGGGGGGGGGAGGCTGGCAGTCGGGTGTTGTCTGGGGGGGTCTTGGGGCAAGAACTGGGAGGTGGGGAGGGGGACTCTGGGGGCATTCGGGAACCGGGGGACGGGCACGGGGGGGACCGTGGGGGGCTCTGGGAATCGCGAGGCAGGCATGGGGGTCCGTGGGGGGGCTCTGGGTAGGCATGGGGGGCTCTGGGAACCATGGGATGGGCACGGGGGGCCCTGGGAACCGGGGGAAGGGCACGGGGAGGCCGTGGGGGGCTCTGGGAATCACAGGGCAGGCATGGGGGTCCGTGGGGGGGTTCTGGGTAGGCATGGGGGGCTCTGGGAATCATGGGATGGGCACAGGGGGGCCCTGGGAACCGTGGGGCGGGCACAGGGGATTGTGGGGGGGCTCTGGGTAGGCATGGGGGGCTCTGGGAACCATGCGATGGGCACAGGGGGGCCCTGGGAACTGGGGGATGGGCACGGGGGAGCCGTGGGGGGCTCTGGGAATCGCGGGGCAGGCATGGGGGTCCATGGGGGGGCTCTGGGTAGGCATGGGGGGCTCTGGGAACCATGGGATGGGCACAGGGGGGCCCTGGGAACCGCGGGGCGGGCACGGGGGGCGGGGCTCTGGGAACCGCGGAGTGGGCGCGGGGGGGCCGTAGGGCTCCTGTGCCAATCCTGCCTCCGCCCCACAGCCATCCAGTGCCCGGGCCCGGTGGAGTTCGAGAACGGGCAATTCCACCCACGCCAGCCGCTCTACAACGTCAGCCAGACGGTGACCTTTGAGTGCTTTGAGGGGTACACGCTGCGCGGGGCCCCCACCCGCACCTGCAAGCCCAACGGCAAGTGGAGCGGCGAGACCGTCGTGTGCGACGACGGAGGTAAGGGGCGTGGCCGCACCTGCCCACATGGCCCAACACGCCCCGACACGGGCTGACATGCCCCGACACGGCCCTGCACATCCCGACATGGTGTGAGATGCCCCGCCACCCCTACACACCCCAACGCACCCTGATACGCCCCCACACACTCCAACACAGTCTGAGATTCCCCAACACGCCCTGACACACCCCGACATGGCCCCACACACTCCAACACAGTCTGAGACTCCCCGACTCACCCCGCCACAGCCTGACATGGCCCAAAAATGCCCTGGTGCGGCCCCACACACCCCGACACCCCCCAACCACCCCAACATGGGTTGACTCCCCCCCACATGCCCTGACACAGGCTGACACGCCCCAGCATGTCCCAGCATGGCCTGACATGCCCTCCCCCATGTCCGGACAAAGGCTGACATGCCCCAACATGCCACAACACGGGCTGACATGCCCCGGCATGGGCTGAGCCAACCTCTCCCCGCAGAGGGCCAGTGCCCAGACCCCGGCATCCCCATCGGGGCGATGAAGGACGGGCAGCACTACCGGGTGGAGGATCGGGTCCGGTACCGGTGCCGCCGGGGGCTGGAGATGCTGGGCTCCAGCGAACGCACATGCCTGGAGTCGGGCACCTGGAGTGGGGCGGAGCCCGAGTGCAGAGGTGGGGGGCAGCAGAGCATGGGGAGGGGGACTGGGGCAGAGGGTGGAGTGGGGGGGCTAGGAGCTCAGTGCGGGGGGGACTGGGGCAGAGGGTGGAGTGGGGGGGCTAGGAGCTCAGTGCGGGGGGGCAGCGGAGCACAGGGGGGACTGGGGCAGAGGGTGGGGGGGCTAGGAGCTCAGTGCGGGGGGCAGCGGAGCACGGGGGGGACTGGGGCAGAGGGTGGAGTGGGGGGGCTAGGAGCTCAGTGCGGGGGGGACGGGGGCAGCAGAGCACAGGGGGGACTGGGGCAGAGTGTGGGGGGGGCTAGGAGCTCAGTGCGGGGGGGCAGCAGAGCACAGGGGGACTGGGGCAGAGGGTGGGGGGGCTAGGAGCTCAGTGCGGGGGGGACGGGGGCAGCGGAGCACGGGGGGACTGGGGCAAAGGGTGGGGGGGCTAGGAGCTCAGTGCGGGGGGCAGCGGCGCGTGGAGGGTCGAGGAAGGGGGCAGCCTGGGGGAGCAACCCCCCCAGGTTCTCAGCCCCCATCTCCTCTCGCCCCCCCCCAGACCGTTCCACCTATGACACCCCCGAGGAGGTGTCGGCTGCGTTCATCGCCTCCCTCGCCGAGACCGCGGAGGTGGCGGATCCCAACCGGACCCTCTGTGAGTGGGGGGGGGGCAGGAGGGCTGCAGGTGGGAATCAGAAGCCGGGGCAGGGAGGGGAGGGAGGATGGGGGCATGGAGGAGTGGGGGGCAGAGGGTCATGGGGGGGCACAGGGGGACGTCTGACGGGGGGCAGGGGGCCATGGGGCCTGTCTGGGAGGAGCCGTGGCGGGAGCCAGGCCCCCCTGACCCCCCCTTGCCCCCCAGCGGACAGCGTGAAGCGCAAGATCCGGATTGAGCCCGGCGGGTCCATGAACATCTACATGGTGCTGGACGCCTCCGACAGCGTGGGGGAGGGGAACTTCTCGCTGGCCCGCGACGCCCTGGTGCAGCTCATCGAGAAGGTGGGGACCCCCGGGGCCCCCAAGTCCCCCCGCCACCCACCCACCGGCCCCCCATTCCCAGACACCCCCGTTCCCCCCAACACCCACCCAGCGGCCCCCCATTCCTGGACACCCCCATTCCCCCCGACACCCACCCACCCACCCACTGGCCCCCCATTCCCAGACACCCCCGTTCCCCCCAACACCCACCCAGCGGCCCCCCATTCCTGGACACCCCCATTCCCCCCGACACCCACCCACCCACCCACCGGCCCCCCATTCCCCCGACACCCGTTCCCCCCGCCACCTTCCGTCCCCACATTCCCCACGCCAGCCCCCCTGAGTCCTTCCTCCCTGCCCCCCTCCCTGGCAGATCTCCAGCTACGGGGTCTTTCCCCGCTACGGGCTCCTGACCTTCGCCACCGAGCCCCGCGTGGTCGTGCGCACCACGGACCCCCGCAGCAACGACGCCAACTACGTCAGCAACAAGCTGGGGGAGCTGAAATACCAGGGTGAGGCGGGGGGGCTGGGGGGCAGAATGGACACGTGGGGGGAGCCAGGGGGCTGGATTTGGGGTGCTGCAGGGCGGCTGGGAGGGGGGATTTGGGCGCTCCGGGAGAGGGGATTTGGGGTGCTGTGGGGGGGCAGGGAGGGGGGATTGGGGGGCTCTGGGAGGGGGGATTTGGGGTGCTGTGGGGGGGCAGGGAGGGGGGATTTGGAGGGACAGGGAGGGGGGCTGGGGGGGGCATGTGGGGGCACCGGGAGGGGGAATTGGGGGGCCGGGGGGCCTGACCCATCAGCCTGTGCCCCCCAGCCCACGCCCTGCGCAGCGGCACCAACACGCGGCTGGCGCTCCAGGCCGTGCACAACATGATCGTCGAGCAGGAGCGGGACGAGCTGCAGCAGGGACACAAGGTGGCTCCCGTGGCCAACTCCACCCGCCACGTGCTGGTCATCATGACCGACGGTGAGACCCCCCCGCCCCCCGGGCCCCCCGGGCCCCTCAACCCCCGCCCCCCGGGCCCCCGGACCCCTCAACCCGCGCCCCCCCGGGCCCCCCGGACCCCTCAACCCGCGCCCCATACCCCCTAACCCCCCGCCCCCGGGCCCCCCGGACCCCTCAACCCGCGTCCCCCTGACCCCCCGCCCCCTCAACCCACGCCCCATACCCCCTAACCCCCCACCCCCAACCTGTCCCCGACCCCTCCAGCCCCCGCCCCCCCTAACCCCCCGCCCCCAACCTGTCCCCCGCTCCCTCAACCCACGCCCCATACCCCCTAACCCCCCGCCCCCAACCTGTCCCTAACCCCTCCAGCCCCCGCACCCCCTAACCCCCCGCCCCCAACCTGTGCCCAACCCCTCAACCCACGCCCCATACCCCCTAACCCCCCGCCCCCAACCTGTCCCCTGACCCCTCAACCCACGCCCCATACCCCCTAACCCTCCGCCCCCAGCCTGTGCCCCTGACCCCCTAACCCCCCGCCCCCAACCTGTCCCCTGACTCCTCAACCCTCCCCCTATACCCCTAACCCCTTGCCCCCCCAACCTGTCCCCCGATCCCTCCACCCACCCCCCGTATCCCCCAAGCCCCTGCCCCCAACCTGTCCCCAACCCCTCCACCCCCCCGTACCCCCTAACCCCCACCCCAACCTGTCCCCGACCCCTCAACCCTCCCCCCATACCCTCTAACCCCTCGCCCCCCCAACCTGTGCCCCTGACCCCTTAACCCCCCACCCCCAACCTGTCCCTGACCCTCAACCCTCCCCTCATACCCCCTAACCCCTCACCCCCCAACCTGTCCCCCGATCCCTCCACCCACCCCCCATACCCCCTAAGCCCCCGCCCCCAACCTGTCCCCAACCCCTCCACCCCCCGTACCCCCTCCACCCACCCCCCGTACCCCCTTACCTCCCGCCCCCCAACCTGTCCCAACCCCTCAACTCTGCCCCCCACATCCCCAACTCCACCTGCCATGTGCTGCTCATCATCACCTCCAGCACATCTAGTACCCTCACGTCCCCTCCAGCCCCACCGAACCCCTGCCCTGACGCTGTCGCCCCACAGGGAACACCAACATGGGGGGCTCCCCGGAGCCGGTGGTGGACCAGATCCGGGAGCTGCTGAGCATTGGCCGCAACCGTGAGGACTACCTGGGTGAGAGGCCGGGTGGGGGGTGGGGATGGAAGAGTGCTGGGGGTTCAAGGGGGAGGGGGATCAGGGCTCAGTGGGGGAGGGGCCCATAGGCCCTGCTTACGTGGCTTCTGCCCCCCAGATATCTACGTGTTCGGGGTGGGGGCCCTGGTGAACCTGCCCAACCTCAACGCGCTGGCCTCGCACAAGAGTGGCGAGAAACACGTCTTCTCCGTGCAAGACATGAAGGAACTGCAGAAAACCTTCCACCACATGATAGGTACCCGCCCCCCGGGCCCCCCCTCCCCCGGGAACCCAGGCCCCGGCCCCCCGGGGAACCCAGCTCCCCGGGCCCCAGGCCCCCCCCCTCCCCTCGGAACCCAGGCGCCCAGCTCCCCCTGCCCCCCCCTCCCCTCGGAACCCAGGCGCCCAGCTCCCCCTGCCCCCCACCCCCCCGGGAACCCAGGCGCCCAGCTCCCCCTGCCCCCCCCAGGCCCCAGGCCCCCCCCTCCCCTCGGAACCCAGGCGCCCAGCTCCCCCTGCCCCCCACCCCCCCGGGAACCCAGGCGCCCAGCTCCCCCTGCCCCCCCCAGGCCCCCCCCTCCGCTCGGAACCCAGGCGCCCAGCTCCCCCCCAGAACCCAGGCGCCCAGCTCCCCCTGCCCCCCCCTCCCCCGGGAACCCAGGCGCCCAGCTCCCCCTGCCCCCCCCCAGGCCCCAGGCCCCCCCCCTCCGCTCGGAACCCAGGCGCCCAGCTCCTCCTGCCCCCCCTCCCCTCGGAACCCAGGCGCCCAGCTCCCCCTGCCCCCCACCCCCCCGGGAACCCAGGCGCCCAGCTCCCCCTGCCCCCCACCCCCGGGAACCCAGGCCCCAGGAACCCAGGCCCCCCGCGGAACCCAGGCGCCCAGCTCCCTCTGCCCCCCACCCCCTGGGAACCCAGGCACCCAGCTCCCCCTGCCCCCCACCCCCGGGAACCCAGGCCCCAGGAACCCAGGCGCCCAGCTCCCCCTGCCCCCCACCCCCTGGGAACCCAGGCATCCAGCTCCCCCAGCCCCCCACGAACCTAGGCCCCCCACCCTCCAGGCCCCCTGCCCCCCTGGGAACCCAGGCATCCAGCTCCCCCTGCCCCTTGCAACTCCAGGCCCCCTGCTCCCCACCCTCCTGGGATCTCAGGGCCCCCGTCCCCCAGGTGTCCGCTCCCCCCGGCTGTGGGGGCGGGGCCGTGGCTCTGACCAGCTGTGCCCGCAGACGAGAGCGAGACGCTCAGCATGTGCGGGATGGGCTGGGAGTTCCCGGAGGCCAAGGACCACGAGAAGAACCCCTGGCACGTCAGCATCAAGGTGACGGTGAGTGGGGTGCCGGGGGGCGGGGCCAGCGGGGTGCTGGGGCCCATGGGGCACCGGGGCCCGCGGGGCAGAAGTAACCCCTGTCCCCACTCCCGGCAGCGCCCCGGCAAGGGGATGGAGTCCTGCAAGGGGGCCCTGGTGTCCGAGTATTTCGTGCTCACGGCCGCCCACTGCTTCAACATCGACGACCAGGAGCAGTGGATCACCGTGGATCTGGGCGAGGGGGGGGCCGGTCACCGGGGGGCCCCCGCCGAACAGGGGAACAGGGTGGTGGCCCTGCGGAGCCACCCCCAGTACCACATCGGGCGGCTGCAGGGCGCCGGGGTCCCCGAGTTCTACGACTACGACGTGGCCCTGGTCAGGCTCCAGAAGAAGGTCCCCTTCTCCTTCAAGGCCCGGTGAGTGGGGCCCCCCACTGCACCCCCTGGCCTCCCATTCCCCCCGGCCCCTGCCCCCAGCCTCCCATTCCCCCCACCGGCCCCTGCCGCTGCCCCCCCAGCCCCAGCCACTGCCCCCAGCCCCCCATTCCCTCCACCGGCCCCCTGCCCCCCCATTCCCCCCAGCCTCCCATTCCTCCCACCGGCCCCTGCTGCTGCCGCCCCCCATTGCCCCCACCGGCCCCTGCCCCCAGCCCCCAGCCCCTCATTCCCCCCGCTCCCCCTGCCCTCCCATTGCCCCTGCCCCCCCGCTGCTGCCCCCAGCCCCTCATTCCCCCCACTCCCCCAGGCCTCCCATTGCCCCCCCGCCCCCCCTGCCACTCCCCCGCAGCCCCCCATTCTCCCTGCCACCCCCCCAGCCTCCCACTGCCCCCACTCACCCCCCTACCACTCGCCCCAGGCCCCCCATTCTCCCTGTCGCTGCCCCTGGCCTCCCATTGCCCCCACTGGCCCCCCTAACACTCCCTCCCAGCTGCTCCCCCCGGTCTCCTATTGCCCCCCCTGCTGCCCCTGCCCCCCATTCTCCCTGCCACTCCCCCGGCCTCCCATTGCCCCCACCGGCCCTGCCACTCCGCCCCAGCCGCTCATTCTCCCCACCGCTCCCCCAGGCCTCCTGCTGCTCCCCCACTGACCCCTGCCCTCTGCTGCCCCACAGCCCCATCTGCCTGCCCTGCACCGAGGGCACCACCCGCGCCCTGCGCAAGCCCCACCCGCAGACCACCTGCAAGGACCACGGTAAGAGCTGGCGCCCCCCCCACCCCCCTGCCCTGCCGGCACCCCCCTTCCCGCCCCCCAGCCCTGCCGGCGCCCCCCACCCCTGTCTCCCTGCTCCCCAGAGCGGTTGCTGCTGACGGCGGGCGAGGTGCAGGCGCTCTTCCTGCACGAGGAGAAGGACAAGCAGACCAGCAAGCTGACGCTGAAGCGGAAAACCGTGCACATTAAGAACGGGGTCAAGGTGAGGGACCCCGCTGTCCGGGGGGGGAAGCAGTGTCCCCCTGCCCAGGCCCCAGGAGCCATGGGGAGGGGGCTCAGAGGTGCCAGGGATGAGCCCGGGGCTCCGTGGGGACGGCGGGAGCCCCATGGCCGGGCGGGCACCCCAGGGGGGCAGGGACGCCATGGCCGGGCGGGGTGGCGGCGGGGGGGGGGGGGTTCAGCCTGCCTCTGCCCCCAGAAATCGGCCTGCGAGGCGGACGCCAAGAAAGCCTCCATCTACGTCAACGTGACGGACGTGAGCCAGGTGGTGACCCCCCGCTTCCTCTGCACCGGCGGCATCGACCCCGTCGTGGACCCCAACACCTGCAAAGGTGAGGGCTGCCCCGGCACCCCTCCTCCGCCCCCAGGGCCCCATCCCTCCACCCTCGGGGAATCCCCGCGGCCCAAGCCCCCATCTCCCCACTCTCAGGGATCCCCGAAACACTCTGGCCTGGGTCCCCCCCCCCCCGACCCTCTTTGTCCCTGAGCTCTGGCTTGGGTCCCTCGGGGGTCCCCCAATGGTCCCCATCCCTCTGCCCTCAGGGGTTCCCGTGAGCTCTGGCCTGGGGCCGCCACCTTTGGAGATCCCCAAAGGCCCCCCCAGCCTGGGTCCCCCTGCCCTCAGCGATCCCCCCAATGGCCCCCATCCCCCCGCCCTGGGGACCCTCATTCCGCAAAGCTTCCCCCTCACTCCTGCCCCCCTTCCTCCTCCTGCAGGGGACTCGGGGGGCCCGCTCATCATCGCCAAGGGCAAACGTTACATCCAGGTGAGTGCCCCGCCCCGGGGCCACCCTCCCCCCCCCCCCCCCAGGCCCTGGGCCTGGCCCTACCCACCTGTCCCTCCCCCCCCAGGTGGGCGTGATCAGCTGGGGCGTGGTGGACGTCTGCAAGCAGCAGCAGAAGCAGGCGCCGGCCTACGCCCGGGACTTCCACCTCAACCTTTTCACCGTGCTGCCCTGGCTACGGGAGCAGCTGGCCGCCGAGGGGCTGGGCTTCATGTGAGCCCCCCCAGCTGTCCATCCTGCCCCCCCGTAAATAAAGGCAGAGACAGGCGGCCTGGGATTTCAGGCAGACTCGGGGGCTGGCTCCGCCGCTTTATTCCAGCGCCGGCGCCTCAGAACAGGTCCTCGTTGTAGACCACCTGCGAGCGCTTGTCCCGGTGGGACCCCTTGGCGCTGTTCTTCACCGCTGGGGGGGGGACGGGGGGGTTAGAGTGGGGGGGAATAGAACCACCCCCTCCAGCCCGGCCCCATGTGGCCTGGCGCCCAGCTCCCCTGCTGGCACCGGCCCCCCACTTCCACCGCACCTGCCTCTGGGCGACCCCCCCCACTTCCAACCCCCTTGCCTCTGGCCGAATGCAGGGGTCCAAGCCCCCGCCCCCCACTTCCACCACACCTGCCTCTGGGCAACCCCCCCACTTCCACCACACCTGCCTCTGGGTGAATGCAGGGGTCCGAGCCCCCGCCCCCCACTTCCACCGCACCTGCCTCTGGGCGACCCCTGGGGTCCGAGCCCCCCCCCTCCTCCCACTTCCAACCCCCCTGCCTCTGGGCGACTCCAGGGGTCCTAGCTCCCCACTCCCCCGTTCTAACCCCCCTGCCCCCTCCCTCCTGCCGAAGAGGACCCAGGCGGCCGCCCCTCACCCAGCGACCCCCAGACGGATTTCCCCGTGGCGGCGTCCAGCATGGGCTGCTTCCGGGCGATGCTGACTTTCAGCTGCACGTCCTCCACCACGGCCCCGTTCAGCTGGGGGGAGAAGGAGCCGCTTATGAGACCCCAGAGGGGCCACCCAAACCATGGGACTGGCCCGTTCTATTCGGCTGTTCCTAGGCCCACGCCCCACCCCAGAGCCAGCCGCATCTCAGCGCCAGGCAGCGGGTCATTAAAACATAAGAACCAGAGGCCCATCCAGCCCAGTGTCCTGTCTGCCCACAGTGCCCAGAGCCCCAGCGGGAGTGAACAGAACAGGGAGCCACCCAGGGATCCCTCCCCTGTCGCCCATTCCCAGCCTCTGACACACAGAGGCCAGGGACCCCAGCCCTGCCCAGCCTGGCTAACGGCCATTGATGGATCCAACCTCCATGAATCTATCTAGCTCTTCAATGAACCCTGTTAAAGTCTGGACTTCACAACCTCCTCTGGCAAGGAGTTCCAGAGGTTAACTTCCTTTGCTTTGTTTTAAACCTGCTGCCTATTCATTTCATTGGGTGGCCCTAGCTCTTATATTATGGAAACAATTAAATTACTTTTCTTTATTCACTTTCTCCACACCCATCATAATTTTCTAGACCTCCCTTCTATCTCCCCTCCGTCTCCTCTTTTCCAAGCTTAAAAGTCCAAGTCTCTTTAATCTCTGCTCATAGGGGACCTCTTTAGTTGCCCTTTTCTGAACCTTTTCCAATGCCAATATCTTTTTTGAGATGAGGCGACCACATCTGTGCACAGCATTCCAGCTGTGGGCGTCCCATGGATTTACTGAGGCAAGAAGATATTCTCTGGCTTATTCTCTATCCCTTTTTTTTTTTTTTTAAATGATTCCTAACATCCGGTTTGCTTTTTTGACTGCCGCTGCCCATGGAGTGGACATCTTCAGAGAACTACCCACGTGTAACCAGCCCCCTACCCCACCCCAGAGCCAGCCGCATCCCAGCGCCGGGCGAGGGGTCCCCATGTAACCAGCCCCCCACCCCAGAGCCAGCCGCCTCTCAGCGCCGGGCGAGGGGTCCCCGTGTAACCGGCCCCCCACCCCAGAGCCAGCCGCATCCCAGCGCCGGGCGAGGGGTCCCCATGTAACCGGCCCTGAGCCAGCCGCATCCCAGCGCCGGGCGAGGGGTCCCCATGTAACCGGCCCCCCACCCCAGAGCCAGCCGCATCCCAGCGCCGGGCGAGGGCCCCGTGTAACCGGCCCTGAGCCAGCCGCATCCCAGCGCCGGGCGAGGGGTCCCCCTGTAACCGGCCCCCCACCCCAGAGCCAGCCGCCTCTCAGCGCCGGGCGAGGGGTCCCCGTGTAACCGGCCCCCCACCCCAGAGCCAGCCGCATCCCAGCGCCGGGCGAGGGGTCCCCATGTAACCGGCCCTGAGCCAGCCGCATCCCAGCGCCGGGCGAGGGGTCCCCATGTAACCGGCCCCCCACCCCAGAGCCAGCCGCATCCCAGCGCCGGGCGAGGGCCCCGTGTAACCGGCCCTGAGCCAGCCGCATCCCAGCGCCGGGCGAGGGCCCCGTGTAACCGGCCCGGAGCCAGCCGCATCCCAGCGCCGGGCGAGGGCCCCATGTAACCAGCCCTGAGCCAGCCGCATCCCAGCGCCGGGTGAGGGCCCCGTGTAACCAGCCCAGAGCCAGCCGCCTCTCAGCGCCGGGCGAGGGGTCCCCATGTAACCAGCCCTGAGCCAGCCGCATCCCAGCGCCGGGCGAGGGGTCCCCATGTAACCGGCCCCCTACCCCAGAGCCAGCCGCATCCCAGCGCCGGGCGAGGGGTCCCCATGTAACCGGCCCCCTACCCCAGAGCCAGCCGCATCCCAGCGCCGGGCGAGGGGTCCCCATGTAACCGGCCCCCTACCCCAGAGCCAGCCGCATCCCAGCACCGGGCGAGGGGTCCCCATGTAACCGGCCCCCCACCCCAGAGCCAGCTGCGGGGGGGACGGGGGGGCGCTGTACCTCAGCAATGGCCTGATCTGCTGACTCCATCTTCTCATACGTAACGAAGGCGCAGCTGGGGGGGGGGGGGGGAAAAAGAGGTGAAAGGGGAGTCACTGGACCCAACCCCACCCCTGCCACAGCCCCGCCCCTCTTTAGCTCCTCCCCTTCCATCCAGCCCCGCCCCTCCGTTCTGACAGAACTGTGTTAGCACCTCCCCGCTTCCCCCTTAACTCTGCCCTCCCTGCTTCAGCCAAGCCCCGCCCCTCGTTCCCCCTAAGCCCCGCCCACCCTCCTGCCCTGGCCCCGCGCTCACTTGCGGGGGTTGTCCATGGACAGGTCGATGATGGTGCCGAAGGGGGAGAAGGCGCCGCGCAGGAGGCTCTGGGTCATGTCGGTGCCGTACACGTACACCGTGTTCCCCTTGCGCGGGGCCCGCCGGTCCGGGAAGGAGTCCGACCCTGCCAGGGTCAGAGTCAACTCAGAGCCGCCGGAAGCCTGCCCCCCGGGGCATCCTGGCGCCCAGCCCCCCAGAGCCTGGCAAGAACGCAGGCATCCTATGCCCAGCCCCCCGCCGCTCTAACCACTAGCCCCCACTCCCCTCCCAGAGCTGGGGAGAGAACCCAGGCGTCTTGGCTCCCAGGCCCTCCCTGCTCTAACCACTAGCCTTCACTCCCCTCCCGGAGCCTGGCAAGAACCCAGGCATCCCAGTGCCCCAGCCCCTCTCTGCTCTAACCACTAGCCCCCACTGCCCTCCCAAAGCCAGGGAGAGAACCCAGGAATTCTGGCTCCCAGCCCCCACTCTACCCACTAGGCCCCACTCCCCTCCCAGAGCCAGGGAGGACACAGGTGCCCTGTGCCCAGCCCCCCTGGGGTGCCTACGGCGGAAGCCGCTGTCCCGCTCCCGGTCCCGCTCCCGGCTGCGGTCCCGCTCGCGCTCCCGGTCGTAGTCCCACTCGAAGGTCCGCAGGCCCTCGGCGCGCTCCGGCTCCCTCTCGGGGTCCCGCTCGTCCTCCGGCTCCTTCTCGGGGTCCCGCAGGCGCTCGCTGGAGCTCACGAAGCTGCACAGGGCGGGAGGGGGGTCAGGGCAGGCGCTGGGGCCCCGAGCCAGCCGGGCTGAGGGCTGGGTCATGGGGGGGCAGGGGCCCGCGACGGGAGGGTCTGATGCCCACTCACCTCTCGTAGAGGGATTTCCTCTGCGGGCGCCGGGACTGCAGCAAAGAGAGGAGCATGTCACCCCTGAGCGCCCCCCCCCCCAGCGCTGCGAACCCTGAGGGCAGGCCCCAGCGCAGCACCCCAAAACCCCCCGTGGGGGGGCAGCCTGGGACTCCTCGTCCCCAAGCCGACCCCCCCCCACTCTAACCACTAGATCCCATTGCCCTCCCAGAGCCGTGAGAACCCAGGCGTCCTGGCTCCCAGCCCCCACCCAAACGACTAGCCCCCGCTCTCCTCCCAGAGGCAGGAGAGAACCCAGGCCATCCTGGCTCCCAGCCCCCCCCCCCCCCGCTCTAACCACCAGCCCCCACTCCCCTCCCCGAGCTGGGAGAGGCCCCAGGCGTCCAGTTACCTGCTGGCCCTCGTCCTCGGCCGACATGCTGCGCTGGAAGGGCTGGAAGGTGGGGGCAGGCCCCTTCTCGGGGTCCTGAGGAGAGGCAGAGAGTCAGGAAAGCGCTGGGGGGGGGGTGGGGGGTGGTGTGTGTGTGTGTGTGTGTGTGTGTGTGTGTGTGTGTGTGTGTGTGTGTGTGTGTGTCCACCCCCGCCACTGTGCACCTTCAGCTTCCCCTCCAGCGTGCGGGAGCGCTTGAAGCCCGAGTTCTTGTTCTCCGCCTTGATGGCGCTGATGGCCCCTGTCTTCACCAGCATCTTGGCCTGCTCCGTGGCTGTGGCCGTGTCCACCACCGGCTGGTCCGAGATTGCTGCGGGGGGGGGGGCAGGGTCAGGGCACCCCGATCCCCGCATCCCTTGGGGCTGGAACCGCCAGCCCCTACTCCCCCTCCCCCCCCCCGTGCTGGAACCGCCCGCCCCTGCTCCCCCCACCCCGCTGGAAACACCGGCCCCTGCTTCCCCTGCTGGAACTGCCGGCCACTCCTGCCACCTGCTGTAACCACGGGGGACCACCCTCCCGCTGTAAGCACCAGCCCCCCCCCGCACCCCAGCTGCAACCGCTGGCCCCCACTGCCCTCCCAGAGCGGGGAGAGATCCCAGGCCCCCTCCGCCCGCTGGCCCCTGCCCCCTCCCCCAGCCGGGGACCCGGGCGTCCAGGCTCACAGCGTTTGATGCCTCCTTGGCTGGCCTGGCTGGTGGAACTTTGTTGCTTCTTTAGAGCCAGAAGAGCCTTTTTCTGCGGGGGGGGGGGTGGGGGGGGTGAAAACATCAGGGTCAGTTCCTGCCCCCGCCCCGCAGGCCCCGCATGCCCCTCCCCCTGCCCCACATTCCCCTCCCCACCGCCCCACAGGGCCCATCTCGCCCAGCATCCCCTCCGCCAGGTGGGGCGACGGGCTCTGACCTTCTTCTTCAGCTTGGCAAACTTCTTCTGCAGGGCCTCCTCCTGCTCCGTGAGGGCGGGGGGCAGGACGAGCATGGTGGGGCGCTCGCGGAGGGGGGGGCTGCACTGGCACCCGGGGCCTGTGGGAGGAAGCAGACCCAGGGGTGAGCGGGGGTGGGGTGGGTGTCAAGCCTCCCCCTTGCACTAGGGATGTTCATTCACTAGTCGAGCGACCTCACGCATTCTTAGCGGTTACTCGACTAGTCGGTCGTCCCCGGGCGCGGCCGGCAGCGCGCTCCGGCCTGCCGGGGAGCCAGGACGGCCCTCCCGGGACCAGAACAACAACGTCTGCAGCGCCTGGCCTTGTCCAAAGTACGGCTCTCGAACACACCACCCTAGGTCTGACTGGAGCCTGGGCGCACACGTATGTACGCAGGCCAGAAAGGGGGGGGGGGGGCGGGGGGGGAGTCAGCCGTGCTGCCCAATGATGCGGAACGTGGACAGGCCAGCGAGACCAGGCCAAAAAGAGCAGGAACAGCCTGGTACTAGGACAGCCCCTGTTTGATAAGAGAAACATTCCTGAGACAGCCAGGAAAAGGATGAAGGAAGCGCGTGTGCAATATTTTGGCATTGCAAAATGGATCCTAGATATTGGCATACGAGGGATCTTACGTCAACTGTAGTTGATGGGTAGCTAAGTCTGGACCGACCCAGTCTCGCTTGGCTATCAATTGGGTTTAGGAAGAACAGTCGTAGTGGGGGGGCTGTGTGCTCTGTAACCCGGGGTTCCCCCACGCTGTGAGGTGAGATTCCCACTGACTCTCCCACATGTGGATTGACCCAGACGCCGAGGCCCAACCCGAGCAGATAACAAGGCTCTTCCAGAGGTGTGGGGGGGACAAAGGGAGGGAGGGGGGACGAACACCTGGTGGGGGGGCAGGGCCTGGGAGCGAGGCAGTTTCTGGCTGGGGAACATGAAGGGAGCAGACTAAGCTGAGGGGACGATGGACCCCCTAACCCAAGGGGTCCGAGGTATCCTGGCTCTGACTTCTGTAGCCACATCCCGTCTGTGCTGCGCTGTGTCCTGGAGAAGCAAAAAACCCCCCCTGTTCTACTGGCTGGCGGAGTCTGTTCTGGCTGCTACGGGGGTGCAGGATCGGGGGGGGGTCCCCGATGTGCCGCCACAGAGGAAATAAGCAGGATTGACCCACAGGTCCTGCTTTCGATGTAACAAGGAGGAACGGACCCTTCACAGCCGTTCAGTGCCTGGCGTGCCGATGTGCAGGAATGCAAGCCACCACGGCCTCCGGCCTGGCACTGTAGGGAGCACACGGGTGACGTGTAAGTGACTTAGGCTCAGTGGTGCCATTATAATCTTCTATTACTTGCGTCTGCACGGCTCTGCGCTGGATTCATTGCTTTAGATTTTAAGCCCCCAGTGTTTTAAATTGTCCAGTGATTGTTGCAAGGCTTGTCACACTCAGGCAACTGTGTTAACGGTTTAAAGCCGGCAACGAATAAGAAAGTGGGCACGTCTCTCGGGAGCGTTCTGCTTTCCCTTGGATCTAAAAAGCGAACCACACGACACGGCCCCGCTCCCAAGGAGCCCCTGCCCCTCCGCGCTGCTGCTGCTGCGTCAGAGGCAACAGCGCCGGGTGGCAGGCGGGAGCGGGTCTGCGAGGGGAGCCTGTTTAAAAACCAGCTCCCCTGCGGGCCGCCTGCCTGATACAGAGGCAGCAGCGCAGGGGGGCAGCAGCCCCTGTCTGGGGGTGGGGGGTCTGAGCTCCTGGACGTGGCATGAGGCAGACCTGAGCCGGGCTCCCTGCCCGCCCGGCTCCTAATGCACTTTAACTGCGGAGCCGCAGCAGGGGCAGGTCCCGGACCCGGCACGAGCCAGGACTGAGCTGGGCTGCTGGCCAGTCTGCTCACACATTACTGGGGAGGGATGGGGGGGGGCAGGGGGGGGAGGCGAGTCGTCTGTAGCATTCACCGACACGTTTTTGCATATCGATTAATCAGTTACCCAATTACACTATTACCTCCCGACCCTGGGCGTTGCCCACAATGTCCTGGGGCAGCTGCAACCTGCTCCCGCCCCGCCCCCACTCCAGGCCCTGCCCCCACCCTAAGCCATGCCCCCTGTCCAAGAGCCAGGCCCCGCCCCCTCCTCCCACACCGCCGCCTGCCCCAGCTCCCACCCCTGCTGCAGGCCCCGCCCCCAGCCCCCTACTCTAGCACTGCCACAAGCCCCGCCTCCAGCCCCGCCCCTGCTCCCGCTGCAGCTCCACCCCCTATTCTTGCACTGCTTCCAGCCCCGCCCCAAGCCCCGCCCCTGCTGCAGGCCCCGCCTCCAGCCCCGCCCTCTACTCTTACACTGCTTCCAGCCCCGCCCCTCCCTGCCCCAAGCCCCGCCCCGCTCCCGCCCCACCCCCTATCCTTACACTGCTTCCAGCCCCGCCCCTCCCTGCCCCAAGCCCCGCCCCGCTCCAGCCCCGCCCCCTATCCTTACACTGCTTCCAGCCCCACCCCTCCCTGCCCCAAGCCCCACCCCTGCTGCAGGCCCCGCCCCCAACCCCCTACTCTAGCACTGCCGCAAGCCCCGCCTCCAGCCCCGCCCCTGCTCCCGCTGCAGCCCCGCCCCCATTCTTGCACTGCTTCCAGCCCCGCCCCTCCCTGCCCCAAGCCCCGCCCCTGCTCCCACTGCAGCTCCACCCCCTATTCTTGCACTGCTTCCAGCCCCGCCCCTCCCTGCCCCAAGCCCCGCCCCTGCTCCCACTGCAGCCCCGCCCCCATTCTTGCACTGCTTCCAGCCCCGCCCCTCCCTGCCCCAAGCCCCGCCCCTGCTGCAGGCCCCGCCTCCAGCCCCGCCCTCTACTCTTACACTGTCTCTAGCCCCAAGCCCCGCCCTAGGCTCCGCCAACTCCCCCCCCACCTCCGCAGCCCCGCTCCCATGATGCACCGCGGCAGGCGGTGTGGGAGAGGGGCTGGGGGGGGGGCGCCGCGCGCAAGTTGCTCCCCCCGCGGACTGACCCTCACCGCTCCCCGTCGGCTCGAGCGCTGCACGGGGCTCCCCGCTCACGCGCAGGCGCAGAGGGCGCTCATTGGCGGAGCGGCGCCCTCATTTGCTTCGGTCGCTCCCGGCTCCTCTTATCCGTTGGGAGCCCGCGGCTCGGGCTGACGTCACTTCCGCCCCGCAGCGCTTGCCCTGGTCCCCTCTCCCCTCTCCGAGGCTTCCGCCCCGCAGAGCCATGCTGCGCCGGCCCCGCGCGGAGCCCTTCCGGGTCAGGGGGCGGCCTGCGGCTGCCGACATGGAGCGAATGAGTGAGGAGCGCTGGGGGGCAGAGGGGGAGGGGCAGTTGGGGGCAGAGGGGGCGCTGGGGGGCAGAGGGGGAGGGGCAGTTGGGGGCAGAGGGGGCGCTGGGGGGCAGAGGGGGAGGGGCAGCTGGGGGCAGAGGGGGAGGGGCAGTTGGGGGCAGAGGGGGCGCTGGGGGGCAGGGGGCAGAGGGGGAGGGGCAGTTGGGGGCAGAGGGGGAGGGGCAGTTGGGGGCAGAGGGGGCGCTGGGGGGCAGGGGGCAGAGGGGGAGGGGCAGTGGGGGGTGCTGGGGGGGCAGAGGGGGAGGGGCGCTGGGGGGCAGGGGGGGAGGGGCGCTGGGGGGCAGGGGGGGAGGGGCAGTGGGGGCGCTGGAGGGCGGGGGGAGGGGCAGTGGGGGCGCTGGGGGGCAGTGGGGGCACAGAGGGGGAGGGGCAGTGGGGGCGCTGGGGGGCAGGGGGAGGGACCAGTGGGATCTGCGAGGGGCGGGTCTCTGCCGGTTGCAGAGTCCGACCCCCCCCTTGTGCCCCCCTCCCCCAGCGCTTCCCCCCCGGGGGCCCCTGGAGCTGCCCCTGTCCCTGCTGGAAGTCGGCTGCGCTGGGCGCTTCGAGCTCGTCACCTGCCCGGAGGGGCCCGATGGCGGCACCATCCCCTTCTGCACGGTGAGACACACATTCCCCCCCCCCCCCCCGCCACCATCTCCTCCCCTCCCCTCCCCCGCCACTGCCCCACGGGCCTTTCACACCTCCCCTTTCCCCCCTCCAGCTGCCCCATGGGCTGCCCCCCTTCGCCATGGACCTGGCCTCCGAGCTGGAGCGGCGCTTCCTGGCCAGTCCCGAATGGCTGCCCCTCCACCGCTTCGACAGGGCCCACAGGTGAGTCCCGGGGCCCACCCGCCTTCCCACAAACCCCTGCGGGCACCAGCCCCTCGGCCGCGGAGAGGGGCAGGGTGTCAGGGTGCAGTGGGCGCTGACTTCGCCCCTGTGCCCCCCACCAGGGGCTGGCCGCGGGAGAAGGACGTGTGGTCGCTACTGGAGACGGACGCCACCCCCGTGCACGCCACGCTGCAGGCGGAGCGGGACCCCACCACGGGGCAGATCCTGGCCTTCCGAGAGGTGAGTCCGCCCAGACATGGGGGTCCTGTCCTGGCAGCCACACTGAGCCCAAAATGTGCTGGCCCGGACACCTGGGTCCCATGCCTCCCTCCCTAGGCTGGGGGGACCTTTCGGCACATGAGAGATGCTGGCCTGGGAGACTGATTTTAAAAAACGAAACGCACCTTTAATCCTTCCGTTACCCCACAGTTGTGTTTACAGCAAAGAATACGAAATGTACAATGTTCTCCTAATTTCCTACGCACAAGCGATACCAACCAGAAGAGAGGGTCTCGCTCAATTCTCCCACTTCAAGTCTTGTACAACAGCTTAAGTTGTGCTCCCAAATATAGAACCATGTACGCAAGCTAACTGCATTTAAAAAAAAAAAAAACCCTACAAAAAAGTCCACTCAGTCCTATTTCCTGTTCAGCCAATTGCTCAGACACAGGGGTTGGCTGCAGTGTGCGTGAGAGGATGCTGCCTGTTTCTCGTTCCCACGGCCACCTGAGGGTGAGAGCCGGCCTGGCGCCGCTGTGGCCGGTGTCCCAGAGTATTTACGTGCTGGATGCGCTAAAGTTTCACATACCCCTTCGTGCTGCGCCCGCCCTGCCAGAGCATATGTCTCCGTGGTGTTAAGGGGTTCAGCCCGATTCCCATCCAAAGCAGCGCGGGCGGATGCGTGTTTGTTTCCATCTGCTCAGCGGAAGGTGGATTCTCTTTTTCGGTGCTTCGGGTTATGTCGTTTCTCCCTCGTGGTGTTGCTCCTTTCAGGCTCCTGAGAGCCCAATTACAAACCCCTCCTCATCACGCCGCGTTCTTAAAACGCCCTGGGAGATGAGGCCGAGTGCGGGGGCAGGGAGGCAGGAGACCAGCTGCCCCCCTGAGGCGCGGAGTCACAAGCGTCAGGAGCGGCCCGGCCTCGTGCCCTGGGGGTGGCGGGGTGAGCAGGCCGGGCATGTGAGGGTTGAGCAGCGCTGCCCTGCAAGTCCCCGGCCGGCGGGGCGGAGGCCTGAGCAGGTGGCGGCTTAAGGGGCGTTTCCGGGGCTTTGCGACGCTGCCCTGGCGCTGTCCAGGGGCCGCGCTGATTGAAGCCCCCACTCTCTGCTCTCCGCCCCAGGCCCTGCTGGACAACATGGGGCTGTCGGCCAAGAACTCGCTCTCCCTCCAGCGGGCCCCGGGGCCCCCTGCCCAGGCCTTGCGGGGCAGCAGCACCAACTACCCCTTCTGGCCAGGTATGTCTCCCCCCCCTTCTCCCTGCCTCCCCCCCTCCCCCCCCCCGGGGGCTGCCGGGACTCAGCCTCTCTCTGGCTCCCCAGGCGGGATGGATGAGCCCAGCTTGGAGCAGATCCGCACCCAGGACCAGCTGGAGGAGGACGTGGACTTTGAGAGAGGTGCGAGGGGGGGCCTCGGCATCCTGCCTCTTTCCTCCCCGCCCCCCCCCCCCCCCCGGTCCCCTCCTGCCTGGCAGGCTCTGTGCGCCCTTCAATGCCCTGCCCTGCCCGCCCTGGGGCCAGGTGGGAGGCGGCGCCCCCTAGAGGGGCCAGACCCTTCCCCCTTCCCCCGAGGGCCACTGGGGCCAGGTGGAAGACAGCACCCCCTAGAGGGGCCAGGCCCTGCTCCATTCTTGCCCCCCTGAGCTAGCCAGGCCCTGCCCTGTTCCCTGCCCCCCCCCCCCCCCCCCCCCCCCCCCCCCCCCCCCCCCCCCGAACCCTGCCAGGCCCTGCCCTGGGGCTGGGTGGGAGCTGGCGCCCCCTGGTGGAGACAGGCCCCTGTCGTTCCCCCCCCAACTTTCGCTGGTGAAAATCTGCCTGTTTTCTTTCCCTGCTGCCCAGATTTGCTGACGGTTCCCCCCGGCTGGAAGAAGGGGGTGGACTTCAAGCCGCAAGGTACTGATCTTCCGACTGGGGGGTGGCAGGGGGGCTGGGCTGGGCTACCCCCCACCCCGGTCAGCTCTTCTCCTTCCCCCCCACACCTGGCCCTGCCGCCGCACGTCCCTCCGTGGGTGGCCGGGCAGACACTGATGTCCTGGAGGGAGGGCACCTCGCACCCCACGGGCCGCTGGCCGGGCTCCCGCCTCCCGGGTCCCCCTAACACCCCCCTTTTGCCCCCTAGCTGCTCCGCGCCAGAGCGCTCCGGGCCTGCTGCCCCTGGCCGGGCTGCTGGGGACACTGGACTCTTTCCAGCTGGGCGGCTCCAGCGACGAGGAGGAGGAGACGAAGAGGAAGACCAAGGGGAAGGAGGGAGCGACGCCCCCTGCCCCCGCCCCCCAGCGGGCAGATAGCCTGGAGGAGCTGGTGCTGAAGGTGGAGGCGGGATGTCTGGGGGGGGTGGATGTTGGGGGGCAGGGGGATCGTTCTGGTGGGGGGAGGGGAGGCTGGGGGGGTGTAGAAAAGGTGGGGTTGGGCTGGGGGACCGGGGATTTGGGGGGCAGGCTGAGGCAGGGATGCCCTGGGGGCGGAGCCCTGTGACCAGCCCTTCTGCCCCCACAGGAGGTGACCCCCGGACCCCCCCCGCCCGCCCAGGCCACGCCCCCCGAGCCGCCCAAGGAGCAGTGGGCGATTCCTGTCGACACCTCCTCGCCCGTGGACGACTTCTACAAACGCATCCCCGACCCGGCCTTCCGGGTGAGACCCCGCCTGGGTTGCGCTGGCCTGGGACCCTGTGGGGGGCAGGGGACTGAGCTCTGGTGGGGGAGAGGGGTCTGCCCTGGGGAGGGGAAGCCAGGGAGACGTGCCACAGGGTTATGGGGCCCAGGGCCGGATGGTAGCCTCAGCTCCGATGCGCCATGGGGCCTGGCGGGGGGCCAGCTGGGGGTGCACGGTGGGGGGCCAGCTGGAGACATAGTGAGGGCTAGCTGGGGACGCGGTGGAGGGCCTGGGGATGCAGTTGGGGGCTGGCTGGGGAGCCAGCTGGGGACGCGCTGGGGACGTGGTGGGGGGCTGGCTGGGGATGCGGTGGGGGGCTGGCTGCGGAGGTGCTGGGGGCCGGCTGGAGACGCGGTGGGGGGCCTGGGGAGGTGCCACGGGGGGAGGGGTGTCCCGCCTGACTCAGTTTCCCCGGCCCAGTGGCCGTTCGAGCCGGATGTGTTCCAGAAACAGGCTATCCTGCACCTGGAGCGGCGCGACTCAGTCTTCGTGGCCGCACACACCTCGGCCGGCAAGACGGTGGTGGCCGAATACGCCATCGCCCTGGCCCAGAAGCACATGACCAGGTGAGGGCCCCTCCGCGCCGGCTCCGGCCCCCGCCCCGCCCCGCCCCGCCCCCCTCTGGTCCCTGTTGTTAACCCTCCCTGCCCCCCTCTCAGGACCATCTACACCTCCCCCATCAAGGCTTTGTCCAACCAGAAGTTCCGGGATTTCAAGAACACGTTTGGGGACGTGGGGCTGCTGACGGGGGATGTGCAGCTGCACCCCGACGCCTCCTGCCTCATCATGACCACCGAGATCCTGCGGTGAGGGGCGGGGAGTCGGGGCGAGGGGCTGGGGGTTGGGTACTCCGTGGGGGGGGAGTCTAGCTGTCCGTCTGTCCGTCCGGCGCAGGTCCATGCTGTACAACGGCTCAGACGTGATCCGGGACCTGGAGTGGGTGATCTTTGACGAGGTTCATTACGTGAATGACGCCGAGGTGAGGACTGGGGTGAGGGGCAGAGGTGGGGATTGACCCCCATGTCTCCCCAGCGCGGGGTGGTGTGGGAGGAGGGACGGGGCGGCCCTGCCCTGACCCTGTGTCCCCCCCCCCCCCCCCCCAGCGCGGGGTGTTGTGGGAGGAGGGACGGGGCGGCCCTGCCCTGACCCTGTGCGCCCCCCCCCCCTCCCAGTACGGGGTGGTGTGGGAGGAGGGACGGGACGACCCTACCCTGACCCTGTGTCCCCCCCCCAGCGTGGGGTGGTGTGGGAGGAGGTGCTGATCATGCTGCCCGAGCACGTCAACATCATCCTGCTGAGCGCCACCGTGCCCAACACGCTGGAGTTTGCCGACTGGATTGGGTGAGGGGCTGTGGGGCAGGGGGCAGGGGAGTTGGGGGGGCTGTGGGGCAGGGGAGGGGCTGTGGGGAAGGGGGCAGGAGAGTTGGGGGGCTGTGGGGCAGGGGGGGCTGTGGGGTAGGGGGCAGGAGAGTTGGGGGGCTGTGGGGCAGGGGAGGGGCTGTGGGGTAGGGGGCAGGAGAGTTGGGGGGCTGTGGGGCAGGGGACTTGGGGGCTGTGGGGCAGGGGAGGGGCTGTGGGTAAGGAGGCAGGAGAGTTGGAGGGCTGTGGGGCGGGCTGTGGTACTGAGTCGCCGAAGATGGGGGAGCCACCCCAGCAAAGCAAAGTGGCTAGCTGCTGTGCTGGGGGCCGGTGGGAGGGGCAGGGGCTGAGCAGGAAGGGGAGGCTGGGGGAGGGGGGCAGGCGGGGGGGCCGTGAGCACTGACACCCCCCCCCCCCCGGGCGCAGGCGCATGAAGCGGAAGCGGATCTACGTGATCAGCACGCTGCGGCGCCCAGTGCCCCTGGAGCACTATCTCTACACGGGCACCAGCCACAAGTCCCAGCACGAGCTCTTCCTGCTCCTCGACGCCCGCGGCACCTTCCTCACCAAGGGGTGAGTCCCCCCCCGCCCTCGCTCCCCCGGCTCCCCCAGGCGCCTCCCCTCACCCGCTCTCCCACCCCAGGTACTACGCGGCGGTGGAGGCCAAGAAGGAGCGCACCAGCAAACACGCCCAGACCTTCGGGGCCAAGCAGCCCACGCACGTGGCGGCCGGGCCGGGCCAGGTCAGCACCCTAGGATGTGCCTGGCGGCGGCTCCCGGGGGATTTGGGGGTGCGGAGGAGCTGGGGAGGGGGCTCGGGGCGCTGCCGGGGGCCTGCGAGGGGGACTGGGGGATTGGGGCCTTGGCATGACACACCCCCTCCCCCCCCCCCCCCCCCCAGGAGAAGGGCGTGTGGCTGTCGCTCGTGGACACGCTGCGCAAGCGGGACCAGCTGCCCGTGGTGGCCTTCACCTTCTCCCGCGCCCGGTGCGACGACAACGCTGCCGCCCTCACCACCCTCGACCTGACCACGAGCACCGAGAAGAGCGAGGTCCACGTCTTCTTCCAGAAGTGCATCTCCCGCCTCAAGGGCTCCGACCGCCAGCTGCCCCAGGTCGGCCCTCCCCGGGGTCTGCGTCCGGGTCAGGGCGCGTCTCGCGGCGCTGTGCAGAAGGGTTGGCGTCAGTTGGTTGGGTACTTTGAGGTTAAAGGGCACCAGACAGGAAGTTGGGGTGGGCGGCATAGGAAGTGGGCGGGCTGGTGGCTGTGCAGGGCACCGGACAGGAAGTTGGGGTGGGCAGCACAGGAAACAGGCTGGCTGGTGGCCGTGCAGGACGCCGGAGAGGAAGTTGGGGTGAGCGGCACAGAAAGTGGTTGGGGTGGGCGGCTGTGCAGGGTGCTGGACAAGAAGTTGGGTGGGCGGCTGTGCTGTGCAGGAGGGTTGGCATGAGTTGGTTGGGTACTTCCAGGTCAAAGGACTCCAGACAGGAAGTTGGGGTGGGTGGCACAGGAAGAGGGCGGGCTGGTGGCCGTGCAGGGTGCCGGACAGGAGGTTGGGTGGGCGCCACAGGAAGTGGGCGGGCTGGTGGCTGTGCTGTGCAGGAGGGTTGGCGTGAGTTGGTCGGGTACTTCCAGGTCAAAGGACGCCAGACAGGAAGTTGGGGTGGGCGGCACAGGATGTTGGGGTGGGCGGCACAGGACGTGGGCGGGCTGGTGGCTGTGCTGTGCAGGAGGGTTGGCATGAGTTGGTCGGGTACTTCCAGGTCAAAAGACACCAGAAAGGAAGTTGGGGTGGGCTGCACAAGAAGTCGTTGGGCTGGCGGCCATGCAGCGTACTGGACAGGAAGTAGGGGTCGGCGGCACAGGAAGTGGGAGGCCTGGTGGCCGTGCAGGGTGCCGGACAGGAAGTGGGGGTGGGCGGCTGTGCGGGGTGCCAGACAGGAAGTTGGGTGGGCGGCCGTGTTGTGCAGGAGGGTTGGCGTGAGTTGGTTGGGTACTCCCAGGTCAAAGGACGCCAGACAGGAAGTTGGGGTGGGCGGCACAGGAAGTGGGCGGGCTCGTGGCCGTGCAGGGCGCCGGACAGGAAGTCCCCGGACAAAGCAGGAAGTGGGTGTCCAGCATGTGCCCACATTTAATGTGTCCCCCCCCTCCCCCCCGGGGGTGTGGGTTTAGGTGCTGCACATGGTGGACCTGCTGAAGCGGGGCATCGGGGTGCATCACAGCGGGATCCTGCCCATCCTCAAGGAGGTGGTGGAGATGCTCTTCAGCAAAGGACTGGTCAAGGTGAGCCGGGGGCGGGGCTTGGCTGGTGGGCGGGGCTGGGGGCGGGGCTTGGCTGGTGGGAGGAGCCAGAGGGAACACAACCACATACTCTGTCCCCCTCCCTCCCCAGATCCTCTTTGCCACCGAGACCTTTGCCATGGGGGTGAACATGCCGGCCCGCACCGTGGTCTTCGACTCCATCCGCAAGCACGACGGCTCCAGCTTCCGCGACCTGCTGCCCGGTGGGATCCGGGGGCTGTGCTGCTGGGGGGTGGCGTGGGGGTGGGGGGCTGAGCCTGGGGGAGGCGGGCCGAGGATCCGGGGGGGGCAGGGCCGGGCGGCAGTGGGGGGGACGGAGCTGGAGGGGCTGAGCCGTGGGGGGCTGGGCCGGGGGGCCGGCTGCAGGGGGCGCTCAGGCTGGGGGCTGCCTTGCAGGCGAGTACATCCAGATGGCGGGCCGGGCGGGGCGCCGCGGGCTGGACACCACGGGGATGGTCATCATCCTCTGCAAGACCCGCGTGCCCGAGATGGCTGACCTGCACCGCATGATGCTGGTGAGCCCCCCGGGCGTGGGGCGGGGCTTGGGGGCGGTGGGGAGGGAGGCGCCCGGGGGCCTGCGCCCACCGCCCGCTGCCGCCCGCAGGGGAAGCCGACACAGCTGCAGTCCCAGTTCCGCCTGACCTACACCATGATCCTCAACCTGCTGCGGGTGGAGGCGCTGCGGGTGGAGGACATGATGAAGCGCAGCTTCTCCGAGTTCCACAGCCGCAAGGACAGCCAGGTGGGGGGGACCGGCGCCGTGGGGGGGGGCGGGGGAGTCAGCAGCCACTGAGGCTCTATGTCGTTCCCCCCCCCCGCAGGCCCAGGAGCAGAGCGTGGCCCAGCTGAGCCGGCGGCTGGCTGCCATGGAGGAGGTGGACACGGCCGGGCAGCTGAGCGACTTGCCCCAGTACTGCCAGGCCGTACAGGAGCTGCAGGAGACGCGCCGTCTCATCCAGGTGGGGGGGTCTGGCCCTGCCAGCGATGGGCTGCTGGGGCGCAGGGGCTGGGACAAGGCCGGGGGGGCAGGGGATGTGGCGGGGCCAGCCAGGAGACAGGGGATACGGCGGGGCAGGGTTGGCCAGCTGCCAGGGGACAGCCAGCTGAGGGGGCAGGGGATATGGCAGAGGCAGGGGGCGTGGCGGGGCCGAGCCGGCTGGGGGGCAGGGGATGCAATGGGGCTGGGCTGGCCGGGGGGACGCACTGGGTTCCAGGCCCAGGGGACGCGGCGGGGCAGCTGGCCAAGGGGCAGGGCCCAGGGGACGTGGCAGGGCCGGGCCAGGTTGGGCCGGGCAGGAGATGCACTGGGGCCAGGAGATGTACTGGGGCCAGCCAGCTGCGGGGCAGGGCTCAGGGGATGTGGCAGGTTCCAGGGGACATGGTGGGGGCTGGACGGGAGACGGGGGACACGGCGGGTTCCAGGGGACATGGCGGGGGCCAGATGGGGGGCAGGGCCCAGGGGATGTGGCGGGTTCCAGGGGACATGGCGGGGGCCGGACGGGAGACGGGGGACACGGCGGGTTCCAGGGGATATGGTGGGGGCCGGACGGGAGACGGGGGACACGGCGGGTTCCAGGGGACATGGTGGGGGCCGGATGGGAGACGGGGGACACGGCGGGTTCCAGGGGACATGGTGGGGGTCGGACGGGAGACGGGGGACACGGCGGGTTCCAGGGGACATGGCGGGGCCCTGACGGGGGGCAGGGCCCAGGGGATGCGGCGGGTTCCAGGGGACATGGTGGGGGCCGGACGGGAGACGGGGGACACGGCGGGTTCCAGGGGACATGCTGGGGGCCGGACGGGGGGGCAGGGCCCAGGGCCCAGGGGATGCGGCGGGTTCCAGGGAGAAGGGAACACGGCGGCAGGGCCAAGTAACCATCTCCTCCCCGGCGCAGAGGCGGGTGGCTGAGTCGGCCAGCGGGCTGAAGGCTCTGGCCGTGGGGCGCGTGGTGATCATCTCGACCCCGGCTCACCGCAACGCCTTGGGGGTGATCTTACAGGTGAGGGGCGCTGGGGGGGGCTGTGCTGCAGGGCGGGGTGCACGTCCCACCTGCTGCCCCCCCAGGCAGCCGCAGCTCTGGCTGCCCAGTGTGTCCCCAGTAACCAGCCCCCATCTCCCCTCTTCCCCCAGGTCTCCCCCGACGCAGCCAACCGGACGTTCACCACGCTGGTGCTCTGCGAGAAGGCCCCCGAGGGGGGGACCCCGGCAGGGGGCGCGGGGGGGGACAGCTCCAGCCCCGAGGTGCCCTACCCTGACGACCTGCTGCTCAACAAGCTCTTCCTGCCGGAGGGTAAGGGCTGGCAGCCTGGGCACTGGTAGGGGAGCAGGGGCTAGTGGTTAGAGCAAGGGACGGGGTGCCAGGATGCCTGGGTTCCAGTCGCTGCTGAGGGAGGGGAGTTGAGGCTAGCGGTTAGAGCAAGGAGCCTAGGTTCTGTTCCCCACTCTGGGAGGGGAGCCAGGGCTAGTGGTTGGAGCAGGGGGGCCGGGAGCCAGGATTCCATTCCCAGCTCGGGGAGGGGAGTGGGGGATAGTGGTTAGAGCAGGGGGGCCGGGTTCTCTGCCCCACTGCGGCATCTCTGCCCCCCAGGGCCCTGCAGCCACGTGGTGGAGCAGCTGGGCCCCTGCGCCATCCGGGCGATCACGGGCAAGACGCTGCGGGTGAACGCCGAGCGCATCCTGGAGGACGTGAAGAAGAGACAGATGCCGCGGTTCAGGTCGGGGGGGAATCACGTGTCGCGGGGCGGCAGGGGGGCGGCGGCGCGGGGGAGCAGCCGCCGGGACCCACATGTGCCGGGTGCCATTGCAGGAACGACCCCCCTGGGCCCTCGGCCGTGCAGGCGGCCCAGGAGCTGCTGCGGCTGGCGGAGGGGGGCGCCGGGGGGCTGTCCCGCCTGGACCCTGTGGGCACCCTGCAGCTCAAGGAGCTGGAGGTGGTGGAGGGCGCCGTGCGGCTCCGGCGCCTGGAGGAGGCGCTGCCCACTTTCCAGTGTATCCACAGCCCCCGCTTCCCCCAGCAGGTGAGCCTGGGGGGTGGGGCCTGGCACTCTTGTCCTCCCCCTGTGGTGCCTGCAGTTCTGGGCACCACTCAGCGCCTGGCCCCTGGGGTGGGGGCTGGGGGGCAATTGGCACCTGACTAATCCCCTGCCGTGCCCCCCCCCCAGTACCTGCGTCTGACCGAGCGGCTGCAGCTGCGGGCGGAGCTGGAACACCTGCGCTTCCTGCTGTCCGACCAGTCTCTGCTGCTGCTGCCTGAGTACCAGCAGCGGGTGGAGGTGAGTCCTGCCCCCCAGCCTACCAGCCCCAGGCGGGAGGTGAGTCCTGCCCCACGGCCCCCAGCCTACCAGCCGCGGGGGGAGGTGAGTCCTGCCCCACAGCCCGCAGAGTACCAGCAGCGGGTGGAGGTGAGTCCTGCCCCCCAGCCTACCAGCCCCAGGCGGGAGGTGAGTCCCGCCCCACGGCCCCCAGCCTACCAGCCGCGGGGGGAGGTGAGTCCTGCCCCACAGCCCGCAGAGTACCAGCAGCGGGTGGAGGTGAGTCCCGCCCTACAGCCCTGCCCCATGGCCACCAGCCTACCAGCCCCCAGAGTTCCAGCCCCAGGGGAAGGCGAACTCTGCCTAACCCCATGGTCCCCCCAGCAACAGGCAGACTGGGCGTGTAGCCTGCCTTGCTGCCATACCCCCCCTCCCCCCCCCCCCCCCCCCGTCAAGGTGCTGGGGCCTCCCGCTGCTCACCGCTGTGCCCCCAGGTGCTGCGGGCGCTGCGCTACGTGGACGCGGGCGGGGCAGTGCAGCTGGCCGGGCGCGTGGCCTGCGAGATCAGTAACCACGAGCTGCTGCTGACGGAGCTGGTGTTCGACAACCTGCTGACGGAGCTGCGGCCCGAGGAGAGCGTGGCCCTGCTCAGCTGCCTGGTCTGCCAGACCAAGAGCCAGGCCGAGCCCCAGCTGCCCAGCGTCCTGCGCAAGGTGAGGGGGGGGGGCTGGCGGCCTGGCTGGCAGCCTGGCTGGCGGAGGCCCCTGACGCCTGGCTCTCCCCCCTCAGGGCATGGAGCGGATCCGGGCGGTGGCCGAGCGCATCGCCCTGCTGCAGCGGGACTGTGGCCTGCGGGAGTCGGTGGAGGATTTCGTGGCGCAGTACAACTTTGGCCTGGTGGAGGTGGTGTACGAGTGGGCCCGCGGCATGGTGAGTGGCCGGTCATCTTCCCCCCCCCCCCCACCCCTCCCCTCCCCCGTGTCCCACGCCCTCTTCTCCCCCCCAGCCCTTTGCGGAGATCGCCCGGCTGACAGACGTGCAGGAGGGGATCGTGGTGCGCTGCATCCAGCGGCTGGCTGAGACCTGCCGGGACGTGCGCAGCGCCGCCCGTGTCATCGGCGAGCCCACGCTGCACGCCAAGATGGAGCAGGCCGCCAACCTCATCAAGCGCGACATCGTCTTCGCCGCCAGCCTCTACACCCAGTGAGCCGAGCTGGCCCGGCCTGCACCCCCTGCCCGGGGCTTGCTGGAGGCTGCAGGGGGGGCTGAAGATTGGGGGGGGACCTCTAGCCTGTAAATAAAACTTTCTGCAGTAACCACCGTGTGGGGCCTTGAGCCAGGAGTGAGCAACCCCCTCTGGGGCAGGGAGAATGGGGGGACAGTACCCCCCCAGCTGCTCCTGCTGGGCATTCATAAGGGCCCAGGGCAGGGAGTATAGACCCCCCCCCCCCCCAGTGCCTGACCTCCTCTGCAAGCCAGGAGGGAACCCAGGAGTCCTCTGTCTGCCATACTGGGGGGCTCGTGCTGTGGGGGGGCACGGGCAAGTGGACTCCCCTAGGTTTGTAAACAAAGGTATTCAGAGATAGACTTCCCCTGCGTAGTGCAGGTGGGCTGGTCTGGGTCTTGCCTTCCTCCCCCCCCAGACCAGTGTAGGTGGGCCAGTCCATCCTGTGTCTCTTCTCTCTTCCCCCCCATGTCCTACCCATAGGCCAGTCCAATTGTGGATGCACTTCCTGCATTTGTCACCAAGTGGTTGGGTCCACAAATGTTCGGGGGGGGGTGTGTGTGTAGTACAGTTCCTGGGTGATGGAACATACCATTAGAAGAGAGGAGCAGAATGCTCAAGCGTTGATGGGGCGGATTGTGCCAGTGGGGGCGGGGGGGGGGGGGGGCTGGTTGTGCTGTACCATCCTGTGAGTGGGGTCAGTCCAGCTGCACGTGGGACCTACAGGGCATAGGTGGCAATTGCTGGTTGCACACCCCCCCCCACGGGGTGGAGCCTGTAGCTCCACCCCCAGTAACCTCTGACCCCAGAAAGCAACCTTTTGGCAGGGCTGACCTTTCACCCCCCAGGGTCATGACCTCTGCCCCTACCACAGACAGGGGTCAGGGCCTTTAGGACACAGGGACACAGCAGCACCTGCCCCACAGTCTTTATTGGTGCTCATGCCGGGCTCCGGCGGCCGCCCATGGCCTCCACGTACCAGGCCGGCAGGAAGACGTGCTCCGCGCCCCGGTGCCGGGTGCAGGACACGGCGCGGCCGGGCTCCCAGGCAAACAGGTGCACGAGCCTGGGGACAGAAGGACGGGTGACAGCGGCAGCCAGGACAGCGGTGTCCTGTCTCCCAGGGGCAGCCTACACCCCCCCCCTCCAGCCCACAACCACCAATGCTCAGCCCTGCGCGTCCTCCCACGCGCTCCAGCCCGCCCCCAACACGCCGCGTCAGTGTCCACGTTCACCACTAGGGATGGCATGTGTCACGCTTCACCTGCTGCAGGGTGCACGGCCCTGAGCCCATTCTCCATGGGGGGGGGGGGCATGAAATGGTAGAGGAACACCTGGCCAGGCCTCCTGGGGTCTGGCTCAGGGAGGGGAGGTGGGCCAGGAACTCAGTGCATGGCTGGGGCAGGGCGTCCGGACTCCTGAGATCTCTCCCAGCTTGTAGGGGGGTGGGGGGTAAACCTGGGACACTGGACTGCTGGGCTCTCTTCTACTCACTGTGGGTCATCTTCTGTCACCACCCTCTTCAGGAAGGCCAGGAAGGCCTCGCAGAAGTTCATGCACACGGCTGGCTTCCAGCAGCCTTGCTCACCCTGCGGGGGGGGGGGGGGGGGGGGGGGGAAGGGAGCAGCTTCAAACCAGGGCAGGGGTGGAACAAGGGGCGTGGGGCAGGAGTGAGGGCCTGGCCCATGAGGAAGAGGCAGGGCTGGCGTGACCAGCGGGTGTGGGTTGGGAAGCAAAACAGAGGAGGGCCCAGTGGCTGGGAGCGGCAGGGGTACCGCAGAAGAGACGCGGGGGGGGGGGAACGGCAGCTCACCCGGATCAGGGGGAAGATGTTCATGGTCTGGAAGGTCTCCAGGCTGGCCACGGTGCCATCGGGGGCGCGGAAGCCGGCTACAATGCGGGAGACGCCGGGCAGGAAGGACTGTGCCCACCACTTGATCAGCTTGTGCCTGGACGGGGGGGGGGGAGGGGTGTCAGCCTCACTCGCTAGCACCCCGCAGCTGCCGATCCATCCTTCCCCGGCCACACGGGAACCAGGCCTGGCCGCGCAGACACCACACGCCCTGTGCCTTTGCGGTATCAGGCTTGAGGGAGGGTGTGGCTTGGGGCATGGAGGCCGGGCTCCTGGGGAACGCAGAGGGGTGGTGGGAGGGTGCCAGGCTGGGGAGGGAGGGGGACATTCACCTGTAGAAGATGCGGCGCTGCGCCTGGCTGTGCAGCTCCTTGCACGTCTTGAGCTCCACGTAGCAGGCGGGGGGGTCCGGCGAGGGCCCGCGGGGGTCGGTGCAGTCCACCTCCCCGGCGAAGAGCAGCGAGTGGGGGCCCAGCCGCGTGCGCACCACCGTGCAGAAGGCCTCATTGGTGTTCACCACGCCCGTGGGGTCCGGGCTCCCGTCCGGTGTGTCTGGGGGTGGGGGGGACAGCACAGGGCGCCTGGGTTCTCTCCCTGGCTGGGAGGGGAGTGGGGGCGAGTGGTTAGAGCGGGGCGGCTGGGTTCTATTTACCGGCACACATGTAGTGCTCGAACTTGTAGCCCATGTAGGCCAGCTCCTGCAGCATGTCGGAGCGCTGCTCCCGCTGCTGCCGGGCCGCCGGCGTCTCCACCTCGCTGACGTAGAGCGTGCCCCGGAAGAGGCTGACGGCCAGCAGCCAGCCCTCGTGGTTCTCGTAGGGCGTCGTCAGCACCTTAGTGAGGTGCCCCCGCCAGGTGATGAAATCAGCGTTCACAGGGCGCCTGCAGGGGAAGAGGCGACGTGGCCACGCGCCCGCCGTCAGTAGGGTTCAGAGTTAACACATAAGAACGGCCGTACTGGGTCAGACCAAAGGTCCATCTAGCCCAGTATCCTGTCTGCCGACAGTGGCCAGCACCAGGTGCCCCAGAGAGGGTGGACCGAAGACAGTGATCAAGCGATTTGTCTCCTGCCATCCCTCTCCAGCCTCTGACAAACAGGGGCCAAGGACACCATTTTATCCCCTGGCTAATAGCCTTTTATGGACCTAACCTCCATGAAATTATCTAGCTCTTTTTTAAACTCTGTTATGGTTCTAGCCTCCTCTGGCAAGGAGTTCCACAGTTCCCTGTTGAGCTGAATGGGGCCACGTGAGGTGCCAGGCGCTCGGCACATTCCCAGTACCAGACTTGCTCTGTTGTCCCCCACACCGCGCCAGCCCAGGGTGGTGTTCCTGTGCCACTGGCCCCGCCCCCTGCCCCACGGCTGAGCCGGGCACGTGCCAGTAGATGAAGGGGGGAATCCAAGGTCTCCCCTGCCCCCCACCTGCTTCCGCTCGGGTGCTGACTTCACACTGACCCCTGCTGGTAACCCCCAGCTGCTCCTATCCCACTGACCTCCACCCCCAGATCAGTGGTGGCCCAGGTAAAGGGACACCCCCCACCCCGCCCTCTGCCTGCCACGGGCTGTCGGCTTCTCCCGCGCACCCTGTGGTGTCGCCCTCGGCCCGCAGCCGGTCCCGCTGCCCGGCCACCCAGCGCAGCAGGTGCTCCAGGCCCTCGCGCTGGTCCTCGTCCCGCCGCACGTAGCGGTCCCGGTAGCCGCGGCGCAGGTCGAAGGGGGGGTCAGGGCGGTCGGCGGGGGGCGGGGCGAAGTAGCGCAGCTGGCGGGCATCGGGGTGGTAGCGGCGCTCTGCGTCCAGGGAGAAGCGCCCCAGCTCGGCCGGCTGGCGGTAGAAGGGGAAGGGCCCGTCGTAGAGGGCTGGCTCCGCGGGCAGGGTGGGGGGGGCCCAGCGCCCCCGCTTGGGCGAGGCCCCCGGCTGCTGCACATCCTCTCGGCTGCTGCGCTTGGCTGGGCGGGCGCCGGGCTCCATGGCGGCCTGGGAGCGAGCGAGAGGGTGAGACCCGGAGCCTGGCAGAGGCACCCCCTGCCCAGCCCCTCCCCTCCCCCTGCCCCAGGGGCCCCCACGGCACCCCCCCTTCCCCCAGGGTCCCCCCCGCCCAGCCCCTCCCCCTGCCCCAGGGGTCCCCCCAGGGTCCCCCCGCCCCCCCCTCCCCCCAGGGCCCCCCCGCCCCAGGGGCCCCCCCCGCCCACCCCTCCTCCTGCCCCAGGGGTCCCCCCAGGGCCCCCAGGGCCCCCCCCGCCCACCCCTCCCCCCAGGGTCCCCCCTGCCCCAGGGGCCCCCACGGCGCCCCCCCGCCCAGCCCTTTCCCTGCCCCAGGGGCCCCTCCGCCCCACAAGCCGAATCCGTCCCCCCACCCGACCTCTGACCCTTCCCCCCCGCTCCCTCGTCGGTGACCTTTGACCCCCGGGCACCCGCCTGACGTCAATCAAGAGCGACTCCCCCTCCCCACCCCTCCCCCTTGCGCGCGCGCGCGCGCCCCCGCAGCCACGTGGCTCCCGCGGAAGCTCCGCCCCCCGCCAGCCCACCCCTCCCGCTCCGAGCCCCGCTGACGCCATCAGCGCGGGGACCTGCTGCTGCCGGGCGCGCGGCCGGGAAGTGCGAGGACCCCCAGGTGACGTCATCGGAGGGCGCCGGGAAGAGGCGATCGCGCGCGCGCCGGAGTCTCCGCGCTGGGTAGGGAGGGGAGGCGGTGACGTCATCACTCGGGGACGGGGGGCAGCTACGGGGCGCGGGAGGGAGGGGGACCTGGCGGGGGGGGTACGAGAGAGGGAGGGGGACCTGGCGGGGGGGCAGGAGGGGGACCTGGTGGGGGGGTAGGAGAGAGGGCGGGGGGGCAGGAGGGGCACCTGGTGGGGGGGGTAGGAGAGAGGGCGGGGGGGCAGGAGGGGGACCTGGTGGGGGGGGTAGGAGAGAGGGCGGGGGGGCAGGAGGGGCACCTGGTGGGGGGGGTAGGAGAGAGGGCGGGGGGGCAGGAGGGGCACCTGGTGGGGGGGGTAGGAGAGAGGGCGGGGGGGCAGGAGGGGCACCTGGTGGGGGGGGTAGGAGAGAGGGCGGGGGGGCAGGAGGGGCACCTGGTGGGGGGGGTAGGAGAGAGGGCGGGGGGGCAGGAGGGGGACCTGGCGTTGGGGGGTTCATTCGGTGCTGACCCTGCTGCTCCCCCCAGCCCATGGAACGCCGGCGCCAGCTGATCTCACACACCCTGAAGGCCAAGAAGCGGCGCCTGCAGCCAGGACCCGACCCCGGGGACGCGGCAGAGCCAGACACGCGGGGTGAGTGGGGCGGGGCCCGGATGCCTGGGTTCTCCCCGGCTCTGGGAAGGGAGGGGTTGGTGGTTAGTGCAGGGGGGTGTGGGGCTGGGCACCAGGACGCCTGGGTTCTCTCCTGCTCACCCTGTGCCGTTGGTTGGCAGAGGGCCCCGGGGCGGTGGATTCGGCTCTCCGGTATCTCGCCTCCCTCTTCCCTCGCCAGCTCTTCGAGGACGCGCTGCCCCCCATCGTCCTGAAGCACCAGCTCTACAGCCTGGTGAGGGACCGCACGGCCGTGGACAGGCACCTGGTGAGTGCCCCCCCCCCCACCTCAGGGCACCCGTGCACAGCAGACCCTGGGCCCCCTCTAGCCTGGGACCTCCTCCCCCAGATCGCCCCCTATGGAGTGTAAACCCTGAAGGAGACCGTCAGGCGTGGCAGGGGGAACTGCACGGCGTAAGCTGGAGACATTCGCCTCCTCCCTCAGCGTGGAGGAGGCCATGCCCTGACTCTCTACCCCGAAGTGCAGCTCCCACTTGCTGGTGTAGACACCACAGAGCCCAAGGTGATTGGCTACAAAAGGTTGGTTGTCGGTGATTACGAGCGACAGCAAACAGGTCAGAGCAGGTTACCGAAATGAACCAACATTCAAACCAAGTGTCCTACATAGCTTGAACTGGAATGGCAGATCCTCCCCCGCAGAGCTGTTAAGAGCCGGCACCAGAGCCTCAAGGCGCTTCGCTGCCTTTGCAGCTAGATTGGAATCTCAGAAGCTCCGTTCAGAGGCTAGAAATCCCTTCTGTCTGGGTCCCACGCTTCCTCTGGGTCAGCTCTTGTTCCCCAGACGTTCCCCGGAGTCCCCTTGGCTGGGGAGTCAGCAAAAAACCACCATGCAGTGATGTCCCTCCCGGCCGTACACAGCTGATAGCACCTGGTAGGAGCCCTTCACCTCCCAGCCTAGTTCCCACGCCCGGTTGTGGAAACACACAGATGGAGTCCAGCGCTGGGTGACCGGTTGCGTGCCCGGTCGTGTCCCAGCGGTCGGGCGTCGGAGGTGGGGGAGAGACGCTCTCTGGCCAGTTGCTCTTTCTAATGTCTGGTCGCCCTGGGCCTTTTGCCTAGTGTGGGTTCCCCCAGTGCAAACCTATCTGTAAGACTGTGACGGCTCATCAGGGTTCCCCCCGATCCTGCACCCCCGTAGCAGCCAGAACAGTCTCCGCCAGCCAGTAGAATAGAGAGGGGTTTATTGCTTCTCCAGGATACAGCGCAGCACAGACGTGATGTGGCTACAGGAGTCAGGGCCAGGATGCCTCAGACTCCTTGGGTTAGGGGGTCCATCGCCCCCTCAGCTTAGTCTGTTCCCTTCATGTTTCCCAGCCAGAAACTCGCCCTTCCCCCAACACTCACTGCCTTTGCTCAGTCCCATCCCTCAACAGGTAAGAACCAATTGGGTCATTGTCTACGTGACTGTAGGACCCTCCGGTGGCCCCTGCTGTGCAGCGCTTACAGATACAGGCCAGTAGGGGTCACCCACAGCCCACACACAGTGTACGGCCTGCCCACTCCATCACAAAGACAGCTCCCTTCAGGCCTGGCGGTGGTGAGTTCACGCACACAGATCCATGGTGCTCAGCAAAGGCTAACGTTTCCCACGCGTGCTCACTATGCGCCTTGCGTAGGCCCGCCAGGGCTAGATCACAGTCTCATGGCTCTGACACGTGGTGTGGCCCACCGCCCCCTTAACCCTCTCCCCCACAGAGCCGGCTGAAGGATGAGGGGCTGGTCCGGCTCTTCCAGCTCGGATTCGACACGGAGGCCTTCGGGGTGGTGTTCGCCCAGGACTATGTGGCCAAGGTGAGGCTCTGCCCCACCCCCAGCCGTGGGAGGGTGGCCCCGGGGTGGGCCTGGTGGGGGTAACAGGTCCCCCCATCTCTACCCAGGTGCTGCAGTCCGTGGAGGGGAAGGAGCAGGCCGGGACGGTGCGCAGGTTCCTGCAGACAGCTTTCGCCTCCTGTGCCGACGTCAGCTACGAGAAGGGCCGCATGCTGAGGGACTTCGGCTTCCAGGACCACGACATCACGTGGGTGGCTGAGGGTGGGGGGGCAGGGGCGTGCAGCCTCCCAGAGCCCCCTGGCCCAGCCGCATTCCCCTCCTCGCCCCAGCGCCCGCTTGGTGTTCTATGCGGCTGTTCCCCTCCCCAGGGGGGGCGCATCTCTGTGCCGGGGGAGGAGTTCCCCTATGACCTTCCCCATGTGGGACTGGAGGAGAGGTCCCTGCATACCCAGCCCCAGTGCCCCACCCCAGAGGGGACGCATCCGGATGCCGGGTCTCTGGAGCAAAGGACACTGAGGTGAGGACGGGTCTCTTCTCCTATCCCCTCTCCCAGGCAGCTGGTCAGCGCGGGAGTCCTGACCGTCCGGGACGCCGGCAGCTGGTGGCTTGCGGTGCCCGGAGCTGGGCGCTTCGTTAAATGCTTCATCAAAGGTTTGTGTGGGACCCACGCACCCACCTTTCCCCAGCCAGCCCCTGCCAGAGGGGCAGGCCGGCTGAGCCCTCTCTCCCTGCCCCAGGGCGCAAGGCCGTGCAGGCCATGATCCAGAAGGCCAAGTACAAGGAGGTTTTGCTGTCGGACCTACAGAGCCGCCGGGCTCCCCGGGCCGTGAAACTGGGGCTGCCTTATCATATCCATGATCTCATCGGGGCCCAGCTGGTCGACTGGTATGTACTCCCCTGGCTCCCAGCACCACCCTCCTGCCAGCTCTAACCACTAGCCCCCACTCCCCTCCCAGCACCTGGGAGAGAACCCAGGCATCCTGGATCCCTGCCCCTCCCCCTGCACTAACCACTAGTCCCCAGGAGGAGACAAGGGAGAAGATGTGACTCACAGTTTCCTCCCCCTTTCTGGTGGGGGTGGGGGGGTGAACTGACTTGGTTCTGTTCGGGAGGGGTGGCCCCCTGCTGTGCTGCCCCATCCCTTACTCCAGGGAGGGAGGAGTCACCGTGCCAACTCCAGCTCAACCCAGCCCCAAAGAGCAGACAAGGGAGGAGACAAGAGGCCCTGGGGTGACCTAGACTCACCGGTTCCCGAGGGGGCCCCCACCCGTGGGACAGCCCCTTCTCGGGGGCCACTCTCCCTCGGGGTTCAGCCCGTCCTGGGACCGCCCCGCTCTGAGCCCCCAGCCGCCCTGGCTCTGCTGTGGGCCCCTCGGGGAGTCCCCTCGCTCTGGGCCCTGGGACACCACTCCCAGCAGGACTAGAGCAGCCCTGGGCTCAAGCCCGGAGTGACTCCCAACCACTGTCACACGGGGGGGTTTATGGAGTTTTGAACCCAGCCCAGGAACCCTCAGGCCTGTCAGCCTGGCCTGAATCTCCCCTGCTGCCCCCCCCCCAATCCCGCAGCCCCCTCCCTCCAGACCAGCCTTTGATCTCTGCCAGCAGCTACTTCCCGTTCAAGGTAACCAGGGTTCCTGGGCCCCCTTCTTCTCTGCCTCCCCTCTGTCCTTTGTTCCCCCCAGGCTGGCCCCACACTGGCCGGAGCCGGCTGTGGTGTCCAAACTGGGTTTCCCAGTCACCAAGCTGCTGGCCGGGGTCCCCTGTTCTGTGCTGGTCCCCTTTGACCCCCCACATTCCCCCCCGGTCAGGCTTCTTATGAGGCTGGGTTTTGTTCACTTCTCCCAGGTGGCCCTGGAGCCTGCAGGAAGGGCTGGAAAGCCGGGGGGGGGGAGGGAAGTTGTTGGCCGTGGGGTGGCCGGGCTGTCGGCTTTGCATGTCCCCTGCTGGGGGGCTGTGCAGGGTGAGGCCGGACCTAGCTGGGCTCACGGCCTCTCTCCATGTCCCCCAGCGTCCCCAGCACCTCCGGGACCCTGCTGCGCCTGGCCGACCCCTGAGCCGCGGAGCTGCCGGAGAGCTGTGCCAAGGACTGATGGACGGACGCCGGGGCTGGACGTTCCCAGCATGCAGCGGGGGCCCCTCTGGCTCCAGACTCTTTAATTTATTTTGCTGATCCGTGTTTGAACTGGGTGGGGGTGGGGTGGGGGGGGCAGGGAGCGGACGCTGGCCCCTGGGAGGGGTCTATCTCAAGAGCGGGGGGCTGCCCCTCTGTGGGGTGAAGGAAGGGGCCCAGTGGAACTTTGGGGGGTGTCCCCATGGCGATATGTGAGTCCCACCCCTGGCTGAGCAGCAGGGCCCAGGAGGCCAATAAATGAAGGTTTCTTTGCTCTCTGGCTTGGTTGGGGGCCCTGCCCATCCTGGGTCCCAGGGGGGATGGGGGGGAGGGGAAACCAGGTCTGCCCGGTAGGCGTGGGAGGGGGTAGGGCTGCCTAGCAGGCAGAGATGTGGGCCAGCAGGGCTACCTGGGCCTGAGGCAATGGGGGCTGCCCCCCTTCCACAGCTGAGACACAACCCAGGCGTCCCGGCTGCCAGCCCCTCCCTCGCTGTCCTCCCACCCCAGACCTGGGGGCGCTGCCCCTTTAAGAGAGGAGCCGTGGGCGGGGCCAGGAAACCGGTCACGTGAGGGAGGCTTCCATCACGCGGCTCTGCATCCGGACGGGCGCCCCTCCGCCAATCGCGTGCCGGGGGCGGGGTCACGTGACCCGTCCAGAAGTTGCAACATACTATCGCGCCCAGCTGTGGCGGCCGGAGCCTGTTAAAGGGGCCGCGTCCCTCTCCCCCCGCCCCAGCGCCATGGGGCGGCCCCAGGCCCTGCCGGTCGGGGCGCTGCTGCTGCTCGGGTTCTGCGGGGCGCGGGCCTGGCGCTCCGCTGAGCAGGTAAGGCCCGGACCCCCCCAGCCTGGGCACCGCCCCCCAGGGACCCCCCCGCAGCCTGGGCACCGCCTCCCAGGGACTCCCCCGCCCAGCCTGGGCACCGCCCCCCAGGAACCCCCCCGCAGCCTGGGCACCGCCTCCCAGGGACTCCCCCGCCCAGCCTGGGCACCGCCCCCCAGGGACCCCCCCGCAGCCTGGGCACCGCCTCCCAGGGACCCCCCCGCCCAGCCTGGGCACCGCCCAGCCTGGGCACCGCCCCCCAGGGACTCCCCCGCCCAGCCTGGGCACCGCCCCCCCGGGACCCCCCCCGCAGCCTGGGCACCGCCCCCCAGGGACTCCCCCGCCCAGCCTGGGCACCGCCCCCCAGGGACCCCCCCCGCAGCCTGGGCACCGCCTCCCAGGGACTCCCCCGCCCAGCCTGGGCACCGCCCCCCAGGGGTCCCCCATGGCACTGACAAGCCCTTCCCGGGGATCCCGATCGCCCCTTCCCTCCCTGGGACCAGGTACCCCGGATTCCCTGCCCCTCCCAGGAAGCAGCTAATCCCTGCACCCCTCAGAGCTGGGCACCGTCCCCTCCCCCCCAGGAAGCCACCCCATGCCCCCGAACCTGGCTCCCCTCAGCCGCAGGCCACCCCCCCCCATTCCCTCTCCCCAGGTAAAGCCGCCTCCTGCCCCCCCCCCATCCGTCTCCACCCTCTAGGTCCTGTGTCTGCCCCCCTGGAAACCCAGACTTCCCCATTCCCTGGGGGAGGGGGCAGAGCCCTGCCAGCCTACTGCCCACCTTGTTCCCACCCTGCTACCTAGCGCCACCATGGGGCAGCCTCGCCTGCCAGGGGAGCGCCCCCCCCTCCCCCCGCCCTGCTCCCTGCCCTCTAGTGTCACCCTGTGGCCATGGGGCAGCTCTGTCAGGGGAGAGCGAAGGCCCCCACCTACCCCGTACCACTCCCTGGTGCTCTTCCCAGCCTCGGTGGGGGTCCATGCCTGACCGCCGGCAGGGCCCTGAACCCTCTGGGCCCCGGTGTCCCTGTGCAGGTCAATCCCCTGGTCACGCTGGAGCAGCTGCTGTGGGTGAGCGGCGGGGAGATCGGAGAGGTCAACACCTACCGGGTCCCCCTCATCGCGGCCACTCCCCGCGGCAGCCTCCTGGCCTTCGCCGAGGCCCGCAAGTTCTCCTCCTCCGACCTGGGGGCCAAGTTTGTTGCCCTGCGGCGCTCCACAGATGGAGGTGTGTGGGGAGAGAGCCGGGGCAGGGGGGAGGGGCACCGGCAGAGCTGGGGGGGGCTCTGGGGCGGGAGTGAGGCGCACCGCAGGGCTGGGGGGGGCTCTGGGGCGGGAGTGAGGCGCACCGCAGGGCTGGGGGAGGCTCTGGGGCGGGAGTGAGGGGCACCATTGTACATGTCCATTGTCAGGTTTTAGTCTGTGGCCATACTGGAAGGCCTTAAACCGCTGATGGATCTTCGTTTGCTGCCAGCCTGCAGGAGTAGCTGCCTGTAGCTGACCCACAGGGCGTCCCACCCTCCCGTTCCCTCCGCGCCACATTGCCGGAGCGTGGCCCCAGGCCATTAGGAACGGGCCCCCTGTCCCCACTCGCTGCAGAGAGAGGCACAGAGTGGGAGGTGGTTCCAGAAAACATGGCCTGAGCCTTTCTCCCTGGCAGGAGACGGCTGGGGAGTTGGCTCCCATGGCAGCGTCCGTGCCTGCCCGCCCGCGTTCTCCACCACGTTTCTTACCTGCACAAAATCTTCTGACGTGCCCACGCTCTCGGGTTCCTGGGGCTCAGGCGTGACCTTCTTAATACAGGCAGTCACCTGAGAGCGGCCAGGCTGGGTCAGGCGGGATGGACCAATCCTCTAGTGTCCTGTCTGCCCCCAGTGGCCGGTGCCTGGTGCCCCAGAGGGAGTGAACAGAACAGGGAATCCCTCCTTGTCGTCCATTCCCAGCCCCTGACACCATCCCTGTCCAGCCTGGCTAACAACCATTGGTGGTCCCATCCTCCATGCATTTATCTAGCTGTTTTGTGAACCCTCTGAAAGTCCTGGTCTTCACCACATCCTCTGGTGAGGAGTTCCACAGGTTGACTGTGCACGGCATGACCAAAAAAAAGGACTTCCTTTGGTTTGGTTTGAACCTGCTGCCTATTAATTTAAGCTGGTGACCGCTAGTTCTTCTCTCTTGGGAACAAGTTTCCACACCACTCATAATTTCACGGCCCTCTGTCATCACCACCCCCCTGAGTCTTCTCTTTTCTAAGATGAAATGTCCCAGGTTTTTTAATCACTCTTCCGATGGGACCCGTTCCAAACCCTGAATCATGTTTGTTGCCCTTTTCCGAACCTTTTTCAATGCCAAGAGAGCTTTTTTGGGATGAAGCAGCCATGTTTCCACGCAGGATTCACCCACACTCACCCCTGTTCCCTCTCATCCTTTCCATCCACGTGTGGAATAATTTTATGTGCACCTAGCTGTGGGCACCACCCACCACCGTGTGCATGGGAGAACTGTCACCCCCAAATGCCCACCCCCATTTTGCTTTCAGGGCAGTGCCCAAGGAAACTGAGGCACGCACCCGGGGTTACCAGAGGACAGTAGACATCCCAGCCACAGAACGAAGCGAACAGGGGGGCAGAAGGTAGCCCCCTAAATAGCGTTTTGCACCAGGCGCGACACCCTGCCCCAGCTCCTGTGATTCTGGTAGGGCTGTCTCTCCTGCCCAGGTGCTACGTGGTCCCCCAGCACATTCATCGTGGACGACGGGTCGCGGGCGGACGGGCTGAACCTGGGGGCGGTGGTGGTGGACCGGGAGAACGGCACCGTCTTCCTGATCTACGCGCTGTGCGCCCACGACGGGCAGCCCTGCGCCTCCAGCACCATGATCGTCCGCAGCCGGGACGACGGCGTCTCCTGGAGCCACCCCCACAACCTCTCCGCCAAGATCGGCCTGGACAAGTTTGCCCCGGGACCCGGACTCGGCATCCAGGTGGGCCTCCCAGCAGCGGGGGGCGGGGGGGGGCTACCTCTGGGCCTGTCAGGGCGTTCTACTCGGCTGTTCCCCAGCACTGCCCCAGAAACAGCCGCATCGCCACACCGCACTCCCCCGGTAGCCCTGCCCCAGAGCCAGGAGGGGGGGTGTCCCTGGGTAACATGCCCCGCTTCTTCTCCCCCGGCCTCAGAAACGCTACGAGCCCCACCGGGGGCGTCTGATCGTCTGCGGCCATCGGACGCTGGACCTGGACGGGATCTACTGCCTGCTGAGTGACGACTACGGGGAGAACTGGCGCCTGGGGGGGGCCCTGCCTGGGATCCCCTACGGGCAGCCCAAGTTCAACAACGACTTCAACCCTGACGAGTGCCAGGTCAGTGGCAGGGACCAGGTGTCTGGGGCAGGCCCCCCCCAGCTCCCAGGGTGACGGGGAGGGGAGGGGACCAGGGGCAGCCCCCCCCCAGCTCCCAGGGTGACGGGGAGGGGAGGGGACCAGGGGCCCGGGGCAGGCCCCCCCCAGCTCCCAGGGTGACGACGGGGAGGGGAGGGGACCAGGTGTCTGGGGCAGCCCCTCCCCCGCTCCCAGGGCGCAGCCAGGGAGGGGAGGGGAGGGGACCCAGGTGCCCAGGACAGGCCCCTTTCCCCCCCCACTCCCAGGGCCCAGAGAGGGAAGGGAAGGGACCAGGGGCCCCGGACAGCACCCCAGCTCCCAGGGTGCAGATAGGGAGGGGAGAGGACCAGGGGCCTGGGACAGCCCGCCTCCCCAGGGCCCAGACAGGGAGGGGAGGGGAGGGGACCCCTCCGCCCCCAGGGCCCAGACAGGGAAGGGAGGGGCCCAGGGGCCCATGGTGAGGGCCCCAGGGGCCAGGTGACGCTCCCCCCCCCCCCTCTCCCCCAAGCCCTATGAGCTGCTGGACGGGTCGCTGGTGATCAATGCCCGGAACCAGAACTTTTACCACTGCGCCTGCCGCATCGTGGCGCGGAGCTGGGACGGGGGCGAGACCCTGCCCCCCGAGGCCGTGACCTTTGACCCCGTGCTGGTGGACCCCGCCGTGGCCGCGGGGGCTGTGCTCGCCGCCGGGCTAGTCTTCTTCAGCAACCCGGCCCACCAGAGCCAGCGTGCGTGGGGCCAGGGAATGGGGGGGCACCTGGGGGGCTGCTCCATGTGGGGCAGGAGGTGGATGGGGGAACTGTGGGAGGGGGCAGCAGGCTGAGGACACATTGGGGTCTGGGCTAAGGGCATGTGGGGGTCGGGACAGAGGGGGCTGAACTAAGGGGCATGTGGGGGGCAGTGGACACGGGGGGCTGTGTTAAGGGACATGTGGGGCTGGGACAGGTGGGGGCCAGGGGACATGGGGGGGCTGGGCTAAGGGTCATTTGGGGGACGGGGACTCAGGGGCAGGCAGGGGGGCTCCATGTATTTCACTCGCCCCTTGTCCCCCCCAGGCGTGAACCTGACGCTGCGGTGGCGGGCGGCCAAGGACGCGGCGGGCTGGCAGCGCCCCCTGCAGGTCTGGCCGGGGCCCAGCGGCTACTCCTCCCTGGCAGCGCTGGAGGGGGCCGGCGCCCCCGGGGACCCCCCCACCCTCTACCTCATCTACGAGAAGGGGCGGAGCCAGTCCATCGAGAGCATCTCATTGGCCAAGATCAGCATCTCCGGGAGCCTCTGACCCCGCCCCCACCCCCCTCCTAGCTGCACCCCCCCTATTCCCCCCCCCCCGCCTGCCCCTCTTTATTTATTACCCTCCCTCCCCAGAGGCTGCTGGGCCCGAGGGAAGCGGCTGCACCAAGGGAGCAATAAAGGAAACAAAACTTCATCACCCGTCTCGCCTGGCTGCGCTAATGGCCCTGGGGGCTGGGGGGGGCACAATGGGGGGGGCTGGCGCTGCAGGGAGGCTGCAGATGCGGACATTGCGGGAGGGGCTGGGGGCGGGGCGGGCTGCAGGGGGGAGGGGGTGATGCGGCGGTGCGGGGGGGGGCTGGGGACGGGGCGGGCTGCAGGGGGAGGGGGTGATGCGGAGGTGCGGGGGGGGTGGGGACGGGGCGGGCTGCAGGGGGAAGGGGGTGATGCGGGGGGGCCGGGGCCGGCTGCAGGGGGGAGGGGGATGAGGAGGGGTCGAGGGGGCGGGGCGGGCTGCAAGCGGGGGGGCGCGGGGCGGGCTCCGCTAGGCCCCGCCCCGCCCGCGGTCCCCGCACCCCGGTCCCGCACCGGCCATGGCGAGCCAGTCGCAGGGGATCCAGCAGCTGCTGCAGGCGGAGAAGCGGGCGGCGGAGAAAGTGGCCGAGGCGCGGAAACGTGAGCGCGGGGCGGGGGGAGGAGGATGGCGGGGGGGGGCCGAGCCGCGGGGGGGCCGAGCGCTGGGCGGGGGAGCCCCGGGGGAGGGGCCGGTTGCGGGGCGCAGGGGAGAAGCCAGGGGGGCGCACGGACCCCTCCCGAGCTCCCCAGGCGTTCGGGGCATGAGACCCCCCCAGTACAAAGGGGGGTTGTGAGCTGCGGAGCGGGGGGAGCCGGACTGCGGAGGTCGCGGGGTGGGGGGGGCTGGGTAGGGGGATGCAAGCAGCCGGACTGCGGGCCCATGGCGGCCGGCAGCCGGATGGTAGGGGTTGCAGGGAGCGGGGCGCAGCAGCCGGACTGCGGGGGTCCTGGGGAGGGTCATCAGCTGCACTGCAGGGTCGCAGGGGGCAGAGAAGGGGGGTCGGTAGCCGGATTGCGGGGGGGCAGGGGCGGGGAAGGGGGGGCCCACAGCCGGACTCGGGGTCTCGCCCCCCAGGGAAGGCGCGGCGGCTGCGGCAGGCCAAGGAGGAGGCGCAGGCCGAGGTGGAGCGCTACCGGCTGGAGCGGGAGAGGGATTTCCAGCAGAAGCAGCAGGCGGTGAGGGGGCAGGTTTGGGGGACGGGGCGGGGGCACTGGGGGCAGGCAGGGTGGCAGGCACAGGGCCAGGGGGACAGTGGGGAAGGTCAGGGCAGTGGGGAGCAGGGGTGGGGGCGTTAGGGGAGGAGGTCGGAGCAAGGGGTGGGGCAGGGGCAGGGGCAGGGGCAGGGGTGGGGGCAGGCCTGGCGCAGGGGTCACGGGTACAGGGCAGTGGGGGGGGGTCGGACCGGGGGGGGCAGGCCTGGCACAGGGGTCACGGGTACAGGGCAGTGGGGGGGGTCGGACCGGGGGGGGCAGGGGTGGGGGCAGTCCCGGGGCAGGGGGCGGGTACGGGGGCGTCGGGGGGCCCCGCCCGGTCTCACCCCCGCTCTCCGGCAGGCGCTGGGCTCTCGGGGCCACGTGTGCGCGGAGGTGGAGTCGCAGACGCGCCGGCGGGTCCAGGCCATGCAGGGGGGCCAGGCCCAGGGCAAGGAGCGGGTCCTGCGCCAGCTGCTGGGGCTGGTGTGCGAAGTGCGCCCCCAGCTGCACCCCAACTACCGCCTGGCCGCCTAGCCCCGCCCCGCCCCTCCCTGCTGGCCCCGCCCCAGTCACCTAGCCCCGCCCCTCCCTCTTGGCTTCCCCTAGGCTGTCTAGCTCCGTCCCGCCCTCCTGGTCCCGCCCCAGTCGCTTAGCCCCACCCCTTCCTCCTAGCTCCACCTAGGTCGCCTAGCTCCGCCCCTCCCTCGTGGCTCCACCCCTGCCGCCTAGCCCCACCCCTTCCTCCTAGCTCCACCTAGGCCGTTTAGCTCCGCCCCTCCCTTCTGGCCCCGCCCCAGTTGCCTAGCTCCGCCCCTTCCTCCAAGCTCCACCTAGGCTGCTTAGCCCGCCCTCCTCCCTCCTGGCTTTCCCCCCCTCCCCCCCGCAGCCACCCAGCCCCGCCCCCTCCCTCCTGGCCCTGCCCCAGTCACCTAGCCCCGCCCCCTCTACTGCCTCCCGCTCTAGTTGCCTAGCCCCGCCCCCCTCTCCTGGCTTTGCCTCTGGCCACCTAGCTCCCCCAGCTCTGCCTCTGGCCTCCTGGCCCCGCCTCCTGCTGGCCCCTCCCCTGTCTTCTGGCTCCACCCCCAGCTGCCTAGTCCCTGCCTCCCTCCTGGCCCCTCCCCTCTTGGCCTCGCCTCCTGGCTCCGCCCCCTGGCCAACTAGCTCTGCCTTCTGACTCCGCCCCTTCCTCAGCTTCCCCAACTACCACCTTTCCTCCTAGCTCCACCCCTGCTCCCTAGCTCCGCCTGTTGGCTCAGCTCTCACCTCCTAGCTCCACCCCCTGCCTCCCAGCTCCCCCTCTGCTACTGCCTGGCCACCCCTAGGGGCTGCCCCACAGTCCCCCAGCTCCACCCCTGCCCCTCAGATCAACCCCACAGCTCCCCCACTGCTTCCTGGCTGCCCCTAGACCTCCCCATACACCTCCTCCCTCCCCGCTTGCAGTGTCTCCCCACAACATGCACCTTCTCCCTCCTCCCACCGCGGCCTCCCTCCCCACTCCCCTGCTGCTGGTGGGGCAGGAGTGCAGGTGGGGCTAGAGCTCCCTGCCCCCTGTGAGTTCTTGTAGGGCTGCTCTGATGCCCGATGGCTCCCAAACCGTCCCCTCTGGCTGCACCCCCAACAACTCCAGCTCCCCGCCAGCGGCCTCCCCCCGCACATCTCCAGAGCTGGGATGCCGCCCTGACCGGGCCTGTGCAATGTGATGAATAAACTGTGATGTGTGCACAGCGCCCCGTTATTTCCTGGGGGGCACGTGAGAGGGAGTGGCAGTGTCGCATGAGAGCAGCTGGCTCTGGGGAGGGGGGGCTGGTTACACGGGGACACCTCGCCCGGTGCTGGAAGGCGGCTGGCTCTGGGGTGGGGGGCTGGTTACACGGGGACACCTCACCCAGCACTGGGATGTGGCTGGTTCTGGGGTGGGGGGCTGGTTACACGGGAACCCCTCACCCAGCACTGGGATGTGGCTGCCTCTGGAGAGGGGCAGGGCTGGTTACACGGGGACCCCTCGCCCAGCGTTGGAAGGTGGCTGGCTCTGGGGTGGGGGGCTTGTTACACGGGGACACCTCGCTCAGCGCTGGGATGCGGCTGGCTCTGGTGGGGCTGGTTACACGGGAACCCCTCACCCGGCACTGGGATGCAGCTGCCTCTGGAGAGGGGCAGGGCTGGTTACACCGGGACCCCTCACCCGGCGCTGAGATGCAGCTGGCTCTGGGGTGGGGGGTCTGGTTACACCGGGACCCCTCACCTGGCACTGGGAAGCGGCTGGCTCTGGAGAGGGGCGGGGCTGGTTACACCGGGACCCCTCACCCGGCGCTGAGATGCGGCTGGCTCTGGGGTGGGGCAGGGCTGGTTACAAAGGAACCTCAGCAGTTTGTCTCTGCCATAGGCCCCCTCAGGGAGTCCCCTCGCTTTGGGGCCCGGGTCCCCACTGCCAGCGGCACTAGAGCAGCCTTGGGCGACTCCCAGCCAGCATCACACGCGGGGTTTGAACCCAGCCCAGGAGCCCTCAAGCCCGTCAGCCTGGCCCCCGCCCCCGGCCCTGCATGTCTGAGTCTGCCTTGCCGCCAGGTGGGCGCTGCCTGCTCTGTCCTGCAGCCCCCTCCCTCCAGCCCGGCCTCCCGTCCCCCCCAGCAGCTCCTCCGCAGTCCAGGTCATCAGGGTCACATGGGCCCCGCTCTTCTCCGCCTCCCCCTCTCGAATAAGAGTGGCCAGGCTGGGTCAGACCAAAGGCACATCCAGCCCAGTGTCCTGTCTGCCCACAGTGGCCAGTGCCTGGAGCCCCAGAGGGAGTGAACAGAACAGGGAACCACCCAGGGATTCGAAACCTACCCTGCCCAGCCTGGCTAATGGCCGTTGATGGGCCCAACCTCCATGAATCTATCTAGCTCTTTTTTGAACCCTGTTAAAGTCCTGGTCTTCACAGCATCCTATGGCGAGGAGTTCCACAGGTTAATTGCACTGAGTGAAGGAAAATTTCCTTTTTTCTTTACCTGCTACCTATGGGTATCATTGGGTGACCCCTCGTTCTTACGTTATGGGAACAAATACGTGACTTTTCCTTATTCACTTTCTCCACACTGGTTGTGATTTTCTAGACCTCTACCCTATCCCCCCCTCCATCTCCTCTTTTCTAAGCTGAAAAGATTTATGTGTCACAAGTCACAACACAAAAAACCTTTGCCCATGTAAAGATGCTACAGTTTTGTTCACGTGTGTCAAGCCAAGAGACATAATCTTTCATGTCGTGGATCAATACGAATGATGAAATGTCCATTGTAGATGTTGAAGAGTTTGTGTGTGCCAAATACAGTCATACTTCACAATTACCTATAGAGATCAACTCTTGTATGCACAGTCCTGCCACTGAAATGAGCGGAACACACTGCCCTCCAGCGTATCTACCTCTCCCCCCAGCTTAGTGTCAGTTGCAAACTTGCTCAGGGTGCAATCCATCCCCTCAGCCAGGTCATTAATAAAGATATTGAACAAAACCGGCCCTAGAACCGATCCTTGGGGCACTCGGCTAGAAACCGACCGCCAACCTGACATCGAGCCGTTGATCACGACCCGCTGGGCCCGACCTTCTAGCCAGCTTTCTATCCATCTTACCATCCATTTCTCCATCCACATTCCCTTCACTTGCTGGCAAGAATATTGTGGGAGACGTATCAAAAGCCTTGCTAAAGTCGAGGTCTATCACATGCACTGACTGTCCCATGTCCACAGAGCCAGTTACCTCAGCATAGAAGCTAATCAGATTGGTCAGGCACGACCTGCCCTTGGTGAATCCATGTGACTGTTCCTGATCACCTTCCCCTCCTCCAAGTGCCTCAAACTGGATTCCTCGAGGGCCCCTCCATGATTTTTCCAGGGACTGAGGTAAGGCTGACCGGTCTGTAGTTCCCTGGATTGTCTTTCTGCCCTTTTTAAAAGATGGCTCTCTGGGGGCTCACTGGTGAGACAGGGCTGGGGCCGGCACCTTCCGGGGCAGCTGGTGACCATAGTGGTCAGTGTGAAGGGAACCCACGGTTGGGGCGTGGGTTTCAGCAGCCGCCCTGGGAATGACAAGTGGTGAGCAACAAACTGCAGCGTGTGGGGAGAACGGCTTGGTTCCTGCCAGGCTGGGCCCTCCGCCCCAGCAGGGTCTTGGCAGGGACCGAGCGAGAAGCAGCGCGCAGGCGGTGTGCAGAGAGGAGGGGCTGCCGGACTGTGGTCCTGGTCTGTGTTTTTGTACAGAATATAGCCTGTTCCTGGTGGTGGGTCTGGTCTGAGGTGTGTGCGCATGCGCGCGCACACACACACACACACACACACACACAGAGGCAGGCTCAGGCCCAGCCTTCCAAGGCTTTCCCTGTGCTGCAACACCTCCCACTGGGCTAGCGGACAGGAGGGGTTGCATTTGTTTAGCTCTCGGTGCCGCGACTCAGCTAGGGGAAGCTTGGTTAGCTTGCACAGAGTTGGGAATCTGCTACTCCAGGGCTCCAGGACTCACAGCTTGGAGCCCGGGGCGGGGGGGGTTGGTCTGACCCAATGGGTGTCGTGGCCTAGAGACCCCTAAGGGTATAACTGTTGGAGGGGAACCCTGAGGCAGGAGCATAGCAGTGCCGTACCGCCCTGCGCAGCACCACATCCGTGGGGTGCCTGTGTTCAGTGCTGGTGCAGATTGCAGGGCAGACACTGAGGACGGGATAAAAGCTGTAGAGTACTTGCTAGCAGCCACGGGCATTCCTGAGCCTTTGACGTTCCCCACCCTTGTCAGATACCTAAGTGGGGGAGCCCATAAATGAGTCCTTAATCTGCCACTTCAGGAGCAGTTTCCAGCCCGAGCTGCTGAAGAGCTTAGAGCAGAATACAGTGACTGTCATTTGTCATTGGCCCCCCTGGCAGACTTTTATGCGAGATGCCAACGCCCTAGAGAAACAGCCTCAGCTATGCCATGGAGTTAGAAGCCCTCCTGCGGGCAGTAGAGGAGAAGCTCCAGCCGGGCCGACCCTTCCCCCATCGGGACTAGAAACTGACCCAGCAGTCCATGCGGGGCATCCGGGACCGAGAAGTGCGGAACAGGCTGGCACCTCTGCAGCCTCGCTACATGACATTCCTCCAGCTGCGAGGAGAACTGCGTCAGCTGGCCCGGGAGAGGAACGTAGAGGGCAGAATGCAGGGCCCGGCCCAGCGGATAAATAGCCTGCAACAAGCCGCCCCATCAGACGACGCTGTGCAGGGTGCCCCCGAGGTACCTCCACCCAGCAGTACCCCGCATCAGGCGACGCTGTGCAGGGTGCTCCCGAGGTACCTCCACCCAGCAGTACCCCGCATCAGGCGACGCTGTGCAGGGTGCCCCCGAGGTACCTCCACCCAGCAGTACCCCGCATCAGGCAACGTGTGCAGGGTGCCCCCGAGGTATCTCCACCCAGTAGCATCAGGCAATGCTGGAGACAGTGAAAGACCTAACTGGGCTAGTCCAGGAACTGACTGCCCTCCAGACACAGAGCCATGTGAGAATGGGACAGCTGGAGGCACAGGTATTGCAGCAAGGTGCAGCAGCAAGGCACCTCGCAATTCTAGATGGGGAAGTGGTGGGAGTACCCCATACAACAGTGCCCGTGTTGTACTTGAAAGAAGCACTCGGGATCTTTTTCAGGGGGATAAGGCAACAGGCCACATTTATTGAACACACATAGAATAATCAATACTTATCATATGCATATGATAGATAGATAGATAGATGTGTCACTCATGCACTCACACACACACACACACACACACACACACACACACACAGAGTCTTGCTGTTGTTACCAACTAGTTGCTCCCCTTAACTGCACTGGCCAGGTGAGTTAGACAAGGGAGGGGTGGAGCCGGGCTTCTGCCGATCCGGATCCATGCTCCGATGGTGACAAGACGAAACCCGGGGTCCCTCTGCAAGACGCCTCATTTTTATAGCAGCTCCCTCTTATGCAAATCTATCCCAGATTCAAAATCTGGGTCTGTGTCCCTTGGTCCCTTTGTGCTGCTTCTCTCTGGGTGCTGTCCCAATGCTGTTCAGAGAGGGTGTTTTCCAAAGGAGGTGCTTGCCTCTAATCCTCAAGGCCGTCAATATGTCTGCTCTTCTTTCTTGAGCCCACTTGACACCTTGGGTCTGGCTTCGACTGTTGTAGCTGTCTGGAGGTGCTTGGCTCCCAAGTCTTACTCATTCATTCCACAGGGCAGTTGATTACAGAGTGGGGGGAAGATCTTATTCTACTCCTAGCAAAAGACATTTTTTACCACTTAACTGTATACTCCGTTTTCTACAAGTTTTCTATATAGGGTTCTAATGCAAAGTTACAACAAAGTTATATGGTCTAATGCAAAGTTACAAGGTTATATGGAGAGGCACAATGCCAAGTCATATGAAATAATATACTTAATACATAGATTTATCTACACCTGTGGCAGCAGAGGCTGTTTCGTATGCCACCGCTGTGGACAAAAGGCCACGTAGCCCCCTCAGGCGCACCTCACGGGGCCAGGGAAAAGCGAGGCTCCCTCCTCTTTAAACTGCTAACGCCCAACACTGAGGGGCAAGCGAAGGGCACAGAGTTGGTGAGAAGTTCCCCAATAGCATCAGTGCGCACAATGCCCCAGCGTCCCCGACCAGCTGCCAGCTGGCCTCCCAGCCTGGTGGGGCCCTTGACGGAGGAAATTGTGGAAGTGAATGGTATCCTGTGCACGGCTCTCATTGATTCAGGGGCGCAGGTCACACCCCTCACAGGGGACTTCTGGAGAAATCACCCTGTCCTGCGCAAGCTACATCCCACGCCTGTAGATCTCTTGATAGAGGGTGCCGGTGGCCATACAGTCTCCCTGTCGCACCCCAGTGGCCCCCTCCCTCAAGGGGTCCCTCTAGGGAGGCAGGTCAGCACTGAATATTGCTAACGCTGTTGCAAGCACCGCAGGGCATTTTGGGGAAGGGTCAAAGGTGTGAGCGTGGAGTGAATGAAGGATTCCTTTGCAGGTCGCGAGGCCAAAGGGGGGAAGACGAAGAGAGCAGAGAACGGGTTAACTCCACACTCTGACTAGGCCCGAAGATAAGACGCCGGCTCCAGCCAGCTCAAGGCCACAGCACACATCTGACCCTGGGCTGCCCGCCAAAAGAGGGGGGCTGGGAATCTACCGGCCGGCCATAAGACAGACAGATCTGCAGAGCCAGCCCATAACAAGCAAGACAAGCGAAGGCCAGCATGGAGGAAAGTAAAGAGGACAACAGCGTCTAGCCGGCGTGTTTTGGGAAAGTCGAGGCAACCACAGAAAGCCAGTTTGGACTGGCACAAAGAGCACTAGGACCAGAGGTCGTGGAAGGGAACACCCCCAAAGGAGCCCAGGACTTAAAACCCTCCTGAGAGCCGGAGATCACAGCGGACTATGGATGAGCTGTGCGCACAGGACCGACTCCCGTCCACCCCGGGCTGGATTACCCAATAGGCAGACTAAGCACTTGCTTAGGGCACCAGCAAAGCAGGGGCACCAAAAAAAATGAGATTTTACGGTATAGAATTGTTTTTATTTTGAATTACATATGGGGGGGCACCATAATCTTTTCAGTGCTTAGGGCCTCTAAAGGTCTTAATCCGGCCCTGCGTCCACCCTTCCCCCTCTTCTTCTTTCGTTATACCCAGGCCTGGCCAGCCTCAGGTAGGGAGCGTGTGAGTATGAAAGCGGGTTAGGGCTCGGGGCACTAACACTTTCTTCCCTCCTCTGAGTGACGTGGGAAGCACCTGTCACTCTCCGCTGTTACTTTATTATTTTATCAATAAAGCTTTAAAGCTTTAAACCCTTGGGCTTTGTCGACACTGGCGGCTTCTTGCGCAAGACCATCTTGCGCAAGTGTTCTTGTGCAAGAAGACTTGCGCAAGAAGACGTCCACACTGCCATGTGCGAGCTGTGCTTTTGTGCAAGAGCACCCGTGGCAGTGTGGACGCTCTCTTGTGCAAGAAAGCTCTGATGGCCATTTTGGCCATAGGGCTTTCTTGCGCAAGAAATCCCTGCCGAGCGTCCACGCTGCCCTCTTGCGCAAGAGCTCCTGCACAAGAGGGCTTACACCTGTTAAAAAAGAGCGTAGCTCTTGCGCAAGACGCCCTCTCTTACCACGCCGTACTGTAAATTTCCTTGCGCAAGAGCGGGCGGGCCGTGTGGACGCTCTGCAGATTCTTGCGCAAGAACGGCCGTACTTGCGCAAGAAGCCGCGCGTGTAGACATAGCCTTGGTGTGTTCTGTCATCTCCTCCCTTAATGAACCCGGGGCCCTAGCTTGATCACCTGCCTGCAGGCAGATTGGTAACGGAAACCTGTCACGTCCCATCTAGGAGCTATCAAATTAGATTGATCTTTGCTTGGGCAAGCCTACAAGGGAGTCCCTGACCTTCTGGTGCCTGGAACGAAGAACCAACAGGGAGTCCCTGTGTCCTTGGGGACAAATGTCATCCGTTCCAGCTGGAAGGATTTAGCCAATCAATGGGGCAACCAGTTCCCAGACTGCCTGAAAGAGAAGTCACCAGCCTGGCATGCAGCCTATAAGCAAGTAATCTCTGGCCAAGAGAGACCATCCTTGAGATACACTGGCAAGCAGCCCGTCTCGTTGAGAGCTGGAGAAGGAAAAACTGTACCCGTGAAGGCCCCTTGGGGTACAGGGTGGGAGCCATACTCTGCTCTGGTGGGTCCTGATGCTAAGAGTCACCTGCCAGGGGATGTGAGGGTGGAGGAAGGTCTAGTAGATGCTGAACACGGGAAGGCTTCTGTTTAGCTGCAGAATGTAGGACAAACAGCAGCACTAATAGGGAGGAACCAACATCCGGCTACAGCGTCAGTCGTCTACAGCATGGCGAGCGTGAGCAGCAGCTTAAAACCCTCTCCGGGGCAAGCCCCGAGAGAAGAGGCAGAGGCCAGTGCCGAGGTGCCAGAAGCAGACCCGAGTCAGGCCCCAGCTCAGCTGAAGATGCTGGAAGAACTGTGGAGGCGGAATCAGACGTGTTCTCTAACCATGAGCTTGCCTTGCAGTGCACGTCCACAGTCCAGCCTGAGCTACCCCTGATCAACACGACTCCTGTGAGGCAACCCTACTGGAGGGCACCTCCAGCCCAGTCCCAGGAGGTCCACCAGCCCTTGCAAGGCATGGCAGAGGTGGGAGCCACAAGACCAAGTCAAAGCCCATATGCTTCACCCGTGGGGGTGGCCAGGAAGAAAGATGGCTCCATGAACGTGTGCATTGACTGCAGACAGCTGAATGCTAAAACCGCTCGGGATGCGTTTCCTCTGCCCCGGACGGAAGAAGCTCTGGATGCCGTAGGAGGAGCCAGATATAACTCCACACTAGATCTTACCTGAGGGTATTGGCGGGTAGAAATGGCAGAGGACGATAAACCCAAAGCTGCATTCACCACCCCCATGGGACTGGTTGAATGTAACTGGATGCCCTTCGGTCTACAGAACGCACCAGCTCCCTTTCAGAGGTTGGTGACACATGATTTGGGGGATCTAAACTTCTCGGCAGTATTGGTTTATCTTGATGATGTCTTAGAACATCAGACCGGCCAGACTGGGTCAGACCAAAGGCCCATCCAGCCCAGTGTCCTGTCTGCCGACAGTGGCCACCGCCAGATGCCCCAGAGGGGGTAGACCCAAGACAATGATCAAGCGATTTGTCTCCTGCCATCCTTCTCTAGCCTCTGACACACAGAGGCCAGGGCACCATTCCTTACCCCCTGGCTAACAGCCTTTTATGGACCTAACCTCCACGAATTTATCTAGCTCCTCTTTAAACTCTGTTATAGTCCTAGCCTTCACAGCCTCCTCTGGCAAGGAGTTCCACAGGTTGACTACATGCTGTGTGAAGAAGAACTTTCTTTGATTTGTTTTAAACCTGCTGCCCATTAATTTCATTTGGTGTCCTCTAGTTCTTCTATTATGGGAACAAGTAAATCACTTTTCTTTATTCACCCTCTTCACACCACTCATGATTTTATAGACCTCTATCCTATCCCCCCTCAGTCTCCTCTTTTCTAAACTGAAAAGTCCCAGTCGCTTTAGCCTCTCCTCATATGGGACCCGTTCCAAACCCCTCATCATTTTAGTTGCTCTTTTCTGAACCTTTTCTAAGGCCTAAATATCTTTTTTGAGGTGAGGAGACCACATCTGTACACAGTACTGAAGATATGGCGTACCATAGTTTTATCTGTACACAGTATTCATCTGTACACAGTATTCAAGATGTGGGCGTACCATAGTTTTATACAGGGGCAGTAAGATATTCTGGGTCTTATTTTCTATCCCTTTCTTAATAATTCCTAGCATCCTATTTGCCTTTTTGACCGCCGCTGCACACTGCGTGGAAGTTTTCAGGGAACTGTCCACGATAACTCCAAGATCTCTTTCCTGATTTGTCGTAGCTAAATTAGCCCCCATCGTACTATGTGTCTTAGTGTTCTCCAGTACTTTTGAAAAGCATCTGCAGCGCCTGGAGATGGATTTGGACAGACTCCATCAACACAAGCTCAAGCGAACGCCCAGGAAGTGTCATCTGCTCGGAGAATGGGTACGATGTCTTGGGCACACAGGATGTGCCCGAGGCATTGCAACAGATCCAGGTAAGAGTCAGCAGGTGAGAGACTGGAGGATCCCTGCTCACAGGAAGGAAGTGTTGCAGTTTCTTGGGTTCACTGGCTACTACAGAAGATACATGAAAGGCTACTCCAAATTGGCAGCCCCATTATTCAGACTAACGGGAGGGGACACCCAGCCCAGAGGGAGACATCAGAGGGGTCCTGCGAAGATACCCAGTTTTGTTTGGCAGAGGAATGTGACCAGGCTTTTACAGAGCTGAAGACAAAGCTGACAACTGCCCCAATATGAGGTTATGCTGACTACAGCTTACCTACCATTCATGCTCCAGACAGATGCATTACGGAGGGGCTAGTGGCACAGGTTCAGTTAGGAAAGGAGAGGGTCATTGCTTATGCCAGCAGGCGCTTAACAGCCTCCGAAAAAAATTCTCCTGCCCATAAGCTGGAGTTTTCGGCATTAAAATGGGCAGCTGCAGATACATTTAGAGACTGTCTTCTAGGATACCCATTCCCAGTGCTAACCCACAACAACCCACTGACGTGTGTTACCACTACTGCTAGGTTGGATGTAACCAGTCAAAGGTGGATGGCAAAGCTGGCAGCGTTCAACGTCGACATAAAGTACCGGCCTGGAGAAGTACCGCCAATGCTGATGGCCTGTCTCGGCTACCCTGGGAGGAGGTGGCTACTGTTCTGAATGCCGGATGCAAGGTGTCCTCCGTAGCAACCCAGGGTGACCGCCAAGGGACAGCAACAGACGGAGCTGGGTCACTCCATTGGCCAGGCACAGAGTTAGTCCCAGGCCTGTCTAAGGAAGAACGGAGGAGGCTGCAGGAGAAAGATGCAGGGACCTCTTGAGTAAGGTCCGACCTGCCCAGACAGTGGACACCCAGTGCCCAGGAGAGGCGGAAGGAAGTAACCCGGGTGAAGATGTTCCTGAACCAATGGAAGCGATTGCAGCTGGTAGAAGGGATCCTTTACAGGAGAACAACCATCCCGGGAGAGGGACAGATCTACAGGTTGTGCTACCAGAGAAACTCCAGAGAGAAGTGTTTGAAGCTCTGCACACAGACATGGGACACATGGGCACTGACTATACAGTGGACCTCATCCGCACTCGCTGTTATGGGCCAGGTGTTACCCGCCCAAATTCCTCTGCCCCTCCCACACTGGAAGGACACCCACCTTTACCCAGGTCTTAGGGCTCCAGGTGCAACCCTGTTCATTTACATACCCACCCTCACCCCGTTCCTAGGGCTCAGGGCACATCTTCCTGAAAGAGCCTCACCCAGTAATATCCTGATCCTCTATTGATTGACAATTCCCAACCAAGCAAACTGCACACGCTAAGCACATGGTGTCACGCTCCCCATCCGGGTACAGGCAGACTTTCCCTGTTGGCCAGGCAAGGTCAGTCTCTCTGGATCTTAGCTGCACGTCACGGTTGTGCAGGAGAGTCCTGGCAGCTCTTACCTTAGTCTGTGTCCCGGAGGTGAGTTCTTCTTCTTGGGGTTCCTTGTCTCCCTTTGGTCTTCCTCCAGCCTTTTGCTTCCTTCCTTCTGCTTGTGTTACTTCCCATCGTCTTCCTCCTGGTCTCCTTCTGGGACCCCAGTTTATAGAATGAAACCTGAGTCCTGCTTAGCTAGACCGTCACCAATTATTTTAGTATCATTTTACTAACCAATCACAGCCAAATTCCCGAACCAATCCTACCCCACCACCTTCATTGGTTTACACCGAGCAAAATGAATGATCCAGCAGACAGAAAGAGTTCCAAACCAGACAGAGATCGCACAGACACACAATAGGGAAGTGTAGTGGCAGCGCTCATAGGATGAGGATTCCCCAACATCCTCGATGGCTAAGCAGTGTCTGGCCAGACAGAACGGGGTGACTTCAGTTTTCTGCGCCCATCTTGAGATCTGCCTCTTGATCTGGTGACACTGGGGGAGCGATCAGGACAACGTCCCTCCTCACAGCCTGGTGTGACACTATTTGAATACAGTGTAGATGGAATGTGTGTGCATGACTCCGGGCCTTACGCTAATGGTGGCAGAAGGCGGCTTTGGTTCAGGCCTAGCACAGGCCTTCCCACACGGCTACAGAGAAGCCGTATTGTTACGCAGGCATGCAGTCCACCATCCAGAAGTGGTGCGTTTCCTGCCCGAGGTGCTGCCTAAGGAAGAGGCATCTTTGGAAGCAGAGCTCCACTTGTCCCTGTCCATACCAGTAGGGCCCTGGAGCTCGGGTGTATTCCCTACAACTTCTCCCGGGGGGCCCTGGGCCGGTGCTGGGGGCATTGCTGGGGGCTCAGGGCCTGGCCCGATGGCAGAGCTCGGTGGGAAAGGACCCGCCAGGGCCCTGCCCCTCCTGCACCTGCAGCCGCTTTGCTGCGGAAAAGGGGTTTCCGACACATGGCCCCTGCACACAGGGCCAACGTTTGGAAAAACCTGCTCTCTTGGAGGGGTGGAACCAGGCACAGCAGCTCCTCTCCCCCAGCCCCTCTGAGCCCCCCACAGCCCCCCCATAGGCACCGTGCCCTCGGTCCGGTCCCACATTCACACTCCCTCCCCTCCCCAACGCCCACTGAGAGCCCCTTTAACCCTCTGCTAGCCCTGCCTGCAGCCCCCCTGCACAGCTGGTGCCCCACTCAGAGACCCCCCCTGTTGGAAGGGTCCCTGTTCTGGCACCTCTACCCCCATGCACGTAGGGTTGCCAGATACTTTCCAAAAAAAATCCCCAACATGGTGGGAAGACAAGGAGTTGAGGAAAAAGAAAAACAAAAGGGGGCGCTGCGCCTTTAAGTGCACGCGCTCCCCGCCCGACCTAGCAAGGGAAGAACGTTGCCACCACCCTTGGGACCGAGGCGAGGAGGGGTTTGGCCCTGGGTCCAACTGTCTCTTCCAATAGCCCCGCCCAGCTCCCAGCACAGCATACAAGCAGCGGACGAGAAGGCGCCGCGCAGACGAGCAGCCGGTCGCGGCTTCCAGCAGCGGCCTCCCTTCCGGAGCGTGTCCCGCCGGCACCCCCATGACCGGTGAGTCAGGGGCAGTGCGGGGAGGGATGTGGGGTGCAGGGGGTCCCGGCGCCGGTGGCTCTGACCCCCCCGTCTCTCTCCAGCGACACCCGACCCGGGCCCTCCCTACGTCGCGGGACTGCCCGCCGATGGGGAGGCCGGAGCGGAGCAGCACCGGGAGCAGGAACCAGGTGCCGCCCAGATCATGGAGCCTGAGCGTAATGGCCAGAGCATGGGTGAGTGCAGGGCCCGGGGGGGGGAAGGGGCACTGGGACAGGGAAATGGCCCCTTCCCCCACCCCCCGCCAGACACCGGACATCACTTCGCCCCTCCGGCTGTGGGCAACCTGCCTGGCACCGGAAGCACATCCCAGCAAGTGGCTGCTCCTGCTTCCCTCCCCAGGCTGGGGGGGGGGGGGTCTGTGCTCATTGGGATGCTCTGTAACATGTCACCTGGGGCCCTTGCACCTGGACTCAGGCCTAGGGGAGACGCCCCAGAGATCCCTTTGCATCATGGGCCCTTCTTTGCAGCGCCCCCCGCTCCCCCCGGCAGCCTCCTTTCCCCTCCCCCAGGGCTGTAAGGCCCCCACTCCTGCCCCCGCTCACTCCCAGGCCCCCAGTGCGGCTCGGTCCCTCCTGGTTCTAGCCAGGTGGGGGCCGTGGGGCGGGGGCGTCCTCCCCCCTGCGCTGCCGTACTCTCCCCCCAGCGGTGCTCTGGGCCAGCTCTGGTGCGTGGGCCCATCGTGCTGGGGGGAGGGGCCCGCCGGCCTTGCCGAACCCGCGCCCCCCCCAGTCTCCTTCCGGCCTGGGGCAGCAGCGGGAACATCCCCCCAGGCGGTGGCCGGCCCATTGCTGCTTTGCTCCAGCTTCATGCTGTTGCGGCTCAGTGCCGAGTTGGCATGTTAACTGGAACAAATTGTTAGTGAGTGTGTAGCAGGGACGGTGCTTGGCCCCTCCCTCGGCGGTGGGGCCGGCTGCTCCCCAGGCTGGGATACCCCTCGCTCAGCGGGCACCCGGCCCCCCTCCCCTGGCAAGCCGGGGGCAGCCGCGTTCCCTGGACACGGCCCAGCCCCCCGGAGACAGTCTGCAGGGCAGATGGAGCCTGGGACCCGCATCCCCCGGCCTGAGCTGCCCCTCGGGGCAAACTGCCCCCGGCTCAGAGCCCCCCCAGGGGGGACCAGCCCAAATAGTTCCCAGAAATGGCGCCAACAGCCCTGGGGCTTGGGAAGCAAAACACTGGGGTGAGGGCAGGGCTGTGTGCCGGGTGGGAGCAGGATGCCTGAGGTCTCCCCCTGGCTCTGGGAGGGGAGTGGGGGCTAGTGGTTAGAGCAGGGGGGCTGGGAGCCAGGACTCCTGGGGTCTCCCCCTTGCTCTGGGTGAGGGGGGGGCAGGTGTCCAGCCCGGGGGTGGCAGGACACAGAGAGGCCCCACAGGGCCCCTGCCCACCCAGTAAATACACCAGTTGATGGATGATGGGAGCAGGGTGTTAATTGCTTGGGTGTTAATGGCCCTGCCTGGCCAGGGCAGCGCTGGGGGGAGGGGGGTGGGGAGCCAGGGACTGGAGGTAGGGGGGCAGGATTCGGCCCTGCCCTCAAACTTTCTCCCCCAATCAGCGTTCATTGGGCTGCCAGCTGTGAGCCCGGCCCCAGCTGTCCCAGGGTTTGGGCAGCCCAATGTCACAGCAAGCTGCTGCTCCCGCTTCCCTCCCCGGGGGGGCAGGGGGAGGTGTGCTCCCCGAAGCCCCAGCCGTGCCTCCTCCTCCGGCGTGCGACCTGTCGCCTGGGCCCCTCCCACCTGGATCCAGGCCCATCTGGCCCCAGGAGGAGACGCCCCAGCTTTTCCTCTGTGTCATGGGGCCCTTCTTGGGAGCCCCCCCACAGCCTCCCCTCCCCCAGGGCTATAAGGCTCCATCTCCGGCATGTTCTCCCAGTAGGGTTGCCAGGTGTCCGGTATTCTACCCAACAGTCCAGTATTTGGGCTCTTTGTCCAGTAAAAAAAATCGGAGAATACCGGACACGTGCAACGTGCAAAGTGCAACGTGCAAAGTGCAAAGTGCAACGTGCAATGTCCGGTATTCTCTGATTCTTCTGGCTGCGCACTGGACAGAAGCCTGGCCGGGGTGGGGGGAGCGGCTGGAATTTGGGGCCACGATCGGCGCTAGAAGCCTGTGATTGCACAGAAGCCTGGCGGGGGTGGGGGGAGCGGCTGGGTTGCCCCCCAACCGCTCCCACTTTCCCTGGGGGGAGCCATTCCCAGGACAGGAATCCCCTCCCCCACAGGGACCTCTCCCGGCCGCCTCCCCCCAGGGGCTGAGCTGTGCGAAGACCAGCCGGGTCCCTCAGGGTCCGCAAAGAGGGGTCTGCCTGCCCCTCCGCCTGGAATTCAGCATCTGGGGCCAGGATTGGGACCTGTTCCCCACCTTTGCCTGGGTCTGGGCTCTAGCCCTGCTGAGCCCCGTGTCCGCCAGGATGGGGCCCTGAACCCCCTGTCAGGACCCCTCCCCCGGGTCAGGGTCGCCAGCCCCTCGCTGGCTCTGGCTACGGGCGGTGACCAGGGCCCTGTGGGGTCCGTCTGGCCTCCCCTCTAGGTCACCCCCCATCAGCACCTCTGTGGGCAAGTGCTGGTGACCCCCACTTCCCTGGGGCCCTCCTTGGCCCCCCCATTTCAGATGTACCTGGGCTATGGGCACCTTAAACGGGGTCCCGTCTATGCCCCTCAGGGTCAGCTGAGTGCTGGGCACCATGCAGTCTGGGGCTACGACCTCAGGCCGGGCCAGCGTCCCCTCCGTCCCCCTGTCCTAGTAGCCCGTCACCTCCCTGCCACCCACCTGCAGGGGCACGAGGCACTCACTCCGCAGGGGCCACCCTGCCCCCACCCAGTACACGGAGAAATCTGCCCCCCGAGGGTCAGACCTCCCGGGGGTAGTTGGCCTGAGCAGCTTCCCCCCACCCCAAGCTGAGAGTGACCTGCCAGCCCCTGCCCCCGGGGCAGCCTGTTCCTCCCCCACCCCAGCCAGTTAACCCTGCGGGGCCTGGCCTGGTGCCTGGGGCTCTGAGCCTGTTTCTGGCCCCTTTGGGCCGGCTCCGTCCAGGCCCTGGCCCCTGGGGGGCGGATCTCTGGCCTCCCCCTTCCTGGGCTCGCCCCTTGCAGACGCCTCCTGCCAGGGCCCCCAACCTGCTGCGCCCCCCGCTCCTTGTGCTGATTCCCCAGCTGGGACGCAGCCAGGCCGGGCCGTGCTCGGGCCACCCCGCTAGCCGCAGGCTGGCCCCGCCCACGCGGGAATGCCACGCTCCGGCCGCGCTCCGTGGGGGCCCCAGCAATGTCCGATATTTTCTGGTTTTCCGGCGGGGTGCCCGACGGAAGCCTGGCAGGGCGGGGAGAATGGCTGGGCAGAGGGGCCGCGATCGGGGCTGGGAGCCTCTGGCTGCATCTGATGTAGGAGTGACGCCTTGGGGAGGGGGAGAAGCCCTGGCCGTGCTCCTGAGCGCGGGTCAAGCGCGTTGTGGAGCTGTAGCCGGACTCACTCGTGCTTCGCCGGGACTGTGCGCGGGACGGGCAGCGCCCTGGGATCTGCATGTGCCCGGGTCAGTCCTGCTCCCCACCAGCTGATTCTCTCCCCCCGATCCCCCCGCAGCCAGCTCTGCTCCTCCCACTCCCCCCCAGCCAGCCCTGCTCCCCCCGACCCTCTGCCCTGGCTAACCCTGCTTCCCGCCAGCCGGTCCTCCTCCTCCCGATCTCCCCGGCCAGCCCCACTCCCCCTGACCACCCCCCGATTTCCCCCAGCCAGCCCTGCTGCCCCCGACCCTCTCCCCCCGACCAGCTCTGCTTCCCGCCACCCTCCCTCATCCCGATCTCCCCCGGCCAGCCCCACTGCCCCTGACCCCCCCCCCCCCAACCAGCCCTGCTTCCCGCTGGCCATCCCCCCCCCCGATCTTCCCCGGCCAGCCCCACTGTCCCTGACCCTCCCCCCTGCCAGCCCTGCTTCCTGTCCCACCCCCCTCCCGGCCAGCTCTGCTCCCCTCCTGGCAGGTCCCTCCCCCCAATCAAGCGTGTCTGGTATTTTTTGTGAGCCTACTTGGTAACCCTAGCGCCCATGGGGGCAGGTGAGGGCTGGGCCAGGCTGGGCTCAGCACCCTCTCCTGCCGGGTGCACGGCTTCTACCCCCACGACCTGGCTGTGGCGTGGCTGGAGAACGGGGAGCCAAGGCAACAGGAGATGCTCCACGGGGGGTGGTGGGGGGGGAGTTCCCAGCGGGGATGGGACCTACCAGACCCAAGATCAACCCCAGCAGCGGAGACAATTCCCCCTGCTGTGTGGAGCACCCCAGCCTGGCTCAGGGTCTGTGCATGGCCGGGGGTAAGGGGGCTGGCCTGGGGGGGGGCTGTAGGGCACTAATGGGGCAGGGGTCTGACCCTGTGGTGGGAGGGCTGCTGGGGGGGGGGGGGCAGGGTGAGTGTCCATGTAACAGGGGAGGGGTTGGGGTCCCCCTGCTCACTGGCCCGTTCCCGTTTCAGAGCCCGTTTCGCAGCCCAGGTACAACACACGGCTGACTGTCATCAGGCTCCTGCTGGTGTTCATGCTGCTGTGTTGCCAGATGGACCCCTGGGGTACGCTCGTTTCTCAGGGTTACTCTTATGGGACTGGGGGAGGCTCGCAATTCTACCCGTGTGCTGCTTGTGCTCCCCAACGGAGCTGAATTCTCCGCGCTGCCAATTCCTCCTCCCACTGGGGCTCTCCTGCAGGAACTAGGTTCCTCAGGACGAGGTTCTTCCCACCTCAGCAACACACAGACACTCACCCCCACTACCAGAGCACCCCGAGAGGACTGGGGAATCAGCACTCGCACGCTGACCCCCCTATGTCCCTGGACTCAGCTGGCTGGGTTTCACAGCAGTGCCGCACTGCACCCTCATGTGCCTTTGGGCTCAATGGGCTGGTTTAACAGCACTTTAACCTGCCATCCTCCTGTGCTCCCAGGTTCAGCACTTCCCTATCCCCGCTCCCACACCACCATCATTCACTGGGAAACCACACAATGAGCAAACCCCCCCAGGATTTTGGGCCCTACAGGGATCTGTAGCTTGGGTACGAGGAGCGTTGTTGCAGAGCGAATGGGGAACCCAAAACAACACCCCTGAGGAAGAGTGAGCCAAAGAGAAAGAAAGAGAGAGAGAAGCAACCGGCTTAACCGTGAAAGTGATTTATTTCTGGGTAGTGAATATAGATATATCGGGAGCCCGCCACGCAAAACAGCTACAATATTAAATCTAAATTGAAACTGATTACAAATGTTCGGGCTACAAACCATAGAATTGATTACATAGGGCAGGGGCAGGAGGCTAAGCTTAGAGAGGGGTGGGGGAAAGAGAGACCTCACCACTCCGTGGCACTTGCACTGATCGGGGTTCCCAGATGGCAGAGGGAGCTGGGGGTCCAGAGGGCAGGAGACAAGCAGGGCAGAGCCCCCAGCACGATCAGACAGGAGATGAAGTCTCAATGGAACTGATGCCGTTTAAATCCAGGTGTCAGAACAGTTTTTCTTGGGCAAGGGGAGGAGTTTTTATAGGGACAGGACAATGGTTTGAGAAGACACTGGATTCGTTTATGGGTAAACTGAGGTGAGACAACAGACACTGATCACACCTGGCTGTGGTGGGGGATGTTCCTTGAAGGAGCTCACAATGCAACTAGGCAGTGTCAGTATCTGGATATCAGTAGGCTCCATTACTGGAATTGGTCTGATCATGACTAATTTGGGTGTGAGCAGGCCTGGGTTCATTGGCCGCTGGAGCAGAGATTTCCCATCAGGCTGTGCTTCTCTGCTTTCGGTATCCCATAGGTCAGTACGGTTCCTGCTTTGGAGGAGCTGGTCTCCATGCTGTGTGCTAATGGAGAGGTCTCTCTGTGCCATCTTCCATGCAGCTGAGGCTGGGGTGTGTCCTTGATTAGTTTAGGTGGGTCTTCCCCGGCCTTTCCTTGCTTTGTCTGATTCTAGCAGAGGCCTAGGGGAAGGGGGGGGGATGGTTTTCCATGAGTGTCACTCCCTGGCTTCCCAAGAGCACGGGGCTGGTAGGTAACACCTGGTTGCTGGAACTGTCATCTCCTTCTACCTCAGTAAGAGCCAGGCATCTGGCAGGCTGTGATGGGCCCATCCCCCTGGCGCCTGGGCTGGGAGACGGCTGGCTGCTCTGCGCTGGCTGGGCCCCTGCACATACCCCACCACACCCAGCGTCCGGGCCATGTGCTGGCCCCGCTCTGCTGTTGGGCCCAGGCCGCCCAGGGGGACAAGGGGGCGGTTGGGCTGCAGGAGGGGAGCCGGGGGGTGAGCTGGGTTTGTGCTGAGCCCCTGGAGAGGCTGGTTTGGTACCTGCCCTGGCGCTCGCTGCCTGTTCTCCAGCTGGGCTTGTGCCGTCAGTGCTGACCGGTCAGACTCACCATCGCTGTCGCTCACTTTTCTCGCACTAGTGCACGGCGTGCGAGGGTGGTGTGTCCTGCCCCTGGCCTGGCGGAAGGTGTTTGCATGTCCGCGCGGTTTAGCCGGGCAAGTGCCGAGTTCACGTCCCAGGCGCTGACTTGCTGCTCCTGGCGCAATCCCTGCTCACTGGGGTTCAGGCCTCCCCCCCCGGCCCCTGCTTCAGGCTCTTTCCCCTCCCCCTGCCGTGCCCGGTCGCAGGGCTCAGAGCGGGGAGCCAGGCCCAGCCCCGCGGACAGGACCCCCCAGGCAGGATGGCTGGACGGGCTTTGCTGTCTGTCCCGTGGCACCTGGGCCTGCCCCCAGGTCCCTGCGCCCTGGGGATGGCGCTGAGCACGTCTCCATTTGCACCAGGCCCCTGAAACGCTGCAGGGCCGTGGCTGGGCCAGACCCGCCCCCAGGGAGGAAACCGCTTCATTCAGAGCTGGTTCCTCCACCCCGCCCCCCAAGCAGCCAGCTTCCCCCTCCCCCCAACCGCTTCCCAGCCCAGCAGCCTTGAGGAGAGTGCTGGGTGTCTGCCTTTCTCTCCTGGCCCAGATGGGATTCCCCCCACTCCCCCCCCACTTACTCCCTCCTCATCCCCCTCCCTCCCTGTTCTCACAGCTCTTGGTCTGGAGCTGCTCAGGGCACCCCCCCTCCCCCAGCTGGTCAGTTGAGCTCCCTGCCTGTGTGGGCGCTCTGAGCCTCTGGGCGGGGCTCACTAAACAGCCGTGCGGCCGCGCAGCTTCCAGGGCCCTGAGCTGTCCCCTCCCCCCGGGATGGGCCGTGGGCGCGGCCTGGAGCCAGGTCCTGCCCCGGGAGCCACCGCGCTCACTGCTCTGCCTTGTCTCCCTCCACAGGGAACTGGAGACACCGCAAGGGACAAGCCGCAGGTGAGTGCTGAGTCCTTCCCCCGTCCCTATGCCGCTCGCTGTGCGCCCTGGGGCTCAGCCGTCTGCCCCCCGCCCCGCCCCTCGGCTGCATCTGGCTGGCTGTGGCTCTGGGGGTGTCTGGCTTGTGTCTAGCCTGGCTCCTGGCCTTGCGGCTGGGGGGACGTGTTCTACTCCGAGGGGGGGGGGGGAGGCAGGAGCCTCAGCCCCACTGATTTACTGGGGTTTGGTCTTCTGAGCCCCCAAGGTGCTTCTGAAAGCCCCACCCCCATGTGCCCAGGCAGGGGGCGGTGCAGGGTCTTAGCCCAGGGAGCCGGTACCAGCCCCATGTGTAACCCCCCGATTTCCGCCAGCTCCCTGCGTCACCCTCCCCCCCAGGCTAAAAGCAGCCACTGGCCTGGGGCAGCCTCACACCCACCCTAGGGCAGGGGGATGCTGGCACGAGGGACCGGGGGGGTCAGGGCCAGAGACTCGAACCCCCCCTTCTCCTTCACCCTCCAGGCAGCAACCAGGGTGCAACCCCAGTGCCCAGGGGAAGTGAGGGGGGATGGGGGGGGAGTTCAGGGAGGGCCCTGGGGTCCCTTTCCAGAGTCCCCCAGGCCCTGCCCCTCTGACCTGCTGGCTGGGGAGCCAACCCCTGGTCTCCCACCAAGGTGGGTCCCAGGCAGGGGTGGCTCTGGGAGGGGGTGGGGGGATCTGGCTCCGGGGGGTGGCGGGAGGAATCACGGAGGCTGCGCCGGGCACCAGGAGCAGGGTGGCTGCAGTGCGGGGGTGGGTGACCGGCTGCTGGGTGCCTCCCCCTTGGTGCGGTCCCCAGTAAAGGCCCCCCCCGAGTGCCCACGAGCCGTGTGTGTGAGCGGCCCTGACCCTGCTTTCTTCCTGCAGTGTAATGGAGCCGTCAGCCCGGTGCCCATGGCGGGGAGAGCTGGAGCCTCACTGGCTGGCACTAAGCAGCCTTACAAATCCATGCTGGCTGTCCCCTATCACCTTGCCGCCTTCCAAGTGTTTGCAGATGATTTCCTTAATTACCTGCTCCGTTATCTTCCCTGGCACAGACGTTAAACTGACTGGTCTGTGGTTTCCTGGGTTGTTCTTGTTTCCCTTTTTATAGCTGGGCACTAGATTTGCCCTTTTCCAGTCTTCTGGAACCTCTCCCGACTTCCATGATTTTCCAAAGATGTTGGCTAAAGGCTCAGCTACCTCCTGTATCTACCATTGGCTGGCACGAAGCAGGCTGCAGATTGACAATAAAGTTGGTTATGTCCTCTCTCCCCCGAGCCAGTTTGCAGGGCTCTGTGTGGGGTGGCCAGCGATGGTGTCACAGGGCTGGGAACAGGGGGGCTGGCAGGGAAGGGACAGTGTGTGCGCACATGGGGCTGGGGGGGCTGGGGGTGAGTAGCGGGGGCTGGGGGACGGGTGTCTGGGGGTGACTGGGGGGCTGGGGGAGGGGTGGCTGGGGGTGAGTAGTGGGGGCTGGGGGGCTGGGGGTGATTAGCGGGGGTTGGGCAGGGCAGGACCAGGCGGCGGTAGCAGCACCCCGGACCCAGCCACCCAGAGCCGCCCGCCCTGCCTGCCAGGTGCCATGCTCTGTTGCGGGACGTTTCGCGCAGACACTCGTGCGAGTGGCGTTGGCCCCGGGGCCACAGTCACAGGGGCCGTGCCTGGCCCTGCCTGTTGAGGGGCTCAGGGTCATGTTCCCGGTGGAGCAGTCGGTACCGCCCCGGCCCGGACCCGGCGCGGTCCCTGGCGCGGGGCAGTGGTTGGTGCTGTGGAAGGAGCGTCAGACCCCACGGCCCTGGAGACACATGTCCCTGGGGGTGCCCCCCCTTCCCAGCCCCCTCAGAGAAAAGTGTTGGGTCGGTGGTGACCTCACAGAGAGGCGCAGACATCAGCCAATCAGGAGAGAGACAACCTCAGTGACTCCCATGGCTCAGAGTGCGCCCCCTGGTGGCCCCGGGGGGTGTGTGTGTGTGATGGGTAACCTGTGATACCCCGGCAGGGCACAGCCCGCCTGGCTTTATAGTAGTGTTTATACAGGGCGGGGTCCCCGTGGCTTTTTGTGATCCTCATTCTTCTGCTTTCCTGGGTCGCAGACGTAGCTTAACAATCGCCTTTCCAAAACGACAGGAAACGTGTTTGTTTTGATCCATCTTTAGTTCGATGGTAACAGTCCCGATGTGGCATTTGCTCCCGGGTGCGTAATGCAGCTTGTCATAGGGGAGGGTGATAAATTCGTTGTTGCTGCCTCGGGCGTGGACACAGCGCAACAGCGGCACGTAGTGGTCTCCCACGGACTGACGTTCCACTGTGTCTGTAGACACGAATAAAGAGTTGAACCCCCCGTGATTGTTGTGCTTAAAAGAAGCCCCCGGGATCTTTTTCAGGGGGATAAGGCAACATGCCACATGTTTGAACATACACAGATCAATCAATACTTATCATATGCATATGACACATGACACTCGTGCACTCACACACACACACAAGCACACTCCATCTTGTTGATACCAATAGTTGCTCCCCCTCACTGCACTGGCCAGGTGAGTTAGCCGGGGGAGGGGTGGAGCCGGGCTTCTGCTGATCCGGATCAATGCTCCCATGTGGACAAGACGAAAACCTGGGGTCCCTCTGCAAGACGCCTCCTATTTATCCCTCTCATGCAGCCAGTTCTTAATTCTGCTTCAAAGAGAGTTCTTCCAAGGGCAGGCACTTGCTGCTGGACTCCCAAGGTGTCTGTCTGTCCAGTCTTCTTAATGAGCTCACTGCACAGGTATTGTCTTGGATCTGGCTCCCAGACCTTCTCCACCCTCGCAACTGCTGCGGGAGGTGCTCCCCTTTCATTCTCCATTCACACCTCGTCCATTCCAACAGGGCACTCAAGGAAAGGGGAGAGATCGAGTCTACTCCTAGCAAAAGACATTTTTCTTTACCTTAACTGTGCCTAAGACCTATAACATAAAGAGCTTGATACAAAGTGTCTATGGGAAAGACTGGATACAAGGTTTCTCTTAATACAAGGGATTCTATAAGAAGGCTTAACAGAAAGATCTCTCTAAAAGGACAAGATCTATATATATAAAAGGACTTACAAAGTTTCTCTTAATACAAAGTTATATGAGAATGATACATGGTTCTATGGAAATGTTACAGAGATTTAGCCACATTGTGTCGGCCGGGTGCGGCGCCACCTTACAAGGCTGGTTCGGAATCACTCCTAAGATCGCCGCCAGTTCCCCCTCATCATTTTGCTCGCCCTCCGCTGGCCCCTCTCCAATGTGTCCACAGCCTTTCTATAGTGGGGGGCCCAGAATTGGACACAACACTCCAGATGTGGCCTCCCCAGAGCCGAATAAAAGGGAATAATCACATCTCTGGATCTGCTGGCAACGCTCCTCCTAATGCATCCTGATATGCCATTAGCCTTCTTGGCTACAAGGGCGCCCTGCTGACTCATAACCAGCTTCTCATCCACTGTAACCCCCAGGGCCTGTTCTGCAGAATGGCTGCTCAGCCAGTCGGTCCCCAGCCTGTAACAATTCTTGGGATTCCTCCGTCCCAAGGGCAGGACTCTGCACTTGTCCTTGTTGAACCCCCTCAGATTTCTTTTGGCCCAATCCTCTAATCTGTCCAGGTCACTCTGGACCCGATCCCTGCCCCCCAGCCTATCTACCTCTCCCCCTAGCTCAGTGTCATCTGCAAACTTGCTGAGGGTGCAATCCATCCCCTCAGCCAGGTCATTAATAAAAACGTTGAACAAAACCAGTCCTGGAACTGATCCTTGGGGCACCCCACTAGAAACTGACCGCCAACCTGACATGGAGCCGTTGATCACTACCCGTTGGGCCCGACAGTCTAGCCAGCTTTCTATCCATCTTAGGGTGGGTCTAAACTACACCCCTCTGTTGGCAGAGGGATGTAAATTAGACGTTTTGAAAGTGCAAATGAAGCGGGGATTTAAATATCCTGTGCTTCATTTGCAGAATTGCGTCATGGCGCTGTTTCGAACAAGCGCCATTTTGAAACTGAAACCGCGGTTTAGATGCGGTTTTTTTCAACAACGGGGCGATTTTTCGAAAGATCCTACAGGATCGTCGAAACTCGTCTAAACCGCGAGTTTGTCCCTTCGTCCGCCCTGGGCCGTGGAGAAAGGTGACTCGTGCATCTCGCGTGACTATCAGCCAGACCTGAGGGGCCAGTCTTGAAACAGGGGAACTGCTTTTGGGGCAGCCGCTTCCGCCCGAGACCCCTTCTCTTTTCTGCTCACTGGAGACTACCTGCAGTGGAGGGGGTAGGGCAAGGACCGCAAGCACGTGCGATTGATTAATCCCCCTCCCCCCACCCCTGCCTCCGACACACTGGCTCATCTGCCCTCCTGGGGCAGGCAACCTCAGCGCTCACCTATCCAAGCCCAGCAGAGGGGAACGTGGCATCGCGGGGCATGGCCTGAGGGGAACCTGGCATCGTGGGGGCATGGCCAGAGGGGAATGTGGCATTGAGGGGGCATGGCTAGTGGGAGTCTGGGAGTGTGGCCAGAGGGGAAAGTAGCATTGACAGGTGTGGCCAGTGGGAGTGTGGGGCATTGCGAGGGCATGGCCAGAGGCAGTGTGGGGGCGTGGCCAGAGGGGAAAATGGCATTCTGGAGGTGTGGCCAGTGGGAGTCTGGGGGCGTGGCTAGAAGTGAATGTGGGATTGAGGGGGTGTGGCCAGCAGGAGTGTGGGGGCGTGACCAGAGGAGTATATGGCATTGACAGGTGTGGACAGTGGGCTTGTGGGGGAGAATATGGCAGTGTGGGGGCGTAACCAGAGGGGAATGTGGTTTTTGGGGCGTGGCCAGAGGAGAATGTGGTGTTGGGGGCGTGGCCAGAGGGGAATAGGGCATTGTGGGGGCGTGGCCAGAGGAGAATGTGGTGTTGGGGGTGTGGCCAGAGGGGAATAGGGCATTGTGGGGGCGTGGCCAGAGGGGAATGTGGTGTTGGGGGTGTGGCCAGAGGGGAATAGGGCATTGTGGGGGCGTGGCCAGAGGGGAATGTGGTGTTGGGGGGGTGGCCAGAGGGGAATAGGGCATTGTGGGGGCGTGGCCAGAGGAGAATGTGGTGTTGGGGGCGTGGCCAGAGGGGAATAGGGCATTGTGGGGGCGTGGCCAGAGGAGAATGTGGTGTTGGGGGTGTGGCCAGAGGGGAATAGGGCATTGTGGGGGCGTGGCCAGAGGGGAATGTGGTGTTGGGGGTGTGGCCAGAGGGGAATAGGGCATTGTGGGGGCGTGGCCAGAGGAGAATGTGGTGTTGGGGGTGTGGCCAGAGGGGAATAGGGCATTGTGGGGGCGTGGCCAGAGGGGAATGTGGTGTTGGGGGTGTGGCCAGAGGGGAATAGGGCATTGTGGGGGCGTGGCCAGAGGAGAATGTGGTGTTGGGGGTGTGGCCAGAGGGGAATAGGGCATTGTGGGGGCGTGGCCAGAGGGGAATGTGGTGTTGGGGGTGTGGCCAGAGGGGAATAGGGCATTGTGGGGGCGTGGCCAGAGGAGAATGTGGTGTTGGGGGCGTGGCCAGAGGGGAATAGGGCATTGTGGGGGCGTGGCCAGAGGAGATGGACTATCGCGGGGCGGGGCCAGAGGGGGCGGGGCCTCGAGCCGTGGTCCCATGACGTCATCACAGGCCTGCGAGGCAAAGCGAAGCCTGAGCCAAACTACTCCCAGCCTCCGCCGCCTGCAGGACCCCGAGGGAAACGCATTCCCGCGCTCCAGCCGGCAGCTGGGGGCAGAGGTGTCCTTGTGAATCGCCTGATGGAAAAAACGACCCTCCCTCCGTCCCCCGCCGAGGCCTCTGCCGCCACTCCGGTGCGCTCGTGTCCGTCCCCCTCAGAGAAACCCCCGCCCCCAATGGTGTGCGTGGGGTCTGTTTCCAATCAGGCGCTGTGTTAGGCAGCCCCATCCGGCCGCGGGGTCCTCGCCGCGGTGCGCTCCCCCTGCATTCCGGAAGTGGAGGCGCCGCTCAGTTCTGGCCGCGGCCGCCGCTCGAAGGAGTCTCAGGCGCCCCTCCCCCCTGCAGCAGGTGAGCGGCCCCGCCGAGAATCGGTCGCGCATCGCCGCCGCGCGGGGCCATCCGCCCCCCGGAGGTCCCGATAGCCCTCGGGCGGGCGATTCTCTCCCCGCCGGGCCCGGTCTCGGCCGCCATTTCCCGCCCCCGGACCCTGAAAATCCGCCCGGAAGGGGCCCCGGGGGGGAGGGGCGGATGGATGGGTTCCCCCATTGTGCGTCTCTAGCTGGCCAGGAATCCAAGATGGCGCCGGTCCGGCGGCCTTCCAGCCCCCGGGCCGCTCCGCCATCCGCGGACATCGGCCCCGCCCGGCCGCCCCCGCCCCTGGGACCCCGCGCGGGCGGGAGAGGGGACCCCCCCGCCGCCCCCCAGCCGGGTATTGGTGGGGCCGTGAAATAAACACACACAAAAATAGGGTGCCCAGGCCGCGCCCCTCTCCCCCCTACAGGGGGAGCCTCCGACATGGGGAGGGGGCCTCGGAGGGGGCGCAGTGCGGGGGAGGGGTGCACTAGGGAGAGGGTGCACTGTGGGGGGAGGGGTTGTCCCCCCCCAGTGCATGGTGGGACATGTTGCAATGGTTTGCGGGCAGGGCCCCTGCACTATGGTGCGTTGGGGGTGGTGAAGGGGCTTGGGGGGCAGTGCCCCAAGACTGGGCCAGCGTATGGGGAGTAGGGCCCTGGCAGGGGGCGGGCCATGGAAGCAGCACACCCCGCTCCCCTCATTGCAGCCTGCATCCTAGGACTTGGGGGCCTGCCCCACGGCAGCCTGCAAAGCGGGTGATTGTGGCATGTGGGCAGCACCCCAGTTTCTTCCTGGCCAGCCTGGGGGCGCCTCTTTCTGGCCTTGCACCTAGAGCAGGGGGGCAGGGTGCTGAGGCCGCTCCCCTCAATCCTTGGTCTCTGGGGGGGGAGGGTTATGGGGTGCAGCAGCCCCCAGGCCTGGCTTGCTTTGTGCTGCACACAGGGAGGGATTTGGGGAGCAGGGGCACCCCAGGGTCTGACACCCCCGCGGTGTGGCAGGGGTCAGAGTGTGCCCCCTGCATCCCGCTTCTCTCCCGCAGCTGGGCAGAGCCCCCAGGAGTGTGGTGATACGAGTGGGGCTGGGGGGGCCGCCCAGCACTGCCGGTGGGGAGCGATGGGGTCTGGTTTGCAAAGCCTGTGGGGGGAATTCAGTAGGGCTCCCCGAACATGTGGTATTCGGAGCATGGCTTGGGGACTTGGGGGAGTGGATCCAGCCTCCCCCCACACCTGGGGCTCGCCCTCCCCTCCCCCCCAACTCGGGGGGGCTGGGCTGTACACGGTTGTGGCCGTACACGGGCGGCGTTTGGGGGGGTGCGGGGCTTGAGGATGGCACCCATAATTCTTCTCTGTAGTCAGCGAGTGGGGTGCCCCATGGCACAGGTGGATGGGGGTGTAGCAATGCCCCTGGAATTGCAGTCCCGGCGCTCACGGGGTGACAGTCATGTGGTCCCCCAATTGCAGGACTCTGGGAGGGGGGTATAGGAGTTGGGGGTGTATCTCGTGCGCCCCATATCTGCAGGGCCCAGTGGTGCTGGATGAAGGGGGAATTTGGGGGTGACCCAGTTTGAACCCCATGTGTGAGGGGGGCATAGAGATGTTGGGCGCTGGGTAAAGCATTCTAAGTGGATTCCAGTCCAGCTCCATGCTGGGGGGGGGTGTGTCACGGGATGGGGGCTAGCAGGCTGCGGGGCAGCGCCGGCTGACCCGTCCCTCCCCCCAGTCTCAGCAGGCCCCTCCCGGCGGCGCCATGGCGGAGAACGACGTGGATAACGAGCTGCTGGACTACGAGGACGATGAGGTGGAGAACCAGGCGGCCGGCGACGGGGTGGACGTGGCCCCCAAGAAGGACGTCAAGGGCTCTTATGTCTCCATCCACAGCTCCGGCTTCCGGGACTTCCTGCTCAAGCCCGAGCTCCTCCGCGCCATCGTGGACTGCGGCTTCGAGCACCCCTCGGAAGGTGGGGCGGGGCCGGGGCCTGCGGGGGGGCTGGAGCCTGAGGTGCCAATGAGGGGGTGGGGGCCGGGTACCTGGGTCCTGTGGGGCTGGGGGCCTGGGGCCCCTGGGTTCTCTTCCAGTTGTGGGCAGGGTGCGGGGGCTAGTGGTTAGAATAAGGGGCTGGGAGCCAGGACTCCTGGGTTCTCCCTGGCTCTGGGAGGGGAGCGGGGCCTAGTGGTTAGAATAAGGGGCTGGGAGCCAGGACTCCTGGGTTCTCCCTGGCTCTGGGAGGGGAGCGGGGCCTAGTGGTTAGAGCAGGAGGGCTGGGAGCCAGGACTCCTGGGTTCTCCCTGGCTCTGGGAGGGGAGCGGGGCCTAGTGGTTAGAATAAGGAGCTGGGAGCCAGGACTCCTGGGTTCTCCCTGGCTCTGGGAGGGGAGTGGGGCCTAGTGGTTAGAGCAGGAGGGCTGTGAGCCAGGACTCCTGGGTTCTCCCTGGCTCTGGGAGGGGAGCGGGGCCTAGTGGTTAGAGCAGGAGGGCTGGGAGCCAGGACTCCTGGGTTCTCCCTGGCTCTGGGAGGGGAGCGGGGCCTAGTGGTTAGAGCAGGAGGGCTGTGAGCCAGGACTCCTGGGTTCTCCCTGGCCCTGGGAGGGGAGTGGGGCCTAGTGGTAAGAATGAGGAGCTGGTAGCCAGAGTCCTGGGGTCTCCCAGCTGTAGGAAGGGAATGGGGGCTAGTGGTTAGAGCTGGGGGGCTGGGCATCTGAGTTCCCTGCTGGCTCTGGGGGGGCTGGCTGAACCCCGGCAGGCAGCTGACCCTCCCCTCCTCTCGCAGTGCAGCACGAGTGCATCCCGCAGGCCATCCTGGGCATGGACGTGCTGTGCCAGGCCAAGTCGGGCATGGGCAAGACGGCCGTCTTCGTGCTGGCCACGCTGCAGCAGCTGGAGCCCGTCACGGGCCAGGTGAGGGGCTCCCCGGGGGCGGGGAGCTGGGGGGCAGCTGGTGACTGGTGGGGGGAGAGAGGGGGATTGGCTGGGCCACTGCATTGGCGCGGTGGAGGGGAGGGGGAAGTTGCCTCAGATGGCCGCCCCTTTCTGGGATCACCGCGGGGTGGGCGGCGCGGGGAGGCCTGTGCTGGGGGCAGGCGGGCGGGGCAGCCCACGCACTAACCCCTCGGCCCCCAGGTGTCCGTGCTGGTGATGTGCCACACGCGGGAGCTGGCGTTCCAGATCAGCAAGGAGTATGAGCGCTTCTCCAAGTACATGCCCAGCGTCAAGGTGAGGGGGGCGGCCGACCAGGCCGGGGGCCGTTGGGGGCAGGGAGCCAGGCCTGGGGGGTAAGATAGAGGTATATGGGGACAGGAGACGGACTGAGGCGCGGGGGGGCCAGGTGGGGTGGTTTGGACAGGCTGAGGGGTGGGGCAGGCCAGGCTGTGAGGATCCCCAGTGAGCCTGTGGCCCTGTCCCTAGGTGACAGTGTTCTTTGGCGGGCAGGGCATACGGGGCTGGGCTGTGAGGACCCTGGTGAGTCTGTGGCTCCGCCCCGGGGGGTGGGACATAGAGGGCTGGGGGGCTGTGAGGACCCCCGGTGAGCCTGTGGCCCCCCCCCCAGGTGGCGGTGTTCTTTGGGGGGCTGTCGATCAAGAAGGACGAGGAGGTGCTGAAGAAGAACTGCCCCCACATCGTGGTGGGGACGCCTGGCCGCATCCTGGCCCTGGCGCGCAACAAGAGCCTCAACCTCAAACACATCAAGCACTTCATCCTGGACGAGTGCGACAAGATGCTGGAGCAGCTCGGTGAGGCCGCCCCCCCCCCCCGCCGCCCTGTCCAGGGGGGGCAGGGTTTCCCTGGGGAGGTGCCCAGCCGCCCTGTCCAGGGGGGCAGGGTTTCCCTGGGGAGGTGCCCAGCTGCCCTGTCTAGCTGGGGAGGGAGCAGGGTTTCCCCGGGGAGGTGCCCAGCCGCCCTGTCCAGCTGGGGAGGGAGCAGGGTTTCCCTGGGGAGGGGTGCCCAGCCGCCCTGTCTAGCTGGGGAGGGAGCAGGGTTTCCCCGGGGAGGTGCCCAGCCGCCCTGTCCAGCTGGGGAGGGAGCAGGGTTTCCCCGGGGAGGTGCCCAGCCGCCCTGTCTAGCTGGGGAGGGAGCAGGGTTTCCCCGGGGAGGTGCCCAGCCGCCCTGTCTAGCTGGGGAGGGAGCAGGGTTTCCCCGGGGAAGTGCCCAGCCGCCCTGTCTAGCTGGGGAGGGAGCAGGGTTTCCCTGGGGAGGGGTGCCCAGCCGCCCTGTCCAGCTGGGGAGGGAGCAGGGTTTCCCCGGGGAGGGGTGCCCAGCCGCCCTGTCTAGCTGGGGAGGGAGCAGGGTTTCCCCGGGGAGGTACCCAGCCGTCCTGTCTAGCTTAGGGAGTGGGGGGCAGGTTTTCCCGGAGGGGGGTCCAGCCACCCTGTCTCCCCCTCGCTGACCCCCGCCTGTCCCCCCAGATATGCGCCGGGACGTCCAGGAGATCTTCCGCATGACCCCTCACGAAAAGCAGGTCATGATGTTTAGCGCCACCCTGAGCAAGGAAATCCGCCCCGTCTGCCGCAAATTCATGCAAGACGTAATTACCCCTTCTACCTTCTTTGCCCCCCGCCCCCCCGGCGCCCCCTGCCTCGGGCAGGCGCGCGGGCAGCAGCGCCAGGACCGGCCCCTAGCTCAGGCCCCCCCAGCCTCCGGAAGATCGTTCGGGTTACGCTAGCCTCGGCACCCCCCGGCACGGAACGCAGGGCGCCCCCTCCTCCCGCCCGCCCCCCGCCCCCCCTTCCTTCCCGGCACCACGGCCTGCGGACCAGCCGGCCCCTTACACCCAGGCAAGTGAGCGCTCCGGCCAACCGCACACCACGCCAGAGACCCCTCCCCCTCCCGGCCCCGGCGCTCTGGACCCCGGCGGCGCCCCCCGGCGGCGAAGAGCGGCGGCGAGAGCGGAGGCGGCGAGAGCGGAGACCCGGCAGCGCCAGGACCTGGCTTATCCTTTTTCCGAACCGGACTGGGGGGGAGGGGGGCTTGGGGCAGGTCTTCCCCCTCCCCCCAAGGGCAAGGGGGGGTGGCGGGAGGGGAGGGGTTAATCTGACCTCCCTGGGGTGGCCAAGGGGGCTGTGGCTGGGGGCGTGCTGGCAGCTGTGCCAAGGGGTTTGCCTGGGCAGCCCGGTGCATGCTGGGACATCTCCCGGTGCATGCTGGGAGCTGAGAGCCAGTTTCTCTGCTTCACCTCCATCCTGTGGCTGCCAGCCCAATGAATGCTGGGACATCTCCTGGTGCATGCTGGGAGCTGAGAGCCAGTTTCTCTGCTTCGCCCTCGCCCTGTGGCTGCCAGCCCAGTGCATGCTGGGAGCAGAGTCAGTTTCTCTTCTCTGACCTCACCCTGTGGCTGGCAGCCCCGTGCATGCTGGGAAGCGTCACCAGAGAAGGCAGGGGGCTCAGCTGGCTCCCTTGCCTTGCCCTTCCCAGCATGCTCTGGGCGTCCAGGGGTGGATATCTGGGGGGCTGCTCCTCCCCCTGTTGCCCAGCGGGGGCAGCCAGGTCTGGCCCGGCCTGCGGGGCCCCAGCGGCGGGGTGGCTCCCGGGGCGGCGGGGTTCACCCTGCTCTACCCCCCAGCCCATGGAGATCTTTGTGGACGACGAGACCAAGCTGACGCTGCACGGCCTGCAGCAGTACTACGTCAAGCTGAAGGACAACGAGAAGAACCGCAAGCTCTTCGACCTGCTCGACGTGCTGGAGTTCAACCAGGTAGTGCCGGGAGTACGGGGGGGACCCAGGCGTCCGGGCCAGGCCGGCTCACCCCTCTCCTCCCCTCCCTTCCCCCGCAGGTGGTGATCTTCGTCAAGTCGGTGCAGCGCTGCATCGCCCTGGCCCAGCTGCTGGTGGAGCAGAACTTCCCGGCCATCGCCATCCACCGGGGCATGCCGCAGGAGGAGAGGTGAGCCGGGCCGGGCCGGGGGTGGGGCTGCCGGGCTCAGGCCAGGCAGTGACCCCCCCGCCCCCCACCTGCCCCGCCCCTCCAGGCTCTCCCGCTACCAGCAGTTCAAGGACTTCCAGCGCCGCATCCTGGTGGCCACCAACCTCTTCGGGCGGGGGATGGACATCGAACGCGTCAACATCGCCTTCAACTATGACATGCCCGAGGACTCCGACACCTACCTGCACCGGGTGAGCCCCGGGCTTGGCCTCCAGGGGGCTCTCCAGCCATGGGGGCTAGTGGTTAGAGCGGGGGGGGGGGGCAGAGAGCCAGGGCGCCTGGGAGGGTCTCTAGCCCTGGAAGGGGCGTGGGGGCTAGTGGTTACAGTGGGGGGGGGGGGGGGGCGGAGTCTGGAGTCTTTCCAGCGCTGGGAGGGCAGTGGGGGCTAGTGGTTACAGCGGAGGGGCAGGATGCCTGGGGTCTCTACAACTCTGGGAGGAGTGTGAGAGCTAGTGGTTACAGTGGGGGGGGGGACAGTGGCAGCCCCATGGCACTTAAGGGTCTGACACCCTCCCCCACCCCCCCCTACGCAGGTGGCGCGGGCCGGGCGGTTTGGCACTAAGGGCCTGGCCATCACCTTTGTGTCGGACGAGAATGACGCCAAGATCCTGAACGACGTGCAGGATCGCTTCGAGGTGAACATCAGCGAGCTGCCCGACGAGATCGACATCTCCTCCTACAGTGCGTGCTGGGGCAGCCCGGTGTGGGGGTGGGCTGTGGGGAGAGGGGGCAGGGTTGGTGGGGCTCTCTCAGGAAGGAGCGGGGGCGTCAGGTGGGCGCTGCCAAACACCCGGCCATGAAACCTGCAGCACACTGTGCACAGTCGGGTTGGTGGTGCTGCTACTTTGTGCTGCAAGTGGGGGGGGAAGAGGTCTGCCCCCCAAGAGGTTTGCGGGGCTGGGGGGATCGTGAGGCCACAGCTGGGCGGCCGCAGAGCAGCGCTGCAGATAACGGGGCAGCCTTTAACCCCCTCCTGTCTTGCTCCGCAGTTGAACAGACCCGATAAAGGGCGTCTTCAGAACTCCTCGTCCTGCGTCATCCTTCACTGGGTGGTTTTAATCCCTCCCCCCCCCCCACCCCGCTTCATTTCCACGTGATCCTGGGAACCGACGAGGAGGGCGGAGAAGATGGCCCAGGCCCTACCCCTGCCCTGGGGGCCACAGCCCTGCCAGACTTTGGGAGGGCGGGACGGGGGCAAGAACTATCGGAAGAGCGGACTGGAGGGAAGGAAGCAACAGGACAGCAGCTGGGGGAAGCAGCCACCACTGGTCCCTGATGTGTGGTGTTCCTGGCAGAATGATCCCACGGCTCCCACCAGCAGTCCTTGATGTTAGTGATGCAAGGATCCCACTTCTGCCACCAACAGTCCCTGACTCTGATTCACCAGGTGCAGGATCCACCACCGAAGATCCCTGAGCCCACATAGGCATTAACTGAAAGAAGATGCCTCCTCTGGACGGCTGACCTTCCAGAAGATAGATCCCCCGCCTGCTGCCAGCTCCCACCCCATCCCTTTCTCTCCCCATCCTGTAAGAATTTCAACACTAGGGAGCCCTTTGCTCCCAGGCTGGGCTGATGCAGGGCCCCTGCCCCCAACTCCCTGTGACTCGGCAATTTTTTGTTTTTATAGAAAAAAGAGGAAAACCCAGAAAAAAAACCCCCCTGCCTCCTTTTTTTATACCTAGGTCAGAGCCAGTTTTCCGAGCGTATTGCGGTTTTGTGCGTTTCCTTGTTTTGCGTTGTCTGCATGGAGCGGCCGGGCGGCGTGGGCCCCTGCTGGGTCGGGCCCCGGGCATGCTGTCTGCGGGCAGCTGTGGGAGAATAACCCACTGATGGATTAAAAGACTTGTTGGAAGCCAGTGTGTGCGGCTGCTTTGGGGGGTGAGCAGCGGGCGGGGGAGGGGGTCCTTTCCTGGGGCACTGTGCTGCGGATGGCCCCTGCCAGCCTGGTCCCATCTCCCTTGGCCCCTGCCCCTGCTCTTCCACGGAGCAGCACCCCAGCCCTGCCTGCGGCACCTTTGCCCCATCTCCCACTGCCCCCCACAGCTACCAGCAGCATCTGGGGCAGGTGAACTGGGCAAGGAGCTGTCTCCTGCCCTTGTAGGCCCCTGAAACCTCCTCTGGGGGCAGGTGAGAACCAGCAACCTCTAGCCCATGGGGGCCTGGGGCCATGTCCAAGGCTCCTGGCTGGGGCAGGTGATTGCTTCTGGGACACAGGCTGCTGTGCCCTACTGGGTAAAATCCTGCCTTATGCTCCTGCTGCCTGAGCCCAGACCGCTCCTGCACCCCCTTCTCCCTTGGACTCGGTGGGACCATGGTAGAAGCTGGCAACTGCAGCCTGTATTTGGCGGGGGGGGGGGGGGGGAATATGAGCCTCTAGTGATCATCTTTGGAAAATGATGGGAGACAGGAGAGATTCCAGAAGACTGGAAAAGGGCAAATCTAGTGCCCGGCTATAAAAAAAAAGGGAAATAAGAACAACCCAGGAACCTACAGACCAGTCAGTTTAACTTCTGTGCCAGGGAAGATAATAGAGCAAGTAATTAAAGAATTAATCTGCAAACACTTAGAACAGTGGTCCCTGCCATGGTGCCTGCTGAGTGAGCGGGGCTGGGCGCGTGGCATGGAGCGGCGCCAGCCCCGGGCGTAGTGCATGGGCTGTGCTGGCCCTGGGCACACGGCACAGGAGCAGCGCTGGCCCCAGGTACGCAGTGCATGGGTGGTGCTGGCTCCGGGGGTACAGGAACAGCCCCAGCCCCAGCCGTGAAGCACATGGGCTGTTCTGGGCATATGGGCGGCACAGGAGCTGCGCCAGCCCCGGGTACATGGCGTATGGGCAGCCCCACTCCTGGGTGTGCGGCACAGGAGTGGCGCCAGCCCTGAGAGTACAGCGTATGGGTGGCCTCGCCCCCGGGCACATGTGCGGCCCTGCGCCTGGCAGCCCCAAAAAGTTGGGGACCACTGACTTAGAAGATAAGGTGATAGGGAACAGCCAGCATGGATTTGTAAAGAACAAATGTCAAACCAATCTGATCCCTTTCTTTGATAGGATAACGAGTCTTGTGGCTAAGGGAGAAGCGGTGGATGTGGTATACCTAGACTTTAGTATGGCGTTTGATACGGTCTCGCATGATATTCTTATAAAAAAACTAGGGAAATACAACTTAGATGGGGCTACTACAAGGTGGGTGCAGAACTGACTGGAAAACTGTTCTCAGAGTAATTAATGGTTCACAATCCTGCTGGAAAGGTATAACAAGTGGGGTTCCGCAGGGGTCTGTTCTGGGACCGATTCTGGTCAATACCTTCATCAACGATTTAAGTATCAGCATAGAGAGTACACTTAAGTTTGCAGCTGATCCCAAGCTGGGAGGGGTTGCAAGTGCTCTGGAGGACGGGTCAATTCAAAATGATCTGGACACACTGGAGAAATGGTCTGAGGTCCACAGGATGAAGTTGAATAAGGACAAATGGCAAAGTGCTGCACTCAGGAAGGAACAATCAATTTCACACACACAGGATGGGAAGCGACTGTCTAGGAAGGAGTAGGGCAGAAAGGGATCTAGGGCCACAAGCTGAATATGAGTCAGCAGTGTGATGCTGTTGCAAAAAAAAGCAAACATGATTCTGGGCTGCACGAACAGGTGTGTTGTGAGCAAGACAGGAGGAGTCATTCTGCCGCTCTGCTCTGCGCTGGTTAGGCCTCAGCTAGAGTATTGTGTCCAGTTCTGGGCACCGCATTTCAGGAAAGATGTGGAGAAGTTGGAGAGGGTCCAGAGAAGAGCAACAAGAATGATGAAAGGTCTAGAGAACAGGAGCTATGAGGGAAGGCTGAAGGAATTGGGCTTGTTTAGTTTAGAAAAGAGAAGATTGAGGGGGGACATGAGAGCCGTTTTCAGGTATCTAAAAGGGTGTCATAAGGAGGAGGGAGGAAACTTGTTCTCCTTGGCCTCTGAGGACAGGACAAGAAGCAATGGGCTTAAACTGCAGCAAGGGAGGTTGAGGTTGGACATTAGGAAAAACTTCCTGTCAGGTGGGTCAAACCCTGGAATAAATTGCCCAGGGAGGTTGTGGAATCTCCATCTGTGGAGATATCTAAGAGCAGGTTCGATAAATGTCTATCAAGGATGGTCTAGACAGTATTTGGTCCTGCCATGAGGGCAGGGGGCTGGACTCGATGACCTCTCGAGGTCCCTTCCAGTCCTAGTATTCTATGGTGGAGCCCCCAATTTCGGTAGAGCCCCAGAGCTGTGTGGGGCCCCGAGTCCTCTCTGCTGGGAATGAGCCAGGGCCACTGTCAGCTCCTTGCTCAATTTGCCAAAGAGGAGGTTTCAAGTGCCCAGGTAGCCCCCGAGTCAGGGTGCAAGTCCCCTCCCCCGATATCTCAATATCTGACCCAGCCATGTGAGGCTAAGGCAGGGGGTGGGCAACAATGTTACTTCCCATGTGCCACACCCCTGGGGCCAATGAGGGCCCCCCCAACCCCCTGAAGCCCTTTTTCCCACCCCTAGGCTAAGGTGAGGGGTAGTTTCATCCCCCCCCGCAGCCACCACATGCCCTGCGGGGCAAGGGACAGCCCCATCCCCCCAACATGGGCAGCAGCAGCAGCAGGGGAGGGGCCCAGAGGATGGAATCTCCCCACTCCCCCCCCCCCCGCGTCCCCATATGTGGATGAGTGTGGGGCCAACAGTGGCAGGGGATAAGTTTGCTGCTGGGGTGGGGTAAGAGGAGGGCAGCTGCCCTGGAGACAGCTGCAGCCAGGGGAGAGGTGTGGTAGGCCTGGCCTAGGACACCCAGCCTGCACCACATCCCCAGTGCTGCCCCACCGCAGGGCTCACATGCCTCCCTCCCCTAGCCTGGGGGGGGATTCAGGGCCATGCCTTGGGGCACTCTGAGCCCAAGGGGGTGGGCAGGCACCAGTCCACCCATTGCTAAAAGCCCCTCCCCTCAGTGCAGGAGGGACAACTAGGCCCAGGGGATAAATGAAAACCAGGGTCTGGGGGCACAGGTCTGGCTGCCCCCACCCACCGAGGGGCAGAGCTGGGGTAGCACCTGGCCCTTAGGGGCCCTCCTCCCATCTGGCTCCATCTTGACAATGCCCCCACTGAACAGGAGCCCTGTGGCCTGCGCAGCCGGCTCCCCCATCCCAGCGGCACTAGGGCAGCCTGGCACTGAGGGAACAGCACAGCTCCAGCGCCCAGCTCACACGAACACCTGCAGCTCTGCCATGCGGCCCCTGGCAAGACCAGGCTGTGACCCCAGTGCCTGGGTGCTAGGCTGCCCTGATGCCTCTTCACAGGCCAGGGACGCCCTCCCTGCCCCATGGCCACTGCTGGGCCTACCCTGCAGCGGATGGAGCTGGCCTGCTTGAGTCCTGCCCTTTCACACTGGGGTGCAGGGTAGGCTGCCTGGATGAGATGGCTACCGGCCTGCAGTAACCATGTGCCTCAGTTCCCCTGGGCACCACCGCACTAGGCCAGATCAATGTCACCAGGACAGCTTCCCCCTCTTCCCCAGGGGCCCAAGGCCTGGGCACCTAGTGCCAACAGGGCAAAGGCTGGAGGAACATGAGAAGGGGGCAGGTTGCAGCCTGCCCCTTCCCCCACGAGGACTGCAGTGGTGACCAATACCCCTCCTGCTCTCCCCTGACCACTGGGAGCCTGCAGTAACCTCTCCGGCCTCCCCCGCCCCACAGCACAAGGGGGCTGGGGAAGAGGCGGGCATTTCAAGGGCAGACAGGGCCAGCCCGGCTCCCTTCCAAACAGCTCGGGGCCCACGCTGGAGCCGGCCGCAGCCCCACAGAGGGGGAGACAGACAGACAGACACACGCCGTGGGGTGCAGAATTGTTTATTGAAGTTTCATCCAGGCGCCCGGCCTGTGCATCCGGCCCCTGCTGCGCCCAGCCTGCGGGCAAGGTGCCCAGCTTTGGGCTCAAGCCTCCAGCCAGCAGGACGGGCGGCAGGGCGGGAGTGAAGGGCACTGGCTGGGCCATAGGGGGTCCTTCGAGCCTTGGCTGCAGGGAGGGAAGGGTACCAGCAGGACTTTGGTCTGAGGGACTCTCCCCCACTCAACCGCCCCCCCCCCCCGGAAATTTCCTGGCCCCTTCAGCAGCAGTTCGGGGGGGGGGCACTTACCTGGCCGCAGCAAGGGCCTCCGAGCTGGCTTGGGGGGTCCTGGTGCCTGCAACCCCCCCAAGAGAGCCCCATGTCACTGCAGGAGACAGAGCCCACGCGGGACCTTGGCTCCCAACCTCCCCCCCTCGACTGAGGGGCAGGCACCAATGCCCTGGTCTCTCACCCCCTCGGGCTCCCAAAAGGGGAGGTCTGGCCCCCCCAGTTCCCTCCCAGGCCCCAAGGGAGCAGGGTCAGAACAATGTGTTATTTCATGTGACTCCGGCCTGGGGCCGGGAACTCCTGCCGAGGAACAAATCGTCACCCCCTGCTCCCTGCACGGGCCCCCCCGGGCGTCTCCCCCACCCAGCCCCTGCCCCATATCTCACCCCTTACCCTGCACTGCACAGGTATCAGGGCTCACGCTGAAGTCATGGGGCACGAATCCAGCTGGAAAGAGGGAAGAGAGAGGAGGGTCAGAGGCTCAGGAGGGGCCGAGGGGCAGAAATGAGGGTCACTGGCAGGGCTGTGGGGCAGGAGTGAGGGGCACCGGCAGGGCAGGGGGGGCAGAATTGAGGGGCATTGGCAGGGCTGCGGTCGGGGCCCATTGCTCAGGGCGCTGCGGGTGTCGTCAGGGGGTCAGAGACTCTAGTCTAGCGGGTTCATCATCACAACGGGCCCCGCCGGACACGAGGGGGGGAACCGGGACCCCCCCATGGGAGGGGCCAGGGCAGACACTTACCCAGGTGTCCCAGGGGCTTCGGCACCAGCTGCACCCGTCGCCTCCTGCCAAACAGCAACAGAGCGTCTCACCCAGGCCCAGGTCACCAGCCTCCCCGGGGGGAGCGGGCTCCGAGGGAAAGGACGCTGCAGCCCCGGATCGGGGCCCCAAACTCCCCGAGGAGCGGGCACAGCCCCGGCTTCCTGCCCCCTGCGGGTCCCGGGAGTGCCAGCCATGGAGGGGACCCAGGACGGTCCCTGCCCTCGTAGGGGGGCTGTGGGGCCCAGCAGCCGAGAACCGTGGGGCCAGAGGGCCCTTGTAAGCACCGTGCCACCTGCTCTCAGTCCAGACCCCCGGCTTTCTGCTCCCACAGGGCCTGCGGATGGGAGGGAGGGAACCCCACGGGGAGGGTGCGGGCCCGTTGCTCAGGGCGCTGCGGGTGTCGTCAGGGGGTCAGAGACTCTAGTCTAGCGGGTTCATCATCGCAACGGGCCGGGCGGGAGACGGGGCAGGGACCTGCCGCAGGCTGCCCCGGTAACGGGCCGGACTCACCCTGACCAGCCAGGAGCGCCGGCACCGGGATGCAGCAGCCTCACCTCCACCTGCAGAGAGGGGGCAGAGCTGTTAGCCCCCAGGGAGAGACCCCAGGCATCCAGCTCCCCCTGGCTCTCACCACTAGCCCCTACTGCCCCCTCCTCCCCCCCCAAGGGAGAGAACCCAGGTGTCCGGGCTCCCAGCCCACACTAGAACCTAGGTCCCTGGCTGCCCCCCACCCCGCCCAATCCCCAATGCAGCCAGGACAGAATAATTCGATCATTTCACATCACTAATCTGATTTGGACGAGAGACTCGGGACCCCCTGGCGCCCGGATCAGGGCCCCTGGCACTTGGGGGGCTGAGCGTCCATCCCCCAGAAGGCCAGTGCGTTACAGCTGCAAAATGGTGTTTTCCTTCCCAGCCACCCCTGCGTGGGTCTGTACCCCCCTCGGGTATGAGGGCCCTCGCGGTTTTCATCCTTGTGCGGAATAAATGTGGTGTTGTGCACTGAGGCACATGTCCATGTGCACCACCCATAGAAACATAAACCCAACCGGGGGGCTCTGCCAATCAGCTGGGCAGCACTGGACTCTCCCCTCGGGGGGCAACCCAAGTCCGCAGGGCACAGGATGTGGGTCAGACCAAGTCTGCTCTGGCCTGGCACTGGGGCTGGCCCTTTGGGGTCAGGGGAAGGTTTGGGAGAGGCGAGGTGCAGCACCGCCGTGGGGCGGCCCTGCCTGCCAAGGAGAGCCCCCCCCCGGGTGCATCCT